>JAWRVZ010000353.1:252401-283624 GCA_037043235.1 Rhodeus uyekii | reverse complement strand
ACAACAAAAATTTTAACACTGGGTGTTAACAACGCAAAACTTGCTTGGGTTACTTTGCCCCCAGAAAATCAAAGAAACAAACATGACCACCAACAGTTTCACCCCAACAGACTGGAAGGAGACAGATATCCAGAAGAGGAGCAATGTTATTAAAATGACTCAAATGGTTGAGATATAACCTCCCCATATATCTAAGTATAAAATTATTTTAACCTTTATTTTATTGACACTCTGACTTTCCTCTCTGTGACATTGAGTTATAAATCTAACCATAAAACTGCTACGATTTAGGCTGGTGTGTGATGCGGAGAGAAGAGGAGACAGCTCTGCAGAAACACTCAGGCTTTTAATAACAAAACGGAGAAACAAAGATACTTTAAATACTCAACATAAACGGCACATGGGGGTGCAAAACTCGGAACATAAGGAGAACTTAGAGCAACAACCACACACTAGGCATATCCATAAACACAAACGATAACCGACGAAGACAAGGGGTAACATGAGGGTTTAAATACATGAGGAGATTACAGACAGCTGGCAAACTAATCGGGTAATAAACTAACAAGACAGGAGGAATGGGGAGACACGGGGAAACCCGGAAGTGACAGACGTGACGCGACTGTGACAATAACAACCACTGACCGCCAGCGGTCAGCCAGCGGTCAGCCAGCGGTCACCCACACATTCACTCTATAAACACCTGTCTGTCAAACATTGACCGGTCAGTTTGAGTGGCAGGTGGACTGGCGGGACATAAATATTGTCCATAATTTACATCATAAATATGGTCATATATTATAATTTTAAGAAATAGTGCATTATATCACAAATGTCGCAAGTATTCTTAATAAAGGCAGAAACAATGTTGTAGATGATGACTAAGATGAAGATGAAGTCTGCAATCGCCAAGTTAAGAAAATAAGTGGAGTTGACGGTCGTTGATACCTAGATCGAAGACAATAAAATGTATGCACATACTGAAGATTGCAATGCTTTATAAGTCTTCAGGTTGGGTTTCTGGATACAAATAGAGTAGAAAGAAAACTATTAAAAACCCTGCATAAAAATTCAATTCCCAATTGGAATTGGTTGCATACTGAATCTATTAGTATTAGAATTATTCATTCAGAATTCCAACTGCTTTAGTTCACGAATTCAACTTACTTCAAAATCTTTTATTTTTTATTTTTGCTGTGTACAGCTTAAAATATGTATGGCTGGTAGGTTCAAATGACTGTGTCAGCAGAATTTTTTTTGCACAATTCACATGGTTCATAAGACCATAAATATTACTTTCAGCAGCTCAACTCAAGAATGCTGTCAGCCAGTTCTGCATTTTAGCAAATTGTTTGCATTAAAGCAATAAATGCAGTTGTATAAAAGGCAGAATGATCAAGCCTCTATGACTTGCACATGTTACTGAAGTTAAGTGCTATATCTTCTACGATAATATTGTAATTGTAACTTTTTAACGACATGGGGGCATTATGGAGTATATACCTCAATAGGTCAATGTAGAGCATCTGAGCATTAAGAGTGCACAATATATAATATTTGTAGATTAAAATATCCCACCCCCCAAAAAATAAAAAAATAAAAATAAAAATCACTAGAACAATGTTATATAATTCCCTTTCCCAGGGAAAGCAAGAACTGATTAGAATGTCAATGTGTACCTTTTACCTTGAACTCGCTTTGGATTAAAGTGTCTTATAAATGCATAAATGTAAACGTTTCCAATTGTGTTTAAGTCCAGAGAACTCTGGTTTCCCTTAATTTCCAGTTATACTTTCGTAGAAACCATGGAATCAAATACATGAAAGACATATATTGTGTTTTACTAGACAGGTGAGTAAATATTTCATTAGAAAATCAATCATTGTTTTTTTATATAAGGTCAATACAGTTAGTCTCATTGTTTTAATTATTTGTTATTTACAATATATACTATGTTTTACCATGACTCAAAGACCACACAATATTGCCACATGGCTAATGTAACATAATCATAGAGACATCATATATTAAAATAAATTGCATTGTCGTTTAACAACAGACATTTAGTCATGCAGCTTTTATTAATATCCCTGTATTTGTAATATTTTATTAATATTCACCGTTACACACACACCCATTTCCACCTGTTTACACACTCACTCACCACACCTTGTATTTCTCACTCTGAGAATAAATAATTTGTCCCACAGACAATTAACGGACAGTGTGTTACGCACATTTAATAAAAAGCAAATTTGTATAATCGTCCTTTAATCTATCCTCTCGGAATGGAATTCAAATCGGTATCTCCGGTGTGGGAGGTGTGCATGCTAACATGATATGATTGTGTCAATATGGCTTATGTGTTTTTCAAATCATCTCAATGTATTTATTAATAATAAAATATATGAAAAATGCAGTATTAATTGATAGCCTTTTAATTTTCTTTAAATAAGTCTCTTCTGCTCAAAGGTATGATCAAAAGTTAAATTTAATCAAAAAATAAGTACGAATAATATATGAAAATGTTAAAATGTAATTTATTCCTGTAATCAAAGCTAAATTAAAAATTTAAAATGTAGCATTGTTAAGCTACACCTTTGTTTTGAATAAATAGAAAAAATTACATATTGTGCATTTAAAAGATCAGCATTTTGATTCCCTTTCAGTATGTGAAATGTTTGTGAGCATGCACAGTCATGGCTCAATGACGCTGGCTGTGAACACTTTTGAACACTTCTGCCTGGTGCACTTTGAGGAGAGGTCTTGGTGGTTGCAAATGGTTTTGTCAGATGGGTTAGAGATGGGCCAGGCCTTATCTCTGCCCTCACCTGCCAGATCCATTGCATTTAACCCTTTGACTTGTACAATTACAACGGTGTGATCAGTCTTGGCTGGTTCCTGGAGCATAAGATTCCACTGGTGTGATCTGTCTGAGCTGGTACATCCTCCACAGAACAGAGAAAGAGAAACCAGTTTATAAGTCTGGTATGCATTGTTCCGAAGATGGATGGGGGGCTATGTCAAATTTTGACCCTGCATCATCTGAATCATGCAGCTCAACTTCAAAATGCTAACCTTGAGACATATTGTATGTCAGATCAGGTCCAAATACAGTGGAACCAACTTATCCGCCAAACTCCCTATTTTTTTTGCATTTTCTTATCGGTTATGTTGATTATTTTATGTTGCCGAACCCTGATATCTTGAGCACAAGAGAGGAACAAAGTCGCCACATAACATCAGTTCCCTATCAGTAAGTCACGTTCAACGTTACGTCGGACTGACGTCATGGGGTCTCGCTTGGGAGCCCAATCACCTCCCAATATAACTAAACGCGCCAATGAACATTGGCTAGTGAGATTTGCATGCCGAGTCCCGCCCCACCTGGCTTCCGGGTATAAATAGGACCGGCATCGCTCACTTCATTCATACTTTTGCTTCGGAGCCGAGCGGTTGTAATCAGCCGCTCCTTTCTGATCACCACTCAAAGATCTTGTTCTTTCCCGGCTGGAAATACGGTCTTCCCAGCGCAACGTGTTCCCCCCTGTGTGCCTCGGTTGGAAGAGCAGTTTCCTCTAAAAGAGCAAAACGCGGACGATCAGCATCTTTTTCAAAATGCCTTTTCATCCGTGTGCTTCTGGATGCGGTTGTTTCCTGACCTCATCTGACGGCCATGAGCGCTGTGTCTGGGCAGACAGCACGCTGAGAGAGCGCTTGTGGATGGTTCATGTTCTCATTGCGGGGGCATGACCATGTCGGTGTTGCGGTCGCGGCTCGCCCTCTTTGATTAGTGGAGCGTGCAGTTGCGGTGCACTTGTGCCCGCAAAATGCTGCCACCTGGCGCAATCGTCCACGCCTCCCATCAAAGACAACGGCAACCCTGGCTGCCAAGGCTTACAACGCAAAAGCAGACTGAGGCGATAAGCCACATCTTGCCCCGGCGAGATTCTGCCAAACCGGCGCGGGCTGACCCTCAGCCTGCTTGTCGCCGAGGGCGTGCCCCTGCGGCTGCAAAGGGTCCGGCCGGACCGGAGACCTCCCGTCCGGGCCCTCCCCCTGCAGGAAGGGGACGCAGCCCATCCAAACCGCTAAACCCTCCAAGAAAAAATCAAAGCGGACCTGAGACGGGTGACCCAGAGGTTGTAGGAGCTGCTGGTTCCCAGGAGCTGGTGAGGGCACCACTCCTTCCCCCGGAGGAGGGCCAGGCGGAGAATCTTTTGTTTCTTTCTGTTCCGCCAACATTTTCAATAAAAGATACCCACATTTTCAATAAAAGAGCAGTTTCCTCCATCTCTGGGTCAGACTCCAAGCTGACAGTGAGTGACGCGTTGCTTCATCCCTCTCAGCCGACCTTTCTTTCGCCACGGATTGGGAGCGGGCAGCCCCAGCTGCTTCATTGCCCCTCCCTTCCAGGCCCCTCACGCGGGCTATGGAGCAAGGTAAGCTCACCACACTCACCGCCTCGACTCTGGGACGCCATGCCTCCTGGGTTGGGCCTCAGAGCTCCCTGCTCCCCCCCCGCGGGTTCGTCCCCTTGGTGCCTCTCGAACGGAGGTTGGGGGCCTGGTTAGCGCTTCCCACTCTGTCTCGTTGGCTCATTCGGACAATCAGACTCGGCTATGGTATTCAGTTCGCCAGGCGGCCCCCAGGTTAAGCGCCGTTCTGACTACCTCAGTGGCAGGCAAGGACGCCCCTGTACTTTGGGAGGAGATCGCTGTCCTCCTGGTGAAGGCCGCGATCGAGCCTGTCCCTCCAGCCGAGATTGAGTCGGGGTTTTACAGCCCCTACTTCATCGTTCCCAAGAAAGGCGGGGGGTTACGGTCTATCCTGGACCTGTGTGTCTTGAATCGGACCCTACACAGGCTTCCATTCAAAATGTTAACGCAGAGATGCATCCTCACGTGCGTCCGCTCCCAGGACTGTTTTGCACCAATCGATCTGAAAGACACGTACTTTCAAGTCTCGATACTCCCTCGTCACAGACCGTTCCTTCGCTTTGTGTTCGAGGGTTGGGAATACCAGTACAAGGTCCTCCCCTTTGGTTTGTCCCATCTCCCTGTGTCTTCACCAAGATCGTGGAGGCTGCCCTTTCCCCCCTCAGGGAGATGGGAGTCCGCATCCTGAATTATCTTGACGGCTGGCTCATTTTGGCAGGATCGGGTGTGCGAGCACAGGGACTTGGTGCTCAGACACCTCAACCATTTGGGGCTTCGGGTCAACTGGGAGAAGAGCAAGCTCTCCCCTGCGTAGAGCATCTCCTTTCTTGGTTTGGAGTTGGACTCGGTCTCCATGTCAGCACGTCTCACCAACGAACATGCACAGTCAGTGTTGAACTGCCTGAAAGTAGTCAGGTGGAAAACAGTGGTCTCACTGAAACAGTTTCAGAGGGCATATGTCATCTGCAGCCGCTGTAACGCCGCTCGGGTTGAGACCACTTCAACACTGGTTACGGGACCAAGTCCCGTGGTGGGCTTGGCACCAGGGCACATTCCGTGTGGCAATCACACCGGCTTGTCGCCAGACGTTCGGCCCTTGGTCGGACCTTGCTTTTCTACGGGCTGGAGTTCCCCTAGGGCAAGTGTCCAGGCATGTTGTTGTTACAACAGATGCCTCCACCACGGGCTGGGGTGCCTTTGCAGCGGGCATGCTGCCTCGGGCTCCTGGACAGGACCCCGGCAGCAGTGGCATATCAACTGCCTCGAGTTGCTAGCGGTACACCTTACATTGCACCGGTTCCGACCGTTGCTGCAGGGCAAGCATGTACTGGTCCGCACGGACAACACATCGACCGTGGCGTACATCAACCATCAGGGTGGTCTACGCTCCCGTCGCATGTCGCAACTTGCCCGCCACCTCCTCCTCTGGAGTCAGCATCAGCTCAGGTCGCTGCGTGCCGTTTACATTCCAGGCGAGCTCAATCGTGCAGCCGACACGCTCTCACGACAGCTCACGTTCCCGTGAGAATGGAGACTCCACGCCCAGGTGGTCCAGCTGATCTGGAGTCGATTCGGGGAAGCGCAGGTAGACCTGTTCACTTCACGGGAATCCTACCACTACCAGTTTTTTTTTTCCCTGACCGACAGGACCCTCGGCACGTATGCAGTGGCATATAGCTGGCCCCGGGGCCTACGCAAATATGCGTTCCCCCCAGTGAGCCTTCTTGCACAGACCCTTTGCAAGTTCAGGGAGGACGAGGAGCAGGTCTTGCTAGTTACGCCGTACTGGCCCAACCGGACCTGGTTTCCAGAACTCTCACTCCTCGTGACAGCCGCTCCCTGGCGCATTCCCTTGAGGAAGGACCTGCTTTCTCAGGGACAGGGCACCGTTTGGCACCCGCGTCCAGATCTTTGGAACCTTCACGTGTGGTCCCTGGACGGGACGCTGAAGACTTAAGTGGCTTACCACCGGCAGTGGTAGACACTATCACTTCGGCTAGAGCCCCCTCTACGAGGCTGGCGTATGCCTTGAAGTGGAGTCTATTCTCTGTTGTCTATGTTGTCCTACCGCACATTACCTCCCCCTTGGGCAGGGTGTGGTCTCCGCGCTCCCCCAGCGTAGACAACTAAGCGGGTCGAGCTGATCTGCGGGATTGAGATACCGAAGCTCTCTTCCCCGTGAGGCTCACGCAGGAGCAGTGGCTTAGTCCTTCCTCACGTTGGCCTTCCCCTCCATCCCGACGGCCGTGGAGGCCCAAGTCGGCTTCGCGGGGTGCTGGGTTGGTTACGTCCACGGAGGCAGCTGTCCCTGGAATGCCACTGCTTTCCAGCATCTGCATCTCCGATTCTCGTAACACGGCCAGTGCCTGTGGCGCTTTCCATAAGGACCCCATGACGTCAGTCCGACGTAACGTCGAACGTGACTGACTGATAGGGAACGTCTCTGTTACTATTGTAACCCCCGTTCCCTGAAGGAGTGAACGGAGACGTTACGTCCACCGACCACAGGCCTGAGCCACCGCTAAGACTGGGATACACACCCCATGACGTCAGTCCGACGTAACGTCTCCATTCCCTCCTTCAGGGAACGGGGGTTACAATAGTAACCTAGACGTTATCTCGAGCCCCAAGCCTAATGATAGTGCATGCGCAATGAACTTGGTACAGAGTTCACATTGCACATGCATCACGGTCTGTATGCTCGTTCACTCCAACGGCGCTTCACTCTTCACATTCTTGTGGCACAGTGCCGTGCAGCCGCAGAAGAACTTGTGCAAAAATCAATCTTTACAGATGCTATCTTGGAAGAGGAGGCACAGGAGTTAGCCTGTAATGTACAAAATTCCCAGAATACATTTAACATTGAAAAAGACGCCGTTACTGATAGACGCTTGGAAGCATTTGTTTTCAAGCAGACCATTAAAGACAAAAAGCAACAAAGCATTTTAAAGAAACCATAGGAACGGCTTGCACAATCTTTTTCAGAAATGATGTTTTATTAACAAAGTTCGGGAGGAGCACGTTCAAATGATTAACACAATCAACACGTCATCAGCAATTACACCTCATCCTATCAGCAGGAGAGGAAGCATGTATATATAGACATGTTTGACACCTACAGCTCTTTGACATTTTTCGGCATCCCTCCACCACCCCAACTCCTCACACTTAATTGTTCCTATCAAAGTCAGGACACGGGGGGAGTGCTCCAGGTTCGGGCTAAATACCGAGCTCGGAGCCCTCTCCTCGGACAGCACGCCAAATATGCTCACCATTTATTGCTCCTGAATCATTTGTAAGTGTGAACTCGTGAACTATGTCAGAGCGAAATGACTGTGTTAATGTGTGTTGTGACTGTTTATGCTGTGAGCAAAATTGTGTTTGCAATGTTGGAGAATATAATGAAAGGTTTGTATCAAGAATCGAAGGTGGTTTTTATTGTATAGGGGTAAATCTTGTAACGCCTATCAGAGTGCTTGACGACTGCCCAGATATTAAATAAATTGATCACTCGAGTTTATAGATGGGTTTTGTACCAGTACACTCTTCTCAAACATGTAAAGAGCATAAGTACAAACCAGGAAAAAGAAAAATCTCTGAAAAACATCACAAATAAAAGAAGGAAAATAGAAACAGTGGTAGAGCGGCCATCTCTCTCCTCAATCAAAAATACTCTCCTCCCTGTGCGCATGTGCTTACTCCTGAACAGCATGCACAGAACTATATACATCGTTTTAAAGTTACATTCCCAACATAAATAAAGTAGCTGTTACAATCTCTGTTGTTAGTTGGTGCACATATGCCTTTTGTTGTTAGCAAACATATACAGTGTATATACATTTTTATAGCATGCCGATCGCTTCATCATCAAACTGCCATATTGGCTTTTTTGTTATCTCGATCCTCGGTTATCTCAAAGCTTTTTTGCAACCCCAAGGCCGTCGATATGATCTAGTTAGACTGCATATCCATCCTTCCACAATACAGAAAGGTCTTAAGGTTTACCTTTGAAGGTATACCAATATTGGGTCCTTCCAGTCAGTCACCCCACACTTTCAGGAAATGCCTGGACGAACCACTAGCACTGTTGTTTCTTCAAGGAATACGCATCCTAATCTACATCAACAATTGGTTGATTTTAGCTCAATCACACCAGTTATTGGTTTGACATCAATACGTCATTCTTTCTCACACAAAATGTTGGGGTTGAGGTTGAACTCAAAGAAGGTTGGGATCAAGGTCACCTGGCAATGCTTATAGGCCTTAGTCATGCAGAAGAAATCCTGGTCCTGTTGGGAGCTCCTTGTTGTTGCAAGATGCTAGCGACGGACAATTTTTTCATGGGATGGGAGCAATCCTAGTCGGATGCTTAACTCAAAACCTGTGGAGGGTGCCCTGTCTCTCCTGGCACATCACCTCTCTGGAGATGATGGCTGTTTTACTGGCTCTCAGAGCCTTCTTCCCAGATCTCAAGGGCCACCATGTAAACACATTGGTGGTTCCCTATATAAGCATCAAGGGAGTTTGTGTTCGTGTCCACCCTCCGGCCTGGTGCACCAAATCCTCCTATGGTCCTAGGGGAAGTTGCTCTCACAGAGGGCACGTTTTATTTCTGGGGTTCAAAATCAGGGAGCAGACATCATGTCGACGCTGGGGCTGAGGCCTGGGATATGCAAAATCATGATGTGGGTGTGACAAGTCCTTGATGATATTCCTGGCACGTGACAGACACTACTTTGGAGCACTGTGCTTAACAGAGGGGAGGGAGGTCCCAATTATCTTCTCTGCAGTCTCTACCACTCTTCACCACTCTTCTAACATGCCTCCAGACCAAGACAGTGCAGCTTCCGCCCTACACCGAGATGCAGTTGGTGAGGATGCTTTCTATAGTGCTACTATAGAATGCTGTCAAGATGGCATATGGGCTTTCTTCAGCTGGTGCAGGAAGTCCAGTCGTTTTTGTGCCCCCCAGTGTTCACAGACCAGGTGAGGTCATCTGTGATGTGCACTCCCAGAAACTTGGTAACCATCTCCAAAGCCGTGTTGTTGTTGATAAGAAGAGGAGCATGGCAGGGGCGATTTTTCCTTAAGTCCACAATGATCTCTTTAGTTTTGGTGACAGTCAGGATCAGATTGTTTTCACCATTTCACCAGCTGCTCCACCACTTCTCTGTAGGCTTGTTCACCATTGTCCGTGATGAATCCTACTACTGTTGTGTTTGCCCACAAACTTCACAATGTGGTTTGTAGCAGACGTCGGGATACAGTCATGTGTCATTTCTAAATGTGTATTATTAAATAAATGTTGTAAAGGAAAGACACACATGCCTATATTTCAGTTGATTAAAAGCAAAACAATTATTCAGAATGATGTGCCTATTGTTTGAGGTCTTGAGAAACCAATGAAAATGAGATACAAATACCTCCATGGTGCTGTCACGTGGTTAGGCAAGGATGAAGGATGATCAAACAGAACTTTAATAGAGGAGTGCAAGGTGACGTAACAGCTGTGAAAATGAACAAACAAAGGGTTCAAACCAACATGATGTATACACATACAACAAATGACAACTAAGGAGTGAACAAGGAGAACTAAATATACTGACAGTGATTAACAAAAGACAAACACACAGATTAGTGACCATGGCAACGGAAAGAACAGAAGAACATGTGACTAAAGAACAGAAGAACATGTGACTAAAAACAAGCAAAATAAGAGTCCTGGATGAACTGTGCTGTGACAGTGTTTAGATAAAGTAGATGCAAACAGTTCTGTTATTTTGAGCCCAAACAGCAATCCATGTTCACAGACATTGGTCCAGACTGATAACTACAAGGAAAAAATGCTAGCAAATAGAATTAGATCTATCGCTCTCATGAAAAAGTGCATAAAGGATGCATACAACGAAGATTAATGAAAACAATTTCTTATTCAATTTTCCATGCAACTTCAACCTCCAAAATACCATTTTCGAATTTAACCATTGAGGATAAAAACCTCAAATAAAACAAGATTAAAATGTTTACCAAACTACAGTAATTCACATAAATTCTGCTGTCTGATTTAATCCTTGAAAAAATATTGTATCTCCTCATGTATGAGGAGTATGTCCATGCCAATGAATAATAATGTTTAGCATTGTCCTATTGCTTTATATGATCATTACGTTGGTTTCGGTTCCAGATATTGACCAGTGTTTGAATAAAGAATTTCAGTTTTATTACTTAATTTTAGGGAGATTTGTGAAATAAAAAAATTGGGAATAATGTGAATTATCTCTCCCTGGCACATTCCCTTGAGGAAGAACCTGCTTTTTCATTGACAGGGCACCATTTGGTACCCGCGTCCAGATCTCTGGAACCTCCACGTGTGGTCCTTGGACGGGATGCGGAAGACTTAAGTGATCTACCATCGGCGGTGGTAGACAGTATTACTTCAGCTAGAGACATCCCTCTATGAGGCATGCTTATGTTTTGCAGTGGAGTCTATTCTCTGACTGGTGCTCTTCCCGAAAAGGAAGACCCCTGGAATTGCTTGATCAGCTCTGTGCTTTCCTTCCTTCAACATGGGTTGGAGTGGCAGCTCTCCCCCTCCACCTTGAAGGTGTATGTCACCGCCATTGCAGCACATCATGTCCCTGTCAATGGCAGGTCATTCAGAAAGCTAAACAGTATAACCATCCCAGGCCGCCCCTCTTTCAATCCTGTCATCCTCATGGACCTACATAGAGCTCCCTTCGAGCCCCTGGAGTCTATTGAGCTCAAAACCTTGTCCTTTAAGACAGTGCTCCTGACTGCGCTCGCTTCGTTCAAGAGGGTAGGGGACCCGCAGGCATTTTCGGTCAGCGAATCATGCCTTATATTTGGGCTGGCCCTGTCTCACGTTCTCCTGAGACCCCGGCTTGGATGTGTGTCCAAAGTTACCACCAGTCCCTTTTGAGACCAGGTGGTGAACCTGCAAGCCCTGCCCTGGGAGGGGGCAGACCCAGCCCTGACAGACATCTGTAAAGCTGCGGGCTGGACGACACCTAACACATTCGCAAAATTTTACAATCTCTGAGTGGAATCAGTTTTTTCCTGTGTTAGGAACAAGCAGGTGATGTTGGGACGACAGGCTCGGTGTCCTGCTTGCTGCGCCATTTCCCTCCAACGGGAATATGAGCAATTATTTACTCTTCCGGCGAGTTCCCCACTTGGCAAACCCTGAATCAAGTTCCTCCTGCATTTCCTCAGTGGTCTGACGTGGTGGAGGCGTCTGACGCTAGGCCCAGTGCTCGTGTGCATGCCCGTTGGTCATCCCTTGTACTGGGCTAGATACCCATGTGATGAGTTTCCCTCTTGGTAATCCCATATGTGTACACCCCACGATATGATTTCCCTTTCGGTAAACCCGTGTCTTTCCCTTGGCGGTTCTGGTCTTCCCCATCTCTTCTGGTAAAACGTCCTCTCTGGGATAGGTAGGACCTACCATAGAGACCTTCCATATGTCGTACTGCCCCTCGGGTCAATCCATATGTGTAAACACCACACATTACCTCCCCCATGGGCAGAGTGTGGTCTCTGTAGCGTCCTTCATTGGACGCTTTCCCCGCGTTAGACTGATCGAGCTGAACAATGGGAATTGAGATCCGAAGCACTCTTCCCCCGTGAAATGTCACATTAAAGAACAGCAGCTTAACCACCCTCGCAGTTTGTCCTGTCTCTTCCATCCTGGCTGGCATGGATGGACCCCATGATGTCAGTCCGACATAACTTCGAACCTGAAAGAGGGAACGGAGACGTTACATCCCCCTGCCACAGTCCTCTCAGCCCCTCAGCAAAATATGAATGAAGTGAGTAATGCCGGTCCTATTTATACCCCGTATAAATGGAATTGATAGACCAATATAATTAATTGAGTGAATGTAAGGAATGATGGCATCATGAACCAGGAAGATAAAGGTGCGCCAAGACCAGCAGCTAAAATGTGTCTGAAGCAAGACTCTGACTGGCATGCAGGAAGTTTGGCAGAATGACACAGGATCTCATCCCCTCTTGAGGGAACTAGGGTTACATATGTAACCTGAGACGTTCCTTTTCAAGGGAACTCACACTGTGTTGTAACCTTTGGGGAACGGGTATACTAAAGGCACCACAGAGACGAAAGGCCTGCCGATTGTGGGGAGGACAAGCCTGACACATCACAAACGTCCGCAAGAGATACTCCTGCTAAAGAGCTTTAGAGACAGCCATGATCCCAGTAGAGTGGGCTCAGACCACTAAGGAACGGCAGACCTGTCTCATAGGTAAGAGAGATAGCCTCAAATAACCACTTGTCCATACTCTTTCAGCTGCTGGAGAAGCTATGGAATTCATGTAAACCTTCAGGGTAGAAGTATATAAAAATTATACCCAGAACGGAACCCCAGTACGGTGACAATCTGAATGGTAACTGGACTCAATTGCCTCTCACTGCTCCCTGAAGTGGAAACGTCTGAACAATGACATCCAGTCCAAGAGGAACTGGTTGAGTGAAGGAGAACCAAAGTGGCCTGTGAGACCTCTCTTGAAATGCAGATGTAAACACTTGTAAAATCTGCTCCACCTCCAAAGCGGAGTCTCCATTCCCCAAACCACTACCCCTCTCTCAACAGGGCCCTGCTCTGTAGAACTTGTGTTTTACAGGACCCACAGGACCACTCCCAAACCCGTGGTAGAGACTTCTGTCAACAGCACTAAGCAGTGACATGAAGCTCTCAGTACAGGCCCTTGGGACAAAAACCAGGGTTTCATTCACGTAGCTATGGTGCATTGGCATAGCCTTGTGACCTTAATAGTATGGAAGGGCTTGCCCTTCTGGGAAAACCCTCTTTTTCTGAGCAACCATGACTGGCCTATTTTTATGCTGTTCACTGTTGATGGGATGATGTCGATGTCCACGCGGGAAAGCCGGCTGACATCAACACAGAATCTGACACAATGCCTAAGAAGATGGCTCTCTAGAGAGGATAAACCACACTCTTCTTCTCATTCAGTATCAGCCATAGGCAAGTGAGCGAGAATGACATCTTAATGCAGAACCGCTTACTAGCGTGACTGAGTGAGGGTCAACAAATCACTGATAAGTTTCAGAAGACGGATATTTTGGAAGTGAAGTAGGAAGAGCATGCATCTTCTAAAGTTGTGGGGTGAAAGAGCTAGACAAAATGGAAGAACCCAGTACTGGTAGGCCTTGCCTCAAAAGGAAAACCTGGGGAAATTCCTGTGTTGTTGGAGGATGGAGATATGGGAGAGTGCATGTAAAGTGTCAAATCAGGCCTCAGATATTAACTGTGTCACAATTGCCCATGTAAGTGGAGAATGGGATGCAACCCTCCATCCTTCTTTGGATCTATGATGTAAATGCTGAAACCTCTGGCTGAGAGGGGTACATACTTTATGGCCCCTTTCCCCAGCAGTTAGTTCACTTCTTTTTCAATGACCAGAGCTCAGGGCCTACCACTTGTGGACAAAAAACCCACTGTGCAAGACCCACTGAGAGTTAACTGAACCTACCAGTAACTTTACCAAGGAAGCAGCATGGTATTTCTTAAACATCCACTCAATGGCTCTGACCTGGAGGGGACCTGGAGTGAGTGCACTAGGACTCTCTTCAGATTGGACAACCTTCCCAGTGATGCCAGATGTTTGGGCGGCAACTGGAAATTCTCACCTCAGAGACAACAGGGGTGGCACAATGGCCCACTGAGGTCACAGAAAAAAACTTTTTAAACATAATCAGGGTGCGTAGGCACAGCTTTGTGACCTTGATTATGAGAGGTGGGTTGCCCCTCTGGGAAAACCTTTTTGTTTTGAGCTACCACTGAAAGTACACAGTTCTTAGCATTCTACCTCACTCTGGCTTTTTCATGGGAGCAGGAACAACACCTAGATGCTGAACTGCTAACTTCTGTAATTGAAATAAGATCAACAAGACATATTTCAGATCAACGTTGATCAACAATAGTTCAGAACACGGCCCCTTGATGCAAGGTAATAAAGCTATAATATTGGATGGCCATAGTACCAATGCCTCTGCTTGAGTGGAAGTAACCGCAGTACATGCTTCCAGTTCCGGAAGAGGAAATCAGACTGCCAGATTAGGGCAGGGATAAGGACAATTCCAATCCCACTGATTAATATGTTTGCGATCTCCAGGACAAGATCATCGCTGTGAGGATCGGGAGCCGAGGCACTCATCTTCGAGCCGGTGCCTCGGCCTCTTAGTGGTTGTACAGCAATTTTGGCAATGGAATGTAACATCTCCTTTCCCTCTTTAAGGGAATAGGGGTTACATTAGTAACCTAGACGTTCCTTATCAGTAAGTCTAAAAATATCTGTCAGTGAGGTGTCGTGCACCAGCATCCAAGATGAAGCAACATTTCTGGTGGAGCACGCCCTCATTCCCAGGAGTACGGCTGGTCTTGAACTTAATATGCCAAGATGATGGCTTCTACTAATCCCCTGACATGGAGACTGTTGTGAGAGCTCGTCGGCTGTATGATAGAACCCTCCCGGGATGTGAATAGCGCGAAGAAAAATCTGATGTTTTTGACTCCATAGGAGGAAATGGGGAGCGAGTTGTGACATGCGACGGGAGCATAGATGACCTTGACAATTTATGTACAGTGCTGGTCGCACATACAGGTCACAGTGCTGTCCATATGGACCAGTATGTGTCTGAAGCCGCCCAGTGTGAGATGTTCTGCGAACAACTTGAGGCAATGACATGCCAAAGCAGATGGGGTCCTGTCTAAATCCCTGATGCTGCATGCCCATTGTATGTGGCGCCCTAGCCAGTGAAAGAGGCATCTATTGAAACAACTGGATGCCTGTACGCTTGTTCTAGGGGAACACCTGTTCTAGGGAAACACCTGTTCTAGGATTACGCAAGGCGCTGGAAGGGGCAGAGTGGGAGATGCAATGTGCATTGACTCCTTTTGTTACACTCGAAAATCACTGGTCTCTCAGGCGAGAGACACACGTCCAGATTAAATAGATACATTTAATTTACTAAATCACTAAATCATTTTTACTATGTAGTCAATACATTTATGAATTAATATTGACTTTAAATGTTATGGTTAAAAAAAATTGTTATTTCTAAATGGTATTTAACAAACATGCCTACATTTCAATTAAAAAAAAACACAAAGGCAGTCTACATGGTATGAATCAACCTATCAGCTTCAAACTAAGATCATAGTTTATAATGTTTTAAATATTCATATTTTACTTTACATTTAGAAACTGACTCTAGTTGTGTGGATTACTTTTATGGATGGAGGTGCTTTTTGGAGTTTCAAAAACTTGGCCAGTGCCAATGTCATTTCTGAACTGGGAAGAACCAGGATATTATAGAATAAAATGTTTGTTTATTTTTACATTCAATCTAAATATTTTAAAGTGTTAATGTTTTGACTCTTTAATATACCCTGAGGAAGACTTTTAAGCCAGAACTCACTCATATTTTTTCAGAAACTATTACAGTTCCCTTTTGTTCTTTTTACATTGTCCGCTTCAACGCACTTTGTAAACTGGTAAAGTTTTGCCAGTTCTAACCTTACAAAGATGCTGTGTGTCATAGATGGTGGCTGTATACAAAGCACACAATGCTGAAGATTATCAGAGTAAACAATCCTTTATTAAATACATCCAAATGGCACTCGTAAACTTAGGAAACAGTGGATCTAACACAACCACATGACAAACAAACAATGCAACACAAGGGCTTATAAAAAAGGAGCTAATTAAATAATTAATGAAGGACAGGTAATGGAGATCAACCAATGAATGTAATGGAATTATGAATGTAATAGTCATTCCACAATCATGAATTTTGGAAATGCTGTTCATTTAAAAGCATAAATTGTTGTATAAGTTGATACATATGGTGGTCTCAATCATTTAGAGACTGATTATTCATGAGTTGTCCTCATTTTTACACTACTTTCCAGATAATCTTCAGTGAATGCTGACTCCAGCACCAGCAGTAGAGACTGTTTAAGCTTTTTCTTATATTCATCACACATGAACACATAGAGAATGGGGTTCAGACAGCTGTTTAGAAAAAGCAGATACAAACTGAATTGTGCTACTGTTTGAAGTACTTCTCTCGCTTCACTCAAATTCTTATTTGTTGTTACACAAAAACTGCAAACAAAGTATGGAAAGCAACATATGAAGAAAGTCACGATGACTGCAATAATGCCCCGGTAAGAACTGAGCCTCTTCCCCATTTTGAGGCGTTTGATTCGCACTGCAATAGTAATGTGTGAAGATGCAATGATCAGGAAGGGGATGAGAAAGCCCACAAAAAAATCATATGTGACAAAAAACATATCAGGTAACACATTAGCAATGAAGAAAGGGATGCAGCTGCAGATGGATAAAACCCATACGATCAGGCTGATGATCCTGGCTCTTAGTACAGTTCGGTTATTTTGAGCCCAAACAGCCATCCATGTGCACAGGCATCGGTCCAGACTGATAACTGCGAGGAAATAAACGCTAGCAAACCGAATTAGAGCCATCAATCTGAAGAAAAAGTACATAAAATTTGTATACAAATAAAAGTTGCTAAAACAATTTCTTATGAGAAAGGTTAATATGAAGATAAAGTCTGCAATCGCCAGGTTGAGGAACCAAATAGAGTTGACTGTTGTCTTCATTCTGCATCCAGTCAGAAATATAACAAGTCCGTTTCCAGTGAAACCCACTATAAAGGCGACAATGAAAATACAAATTAAAAAAATCTGTAGGTTTGAGTACATAGGATGATTTGTGGTATAATTTGTTGTGCCTCCAGTCAGGTTTTCAGGTCCAAGACTTGTGGCTTCTACAAAATGAATATAGAGAGAAAACACATGTGAGGGAAGTTTTGGGTCTGTTTTGAATGCATCATCTTAACAATGTGGTGTTTCATGTGCAACATCATTTTTAGATTCAGTTTCACACACCAAAATGCCATTTTCGAGATGAGACGTTGAGGATGAAAAAGTTATTAAAATATTTTACTTAAACTACAGTAATTCACATAATGTCTGCTATCTGATTTCATCTTTGAGTAAATATTTTATCTCCTCATGTATGAGGAATCTGCCCTTTCCATTGAAAAATAAAGTTTGGCATTCACCTCATACTTCATATGGTCATCACGTTGCAACCGGTACCAGATATTGACCAGTGTTTGAAAAAACTATTTCAAATTTATCACTTGATTTTAAGGATATTTGTGAAATATTACAAAATGGGAATAATGTGAATTAGGTCCACAAAAAAAGTTTCTCTCTGAGTTTTGAAAACATACTAAATGATAACAAATATTGTAAAATGCTCTTATTAGCAATACTATACTTTTGTAAAGGTGGACAGATGCAATAAAGATGACCAGTCACAATCCAGAAATCAAACAGATTTAAGAAAGAATGGCATCAGATGCATTTTATTTTAACATAAAAAATCCTGTCATTCCAGCAGTTATATAGTACATGTTGAAGACATCGTTTAGACAAATGCTGCTGGCAGAGGCACCAAAAACTTTTTAAACTGTGAGTCAAATGTACTCAAGGGATACGTTTCTATACCAACTATTGTTTTATATTAACTATATGACACTATACCTATTGATAATCGGTTTTAGCCGGCACTGTATCTGTGTGTATCTTAAAAAGAGTGTTTACTACACTCTAAGAGATGTAAAAAAACAAACATAATAATAAGGAGAATAATACACATAATCAGTTCTTACCCATGTTCGTAGCCATCTTGGTATAGTCTTGCTGTCAAATTGTTGGTTCTATACCTGGCATCAAACCCTGGTAATACAACCATACAGACTGAAATCTGTTACTGTTAGTGGCCAAAGCTTGATGAAATGATTAAACCTGTATATGGCATCACAGTGGGAAGTGGACATGCACATTAAAGTCTTTCTTGCCGCAGACTCTGTTAAAGTCTGTTCCTGTTACTCAAGCAAAGACTGTGGTGTTTGGATTTAATTGAAACTAATAAAAAATGTTTTATATCATAAGTTGTTTTGAATACTGTGTCAATGTAAAATTAATCATACAATTATTTTTCAATGAATAGTCTGAAAGTAAAAAAAATAGTAGTGTTTTTAGTGTGAAGTAAAAAAGAAACATTACAGTTTTTAATCGTTTACACAATTTCTGAAACTATGGTTCCCTTTCAGGGAACTCGAGCTGCGTCAAAGCGCTAGGGGAAATAGCCTTGCGTCAGTCACATGAAGATCTGTGCAACCAATGAGAAACGAACGCGTGTGAATGCGTCACTGCCGGCGATTGCCGGTGACGTCATGAGGAAGAGCATAAAGGCGCGTCTGAAACCCGGACGCGTCAGCTCTGAATGCCTTCAGCGTGCTGTATCTGTGTGAGAGTGGTTTTTGAGATTGAGATAGCTTAGAAATCAGGAGAAGGTGTGTGAAAAGTGTGGCGAATGAACAGAGTTTCAGACCGTGGGTCTATCCTTGCCCACGTTTTATAACGGGCAAGGAATATACATGTTATGTGTGTTATCTGTTTGGGAGTGGAGCATGCACGGTCGACACTTGAGAATGCCGGCTGTAAAGACTGCGAGAAGTTTTCGTTGCATGCTCTCCGCTCCCGCCTGGCGGTCTGTAACGAGGCCGCTCAGGCTAGTGTTCCCCGCGGTTCGGGACCTGCAGCAGCCGAGGCTTTGCGGCGCTCTCAGTCCTGGGGTTCACAAATGGATCTCGCTGAGGCAGCTGGGGTGGGTCCTTCCTTACCTCAGCCCTCACGAGATCAAGCGGGTCCCAGTCACGAGCACTCTTCGGGAGATGCTCATGCTGTGACTCCAACACTAGCTTTGTCGAGTTCAGAAAGTGAGATGGATTTAGCTAGTGTTGACCCGGTCGAGGAGGATTCGCCACTCGCCGGCGTTTGAGGAGCTAGCTGAGGTTGTGGCGCGAGCGGTCTCTCGTCTGGAGATTGATTGGCCAGTGGAGACCAGGAGCGCTCGTCCGAGAAGAAGTATGCTAGACGAGCGTTATCTGCCGGCTCGCGTCACTCCCCTGCGCCGAGCTATGCCTTTTTTACCCGATTTACATGCCGAGGTGTCTAGATCTTGGGGAAGGCCAGCCTCTGAGAAAGTCCATACACGTAATAGTGCGATGCATACAAATCTTATAGGGGCTCAAAGTCATTGTTATGGGGGGATGCAGAAAGTGGATGAGGCTCTTGCGAGTTACCTTGTGCCCCAGTCTGCATCCTCCATTAAAGCTCCGGCGCTCCCCTCCAAGCCGATGCGCGTCACATCGTCTTTGGTGGGTAAAGCATACTCATTCTGCACACCACGGCACTACTGCAGGCTTATCAGGCTGAGTTGCTTGGGGACCTCAACGAGGGCAGCGGTATCAGTCCGGAGGCAGTGGCAGAGCTGTGCCGGACCATGGATCTGTCTCTCCGGGCCATTAGGGAGATGGCCTACTCTGTCGGCCGCTCCATGCTATTAAAGATAGGGACAATTTTTTTTTGCTGGACGCCCCTCTGTCCCCTCCGGGCTTGTTTGGCGACGCCGTAAAAAGCGTCGTCGACAAGTTTCAGGAGGGTGCACGACAGCAGGCGGCGTTCAGTAAAGTTCTTCCCCGCCGCCCTCCACGTGAGACTGCCAGTCAAGCGCGGCCTCAAAGCTCCTCGCACAGGGCCGCTCAGAAACAAAGTGTCGCCACCCGACTCCCTCCGGTAGAAAACCCCGGGAGGCCGGGCCGACGGCCCTTTTTTAGGGGAAAGGCGTACCAGTATCGGGTGCTTCCTTTCGGCCTAGCGCTCTCACCCCGCACGCACACAAAAAGTCGTGGACACTGCTCTAGCTCCGCTGCGGTTACGGGGCATCGTGTTTTAAATTATATCGACGACTGGCTTATTCTGGCCCAGTTGCCACAGTTAGCGGAGCAACATCGAGATGTAGTGCTCGCACACATAAAGGAGCTGGGTTTGAGGCTGAACGCCAAGAAGAGTGTTTTTTCTCCTGCTCAGAGAACCACTTTCTTGGGAGTCGTCTGGGACTCAGTGGCGATGTCGGCTCGGCTTTCCCCCGAGCGCATCCAAGTTATTTGTTCAGCCGTCAAGAGCATCAAGTTAGGCCAGCCACTCACGGTGAAACACTTTCAGAGTGTGTTAGGGCTCATGGCAGCCCATTCAGCGTCATCCCACTGGGCCTGCTGCACATGAGACCCCTGCAGTGGTGGCTAAAGACCAAGGGGTTTTCCCCGAAGGGGAACCCGCTTCGCACTATCAAGGTCATGGGGCGATGCCTACGCACCCTGAGTATGTGGAAGAACTCTTGGTTTCTGTCTCAAGGCCCAATGCTGGGGGCTCTGGGTCGGAGAGTCTCTCTCTCGACAGATGCCTCCCTCTCGGGCTGGGGGGCGGTCATGAAGGACCGCTCCTCACAAGGTCTATGGAACAGTCGGCACCAGACCTGGCACATAAACATGTTAGAGTTACTGGCGATCCACAGAGCACTCTGCGCATTCCTACCGGACCTTCGCCACTACCATGTCACTGTTTTCACCGACAGTATGACTGTGGTTGCATATATCAACCACCAGGGGGTCTACGTTCGCGACCACTATACAAGATGGCGCGACAGATCCTCCTCTGGGCCCAGGGGAAGCTGCTCTCTCTCAGGGCAGCCTACATCCCGGGGGTCCAGAATGTGGGAGCAGACGCCCCATTGAGACAGGGGGCAAGACCAGGGGAATGGCGACTCCACCCCGATGTGGTGGAGCAAATTCTGGAAAGGTACGACAAGGCACAGGTCGACCTGTTTGCCTCCGTAGAGGACATCCACTGCCCTCTGTGGTTTTCACTAACACATCCAGCGCCTCTGGGGCGAGATGCCATGGTACATGCGTGGCCGAGGATACGCCCTTACGCCTTTCCCCCCGATCGCTCTGCTCCCGGGAGTTCTGGCCGGGACAAGCCTTCAGAATCAGAATCAGAATCAGAAAGAGCTTTATTGCCAAGTGTGCTTGCACACACAAGGAATTTGTCTTGGTGTTGAAGCTTCCAGTGCACATATACAACACAACATGAGTTTACATAGCAAATAACAATAACAATACATAAACATACACAGTACATGTGGTCACATGCTGGGATTTTTTGTATGGAGTGGGAGAGGGAATAGGTAAGGACAGAATGTCAGCCATAACATCCGTCTGCATTGTTTTTCTTTCCCTGCGCTCTGCCCAGCATTTAATCTCTTATTAATTCAACTGTTCAAGAGTGAAATAGCCTGTGGAAAGAAACTGTTCCTGTGCCGAGATGTTCTAGTGGCCAGTGATCGGAGTCGCCGTCCTGACGGTAACAGTTCAAACAGGGTGTTTCCAGGGTGAGCAAAGTCTGTGATGATTTTACCTGCTCTCTTTTTCACTCTGGAAGAGTACAGGTCCTGGAGGGCTGGCAGGGAAGCACCAATAATCCTCTCTGCAGTCCGGATTGTGCGATGTAGTCTCCCAATGTCAGATTTGGTAGCTGAACCAAACCAGACAGTGATGGAGGTGCACAAAACAGACTCAATGACGGCCGAGTAGAACTGTATCAGCAGCTCCTTTGGGAGGTTGAGCTTCCTCAGCTGACGAAGGAAGTACAGTCTCTGCTGGGCCTTTTTTACAATGGAGTCAATGTGATTGTTCCACTTCAGGTCCTGAGAGATGGTGGTGCCCAGGAACCTGAATGACTCCACTGCTGCCACTGTGCTGTTCATGATGGTGAGTGGAAGTAGAGCAGGGCTGTTCCTCCTGAAGTCCACTATCATCTCCACCGTTTTGAGCGTGTTGAGCTCAAGGTTGTTATAACTGCACCAGACAGCCAGTTGTTCAACCTCCAGTCTGTAAGCAGACTCGTCACCGTTTCGGATGAGGCCGATGACGGTGGTGTCGTCTGCAAATTTCAGGAGTTTCACAGAAGGGTCTTTAGAAGTGCAGTCATTGGTGTACAGGGAGAAGAGCAGTGGGGAGAGAACACACCCCTGGGGGGCGCCAATGCTGGTAGTGAGAGTCCTGGATGTGAGTTTCCCCAGTCTCACTCGCTGTTGCCGGTCTGTCAGGAAGCTGGTGATCCACTGACAGATTGAGGATGGCAAGGAGAGCTGGGTCAGTTTAGCTGTAAGAAGATCAGGCATGATGGTGTTGAAGGCCGAGCTGAAGTCCACAAATAAGATCCTTGCATAAGTCCCAGGTCTGTCGAGATGTTGCAGGATATAATGCAGTCCCATGTTGACTGCATCATCCACAGACCTGTTTGCTCTGTAGGCAAATTGGAGAGGATCCAGCAAGGGTCCAGTGATGTCCTTCAGGTGGGCCAGAACCAGTCTCTCAAATGACTTCATGACCACAGATGTGAGAGCGACAGGTCTGTAGTCATTAAGTCCAGTGATTTTGGGTTTTTTGGGGACAGGAATGATGGTGGAGCGTTTGAAGCAACGGGGAACTTCACACTGCTCCAATGATCTATTGAAGATCCGCGTGAAGACTGGAGCCAGTTGGTCAGCGCAGGCTTTCAAACAAGCAGATGAGATGCCGTCTGGGCCTGAAGCTTTCCTTATCTTCTGTCTTTTGAAGATTTTGGATACCTGCTCCACACAGACCTTAAGCTCTGGTTGGATGGCGGGGGGGTGGAGAGGGGGTGCAGGAGGTGTTGGGGGACGTGTGAAGTGCAGATCAGACTGGGTGTGAGGTGTGAGATTGGGTTTCTCAAACCTGCAGTAAAAAGTATTTAACTCATCCGCCAGATGTTGGTTCTCAGCAGGTCGGTGGGTTGGTGGCTTGTAATTGGTGATATTCTTCAGGCCTGACCAGACAGCAGCAGAGTTGTTGGAAGAGAACTGGTTTCTCAGCTTTTCACCATAACTTCTTTTAGCAGCTCTTATCTCCTTTGTCAGTCTGTTCCTGGTCTGTTTGTACAAAACACCATCCCCACTTCTGTAAGCGTCCTCTTTGTTGTGACGAAGCTGTTTGAGTTTCCCAGTAAACCATGGTTTATCATTAGGAAATGATAAGAATGTCCTTGTAGGAATGTGTGTATCCTCACAGAAACTGATGTATGATGTTACAATATCCGTTATCTCATCCAGATTAGTGCTGGCAGTTCCAAAAACATTCCATTCCGTACAATCAAAACAGGCTTTGAGATTCTCCTCTGCTTCATTAGTCCATCTTTTCACAGTCTTTTTTGCAGGTTTAGCTGATTTCAGTTTCTGCCTGTAGGATGGTATAAGATGAACCACACAGTGATCAGAAAGCCCCAAAGCTGCCCGTGGGATGGAGTGATATGCATTCTTTATTGTGGTGTAGCAGTGGTCAAGAATATTATTGTCTCTGGTGGGACATGTAATGTGCTGTCTGTATTTTGGCAGTTCACGGGAGAGATTTGCTTTGTTAAAATCCCCCAGAATGATTAAAAGAGAGTCTGGATACTTCCGTTCAGTCTCAGCTATTTGTTCAGCCAGCTGTTGTAATGCCGTGCTGACACACGCGTCTGGAGGAATGTAAACATTCACGAGAATAAACGAGGAAAACTCACGCGGTGAATAGAAAGGTTTACAGTTTATGAAGTGAGTCTCTATGTTAGGAGAGCATATCTTCTTCAGCGTTGTTATATCTGAACACCAACCTTTGTTGATGTAGAAACTCAAACCTCCACCTCTCGTTTTCCCAGTTAGCTCCGTGATGCGATCAGCTCGGAACAGCTGGAAGCCCGGCAGATATAGTGCGTTGTCCGGTGTGTTTACATTTAGCCAGGTCTCAGTGAAGCACAGAGCAGCAGAATTGAAAAAATCCTTATTAATCCGGGTGAGGAGAAGCAGTTCATCCATTTTATTAGGAAGAGAACGGAGATTAGCAAGATGAATACTGGGGAGAGGAGTGCGGAAGCCCCGTGAGCGGAGTTTGACTAGTGCCCCGGCTCGTTTCCCACGCCTGCGTCTGGCTCGGTTTAAAGAGACAGTTGCGACTTTTTTTGGGGGGGGGGACTGGTTTTGAGAAATTGTTTCCTTAGGAACTGAGGACTAGTTTGTATTTCTTCCCTGTCTTGTATTTCTTGTTGTCCTGTTGTACTGTTAGTCTGGTGTTCATGTAGGGGGGGTAGTGTCACGGTTCTCTCAGGTTCAGTCCCATTTCTAGTCACAGAACCGTGGCACTGCTCTTCCTCCTGTGTTTGTGTCTTGTGATTGTAAACCCCGCCCATCTTGTTACTTCATTTCCCTTGAGTGTTGTCAGCTGTTCTCAGCTCGTTACCTTCCCTCATGTGTCCCTATTTAATCCTGCTGTGTTTGCTGTCCTGTGTCGTTGTCATTCTATGTTCCTGTTTCCTGTCATGCCGTTTCATCCGGTTAGTTTGTGCTTCCTGGTTTGTTCTAGTTATGATGTTTCAGTTTAATGTTTTTCCCCCTCATGGGTTTTTGGTTTTCATGGTATGTTCTTTTGTGTCTTTGTTAATAAATCCTTAATTTCCCCTGCACTTGAGTCCTCCCCGTACTACGTCCGTGACAGATTTATACATGAGGGAAATGATGAACACCAGGGAGACTAACAAATAAGTGATGACATGACAGGGAGTGAAACGATGACACAATAGACAGGAATTGAAACAATGACAAGACTGACAGGAAGTGACAAAGCAGACCCAGACAGAGAGGAACAAGTTTTATATATAGCGCTTACCCCTGTGCAAGTCATAGAGGTTGAAAAATATATGATCATTCTGCCTATTATACAACTGCTTTTATTGTTTTAATGCAAAAGATTTGCTAAAATGCAAGACTGGCTGACAGCATCATTGAGTTGAGCTGCTGAAAGTAATATTTCTGATCTTATGAGCCATGTGAATTTTGCAAAAAAAAATCTGCTGACATAGTCTTTGAACCTACCAGTCATATATAATTTAAGCTGTTCACAGTAAAAAAAAAAAAAAAAGAAAGAAAAACCTTACAATCATTTTTGTTTATTACAGTTTAAGAAAAAGCATAATTTTGACTTGAATGCTCATTAAAACATATATAGATCATGCATTTTAAACACAAAATAGAGAAAAGCATATGTTGCCCTTTCATGGTTAAAATGAGCTGAATTGAATTTGAAATAAGTTGAATTTGTGAACTAAAGCAGTTGGAATTCTGAATGAATAATTCTAATACTAATAGATTCAGTATGCAACCAATTCAAAATTGGGAATTGAATTGGTCTGCAGGGTTTTTAATAGTTTTCTTTCTACTTTATTTGTCACTTCGGTGACAGTAGTTATATAATACACTATTTCTTAAAATTATAATTTATGACCATATTTATAATGTGAATTATGGACATAATTTATGTCCCGTCTTTCCACCTGCCACTCAAACTGACTGGTCAATGTTTGACAAACAGGTGTTTATAGCGTGAATGTGTGGGTGTTGTTACACCAATTGGCTGACCGCTGGCGGTCAATGATTGTTCTATGGTTAGATTTATAACTCAATGTCACAGAGAGGAAAGTCAGAGTGCCAATCAAATAAAGGCTCAAATGATTTATAGTTAGATATATGGGGAGGTGTTAGGAATATGAGCTCCGGGCTCTCCTCTCTGGCCACCAGAGGAAGCTCACATATATACTGACTCTACAATACACACTATATTTCCCAGAAACCCACACATTGGACTGATTGCACACACCAGCTGGACTCCATTATGACTGTTTGTTACACCAACTGTATACCATCACCTGGACTATAAAAGACTTCCATGCATGCACACACAGCACGAGGTCTTGATTTACTATGGTTGTCATTCTGAGTGTTCAGATCCCTGCCTGTTTACCTGTTACCAATTCTGCCTGTTACCTGTGATTGATTCTGTTCTGCCTGCTCCGACCTGTGCCTGGATTAACGCTTGTGATTGATATCTGCCTGTCTTGACTTCCCCGTCTGGATAAACGTACCTGATTCTGTCTGCCTGCCTTTCTGACTCTTGCCTGGATCACCGACCACGAATGCTCTCTGTTTGCCCTGACCTTCTGCCTGTATGACCATTCTTATTAAAGACAAGCAATTGGATTCCTGCCTATGAGTTCCCTTTGTTATAGGAGGTTATCTCAACCATTCATTTTAATTTGATTGTCATTTTAATAATATTGCTCCTCTTCTGGATATTTGGCTCCTTCCAGTCTGTTGGGGTGAAACTGTTGGTGGTCATGTTTGTTTCTTTGATTTTTCTGGGGGGAAAATAACCCAAGCAAGTTTTTCGTTGTTAACACCCAGAGTCAAAATCAGTGTTTTTTTGTTTTTTGACCTGAAGGCAGTGAGTTGACAGCCCTGAAGACACCAGGTCTTATGAAGGACTTAAAAAGTGTGCCTTGTTCAAATGAAGAATACAAAGAAAAAAAAAATATTCATTCACTTCACTTTAAAATATCTGAGTAAAATGTAAAATGTTGATTTAAACAATTAAAATATTTAAAAACTGTTCAAACTATATCTTACTATACTATATAATGATTAGGCTTCAAGTTAATTACATCCATGTTCAGTCCAAATACAAAAACAAAACTACAAAAAAAAATGTGTTAGAAGCCGAGAGCTCAGTGATCAGAACTTGCAGACTTGTTTTATTCTGCAAAAACAAAATCTATAGTGCATTAAACGATGATACCTCTTAGTTCCGCAACTCTACGCTGCGTCCCCCAGGGGTCGCTTTGGGGAACAACTCTGGTATAACAGGCGTTTGAAGCAATTATACAATCACGACAATGAACTTGACATTGGCAAGCAGGTATGACGTCACAACAAGTGCGACTGCTGGTAAAAAGGGGCACCTAAACAGAACATCATCATCTTTTATATCTTGGCGAGGATCATGCACGCTCAGTTTTCGAGGGAGCTGTTTACGTGCATTGTGAACGCTCCCCTTTGAGAGTGTTACGCTCGCACTTGTTCTTGTCCCTTTTCTCGAGGGAATCGGGACAGCCATCTGTACCTGGGGGATCCGGTCCCTCTGCAGCTGAGGTGAGCAGGAGACTGCATTACTGGGGCTCACAGATGGAGCTTGCCGAAAGGCTGGAGAAAGTTAGTGTTTCACAAGCTGTCGGAGGCTGACTTACTCTTCTGCCTAATCTTTACTCTGAGGTGAGGTGTCTGAGATGCCTCATTGGCAGGGCATATGCAACAGCGGGTCAAGCCGGTGCAGCCCTTCACACCATGGCGGTGTTACAGGTTTATCAAGCAGACCTGCTTAAAGACCTGGACCAGGGCTAGGGGCTCTCTCCTGAGGCAGTGGCTGAGCTGCGCCACACTAAGCAAACAGCAAACAGCTTTTGCAAGATAATGACTTTCTGTTTAGGTGCCCCTTCATACCTGCAGTCGCACCTGTGGTGACGTCATAGGCGGCTGCCGGCCAATGTCAAGTTCATTGTCGTGATTGTTTTATTGTTGTATAACAAAGGGAGCTTGAGTGAAACTGGAACAGGGAAAACCAGGACCAGTAACACATCCAACAAATGACAACGACACCACACAGGACAGCAAACACACCGGGATTAAATAGGCAACACATGAGGAAGGTAGTGATGAGAGACAGCTGGGAATGATTACGGGAAACAAGGAGGCGGAGCAGACACTAACGAGACACAAACACACGGGAGAGAGAGCAGTTCCACGGTTCTGTCCACTAGAACACTAATAACACTGGAAACAGAGACAGAAACGTGACAGAGCCTCGTTAAATTGCGCGAGAGGTTCTGTTAAAAATAAGTTGCGATTGTAAACACAGAACATGTGGAGACTGAATAGCTGCAAAAGAGCAGTCAAAGAGCCGATCGCGAGTCTCGGTTTGGCCACCCCTGCACTAGAACTAGAACTAAGAATTTAATTCACAACTTAGAGCGCAAGTGCTAAGATAGAACGCAACTACTGACAAGTGGACAACACTATACCATAAGGGACATGAAACATACTAGCAAGGACGTGAGGTAAATGAGCACAATATAAGGAGAGCTGCACATGAGGATCAGGTGAACACAATCAAGCGAACAAGGGCTAGACGAGTATTAAACCAGATGGCATGGTAATGGGAAATGAGGAGGACATGGCCAACACAAACCAAGACAGAGACATGTGTTCAGGCAACAAGACAGGCAACAAAACATTGAGCAGATACAAGATAGATAAGATTGACAAGGGAAGGAACCTGACATTTTTGCAGAACTGGGATTCTTAGAATGACTGCAAATTTCAACTAACTGTTTTGAAATATCCTGTGGCTATTTCTAATGAAATCTTTCAATAAACATGTATGCTTGTCTTTGTGTAATTCTAGACATGACCGCTTAAAACTGCTTACACTAAAAGTGGTAAGAAATTATTGTCCCTGCATGTCTGTTTATGGTTTTAAATATATACCTTATTTGATCACTTAGAAATCAAACAATGAGAAGTATACATATTTTACCCTTGAATTTCTGTTTATTTTATGATGCAGATCATTTCAAAGTGGTTTCACAATAGTAACAAATTCAAAATATGCTATAAAGCAGCTCTAACAGGAAAATATTGTCAGTCCAGTGTTAAATCAGTTCAGTAAATTCAAAGTTTATAAATTGTGCATACATATAATGTGTAGTGTATTTATGTGCATCTTTGTAAAAAAAAGTGCACTTTAGTATACTTTCATAAATTGTTTATTACACAAATAATATACTTTCAAGGAACATAATTGTGAATTACCTATAATATTTTCAACTAACTAAATGCATATAATAGGTTATTAATTTTATATTTATCACAGATTTAGCTTATATTAAGTGCAATTATTTTAATCCACATGAGTGGGACTTCAATACATCTTTATGTGTACATTCAGAATTGCTTCTAGTGTCTTTAAAATATAGTTCAGTAAGTATAGTAAAAATGTATTCATTATCTAATATTGTAACATGTCCCTGTTTCTGTCTGGGTCTTCTCTGTCACTTTCCTGTCGTGAAATCTGTCATTAGTCTCACCAGCTGTTCCACATCTCGTGTGTCCCTTATATTCCCTGCTGTGTTCATTCGTGTTTGTTGCTTGTTGAAGTTATGATGTTTGTTGATTATGTCATGTGTTGATGTCTCTATGTAAATCAGAGTTTCTAGAGTTTTGTTTAAGTTTGGTTTATTGCACATGTGTGCTTCTTTTGTTTTGTTATTTAAAATGTCTTGTTTTCAGTTTGTCAATAAAAGTGTTTCCGTTTGAATCCTGCTGCTCCTCGCATCTGCCGCATCGCACACCAGCACGATTTGTTACAGAACAACCGACTAGGTTTGTTGCCTAATAAAGACATCAGAGGAACATTATGACCCCTAGAGAAGGTACTCCAGATTGCCCGGGATAACTCTTCCTTTTTGGAATTCTCCTGGAGGTTCAATATGTTCGTGACCTTCTCGTCCCTGAATGATAAAGAGTTGAAAGTACTGCTCTGGTTCGGAGAAAACCATTTTCAGCTCGGAGGCCTCCCTGACACTACGGGTCTAAGCTGGCAAGAAGCCCTGTATTTTCACAAGGGTGCATACGTTAATGTGTGCTATGACAAACCAATGTGAGCTTGACTGCGTTAGGGTACAAAAAAAACCCACAAGAGAGTGGTGCTTTAAGTTTTATGTAGTGTAGTTTACAGTGTAGTGTGTAGTTTAAAGTGTATGACTGAGGTCTGTGTGTAGTTACTATACAAAGACAAAACGCAACTGAATTATGTGTTTGATTTTGCAAGAGATGTGTGACGTTTTGGATCTTGTATGCGTTTTTGTGTGTGTGTGTGTGTGTGTGTGTGTGTGTAGAGTTTCGAGAAATTGAACCATAGTTTCAGATAGTGTGTAAACAATTAAAAAAACTGTAATGTTTCCATTTTACTTCACACTAAAAACACTACTATTTTTTTTATCTTTCAGACTATTCATTGAAAAATAATTTTGATTCATTTCACATTGACACTATATTCGAAACAATATATATACATTTTTTTATTAGTTTGTGGATTCCAATTAAATCCAAACACCATGGTCTTTGCTTGAGCAACATCAACAGACTTTAACGGAATCTGCGGCAGGAAAGACTTTAATGTTCATGTCCACTTCCCACTGTGATGCCATATACAGCTTTAAACATTTCATCAAGCTTTGGCCACTAACAGTAACAGATTTCAGTCTGTATGGTTACTACCAGGGTTTGATGCCAGGTATAGAACCAACAATCTGTCAGCAAGACTATACCAAGATGGGTACGAACATGGGTAAGAACTGAATATGTGTATTATTCATGTTTGTTTTTTTAGATCTTTTAAATCTCTTAGAGTGTATTCAATGCAAATCTGTTTAAGATTCACACATATACAATGCTGGCTAAAACAGATAATCAATAGGTATATCATGTCATATAGTTAATATAAAATAATTGTCACAGTCTTGTCACGTCTGTCACATCCGGGTTCCCTTCTGTATATCCCCGATGTTGTCACTGCACCTGTCTGTCTAATCACTGATCTTTAGTGTCGTCAGCTGTGAGTCGTTTTCTGTTTACCTATGAATGCTCTCCTGTGTTCACATGTCTTTGTCTCTTGTTGACGGTGCTATGTGTGTGTTACATGTGGATGTTTCCAAGGACTGCTCCCTTCCGAAGTTTGCACAAAGAAGTGCTGTTTGTTTAGGAGTTTGATTAAAGTGTTTTCTGTTTTCAATCTCCGAGTCTCTCCCTCGTCTCTCCGCATCACACGCTCCATGCAAA
>JAWRVZ010000353.1:112500-252391 GCA_037043235.1 Rhodeus uyekii | reverse complement strand
CAGCAGTGTTTCAATGTGACAACATAAAAAACTTCAGCGTATTGCAAATGAATGGGAAGAAAACACCTTTCAGTAAACTGTGCATGTTGGTTGCACTCGCATCGCCCAGTGTTGTCAGCTTCATTTACAAATTACTCTTATGAACTTGTTCTTTGTGAGTCAGAAACACACTGTCATGGCTGGGTGCCGTGTGCGATGTGTGCGATGCATGGGATCAGGTTCCAAACGAAAACTTCTTTTTATTTAAACACGAAAAACTAAAGACTTGAATAACAACAGAAAATGGCACTTGTTCAAAACCAGGAAATACTTTGGACCACTCGGAGAAACAGAGAAAATGGAGTATACATCCACACACTGGGAAACCACACAACATAACATCAACGATCGACAAAGACACGGGAACACAGGAGGGTATAAATACACAGGGAAGATGGGAAACAGCAGACGAGACTTTAGGTAAGGGATTAGACAAGGACAGGTGCGGGAAGGACAAGGAAGATACATAGAAGGGACCAGAATGTGCACAATGTGACTAGACTGTGACACACACAGTGCAGCTCAGAATTATTCTTCCATTTGAGCATGAATTGGAAAATTCACTGCATTTTGGGTTACTTCTAAATCCCCTAGGAAATCAAATCCCATTTGTTTTTGTATGAGATTAATTTCATAATTGTTTGCCGAGCTATAGAGCATAGGCCTTTGTACCATCCGACAAAACAATAACATGAAATCAATAAGAAGATCCCAAATACAAAAACGGATAGCAGAGTTAAATAAGAATCTAATCGTTTTGCTGACATTATAACTGACTCAGCTGGCCCAGTTTTTCAAACAGTTCATTCAGTTCTAAAAACAAAGAGACATTTCTCAAAAAGCATAACAATGACTAAACATTAGGCAGCAAAAGTTAAACTGATGACACAATAATCAGAATCTCTGCATCCTGGAGAGAGAGCGCTGAAAGAATCATCTACAGGGTTTTTACACATACAGCGTAATTACAGTACGGTACTTTACATGAGGGAGATATCAGAGTTTGGTGTACAGTAAACTGTAACATTTTGTAACAAAATAACAAAGCACAAGTTTGTATACTCTCAAACTTGTGATTTCAAACTTTATGTGCAGCCATTTGAATGTGTACTGTATTTTTGCTGAACTGAGAAATTACTGCCTATGGATATAGTCTTGTGTCAGAAGACCAATAAACTAATATTGTACTGTATATTAATGAAATTTGGCCAAATGTGCAAAATCAAGTTCATTCACAATTCTGTGGTATTAGAACTTTTCTTCTCTAGCGCTTTTCATCTACTGCGAGATCACTTTACAGTAGTAAAATGAAAATAATTTTTTCCAGTTCATTTTTTAAGTTCATTACTGCATCTGCATCTGTAAATTGATTTATGTTGAATAATGTAATATATATAGAGCTGCAAAATAATTCCTGAATCCCAACAGAAGGTTTTTGTTACAGTGTTTGAATTGATCTCACTAGTGTTCACTGGGCAGGAAAGTATCTGTATATTTTTTACATTTTGTGCGTCATCTAAGGCCAGAGTTTGACTAACTTGCACTAATACCTGATTTATATCATCCAAGCAGCCTATGAAATATTAATTACACTGCTCATTTGCCAAAATTACCCCAAGAGTGCAGCGAAGACTCATCCATGAGTTTACAAAAGACTCACAGCAACAATCAAAGAACTGCAGGTTCACTTGCCTCAGTTAAGGTCAGTGTTCATGACTCCACCAAAAGAAAGAGACAGGGCAAAAATCAAATTCAAAGACGAAAACCACTGCTGAGCAAAAATAATTTTTTTCATTTGATTTCAAAGGCTTGTCTCATTTTTGCCAGAAAACATCTTGATGATCACCAAGACGTTTGGGAAAATACTCTGTGGACTGACAAGACAAAGGGTTACCTTTTTAGAAGGTGTGTTTCCCATTACATCTGGCGTAAAAGTAACAGAAGAAGAAAAAGGAAAAGAACATCATACCAATAGTAAAATATGGTGGTTGTAGTGTGATGGTCTTGGGCTGTTTTGCTGCTTCAGGACTTGGAAGACTTTCTGTGATAAATGGAACCATGAATTCTGCTGTCTACCAAAAAAAGGTCCTGAAGAAGAATGAGGCCATCTGTTTGTGACCTCAAGCTTAAGCGAACTTGGGTTCTGCAGCAGGACAACGATTCAAAACACACCAGCAAATCCACCTCTGAATGGCTCAACAAAAACAAAATGAAGACTTTGGAGTGGTCTAGTCAAAGTCCTGATCTGAATTCTATTGAGATCCTGTGGCATGACTTTAAAAAGGCAGTTTATGCTCGAGAACCCTTCAGTGTGGCTGAATTACAACAATTCTGCAAAGATGAGTGGACCGAAATCCCTCCACAGTTGTAAAAGTCTCATTGAAAATTATCACAAACACTTGATTGCAGTTGTTGCTGCTAAGGGGCCCAACCAGTTCTAAAGTTTAGGGCTCAAGCATTTTTTCACACAGGGCCATGTAGGTTTGGATTTTGTTGTCCCTGAATAATATCAACCTTTGTTTAAAAACTGCTTTTTATGTTTACTTGTGATATCTCTGACTAATATTTAAATTAGTTTGATGATCTAAAACATTTAAGTGCAACAAACATGCAAAAAATATAAGAAATCAGAAAAGGGACAAACACTTTTTCACACCACTGTATTGATATTCACATATATAAAACACCACTGCTGCTTTTAAATGCTCCACTGGGCCGAGTCACTGCAGATGAGACAGTAGGAACAAGCCGAATTTGAAAAGGTCACAATGCCGATTATTAATGGCATGTCAAATACAAGAGATCTGTATTAGCATTTTAACAATGTTGTCCCTTATATCTAAACGACCGGTAGCTGAATATGATCTCAGGCCTGATATAAAGACAAGCACACATCAATATTTTCGCCCTCAAAAGCCGTGCTCAAAAATGCCACATCATAAATGCACATCTGAAGCATCCATGTGAAAACCATCTTGTGTTTTGGTTATGGGGTGGTCCTGGGGTTTGATTGACAAGGTTGCCCCCCAAAGTTGACCTTTGGAACTGGGCTCAGGTGGAGCTTCAAACGCTTCCCCACTCGAGTCAAAATCACTGTTTGACAGGTCTGTAATGCTGTGCGTTATTGCAGAAGAGCCTGTTTGAAGGAAATCTTTCTCAGATTAGATGAGATTCAAATTACACGGTCTATGCAGATAATATTACAACGCTTCAATTGGACACTCCCTTTTAGATTACTTTATGTATGAAATAATTAATGACAGACTGATGAATTATTGAAAATTATTGCACACTGCAAGCACTGCACGTCTAGGTCTGGCAAAGTCAGCTCCTATTGTGTCGTTACACTGTCTGCCAATCAAGTCTATCAGTTCTGTTTTCTATCAAAATTAGACACATTGTTTCCTGCAATTCATGTGTAAATAAATACGTTTAGAACGGCTCTGGCAGTGTATTTGCTGCATTTCTGCTTGTATAAGGATAACATCCACTCAAGGTATATCCGTTTTACCACAATATAATCAGTTATTTAACCATAATGCTATGCAGGAGCTTTGCAGGATTGTCCCGTAATCCAATACGCTAATTACTAGTCAATTGCTCAAATCCATTTCCGATTCCACTACGTTCAATGCATTTCTGTACAATGAAGCCATCTTTGGGTCCTTTCACATTACAATATTTAAAAAAAGAAATTTTTTAATAAATACATTAGCATATACATTGCTTTCAGCATATACAAAATACGTTTCACTCTATTGGGATCCTATACAGTCATAAAGCTAATTACGCATTCAATTATTACAGCCGCCTATAAATTTAAAGAAACATGACATCATGATGAGATTCAAATGGCTTTTACATTGTTAAGCAAAGACATGATTCGCGTACTCAACATGGACATTGTCCCCAGAGGCTACGGGGCTGGAGGATTTGAACTCAAAGAATGCCATGAAATATTCATTGCATTAATAGCTTAACATACATGTTTTTAATTACTAGTAATCGCTACTCTGCAAGTTAGGTAATGGAAAGCTTCATTTAGACATTCAAGACATACCAGCACTGAAAAATGTTTGCTGCAGTGCTTTAGACTCAAATAAAAGAGATCTATAAAAGCTAGATAATTAGTAAATAATTTATTTTTTAACCATATAAAACATTCAATCCTTGAAACAGCAGTTGATGTTGAAGTGAGCGCGCTATCATTAAAACGAATGGTTTTTAAAATACAAATGTACTCAACCGACTGTGCATTTTAATAATGTTGAAGGTCACCATCTGGAGACGGACATAGACGATCTGATATTAGTTATTCTCAGATGCCTCTTTGAGCAGTGCATTCTGGATGGTTTGACTGAAACAAAAATGTGTTTAGCTATTCTTCCAGCCCATGACTGCCGGTGTTCCAGAACCTCTCCTGGATGCAGATGGTCACTTCATTAGTTTATGCTGTGACGCTACACTGGCCGTGTAAACAGCCGTGACAGACCCGCGGCTAATTGATATGAATGAATGTGGGTTTCTCACTGGTGCCGGAGTCTCAGGAGCAAAACCAGTGAAATAATTGTTGGAAGGAATGCAAATGTTGCCTTCCACCAGTGCCGGCCTGATAATTCCTGCAAGAGTTATCGGTCTTGCTGACTTTTTTGATTCTCGCAACGTAAAGAGGAAAATGTGACTGGTGACATGACAGCTTCTGGGACAGACCTCAAATTTGCAAGTGTTCTTCTGTGGCTTTCTCTGTAAAAATACATCTAGAATTAACTCAGTTCCTACCAATTATTTTCAGGGAAAGTGTTAGTCAATGGAACCTTTTGGACTCACAATGGATGCTAGGACAGTAAGACAGGGAGCTAATTGGAGCAAAGTCAGATATTTTGAAAATTTTGCTTTCACATGTCGCACTGAGATTTGCTTGTGATTGGTATTCTACAGAAATGTCACACGAAATGTCGAATGCTCTCGATTGTCCTTTCGGAAAAGTAATTGATACAAATAGAGAGTCAAGTCCTCTAAGGCATGAGCTCATTCTGAGTTGAGCTCTTTGTTTTACCAAATGAAATTAGAATATCTCAGATTCGATTGTTAAGTCAGTGCTTCAGAATTCAACCGTACCACCTTTCCTTTAGTTCCTATAGGCTGAAAGAAAGACATTTAAATATGCAAATATATTACCAAAAAAATAAATGAATCTTAAATATATGTCTTATCGTATATAAGAACAACACACAAAATGTATGAATCTTAACAAAACATTACAACTAACTTGACAAAAAATAAATAAATAAAATAAAATATATATATATATTTTTTTTTTTTTTTAAATCAGGAATCACAGCTGCATCCTGGATTTTTGTCAACATCTAAAATATCGAAATCTTACTTTTTTGGTCCTATCAGCTAGTAATCCCAAAAAAACAAAATTGTTTATTTAATACATGTGATAATATGGTTATGTCAACAGAGATGAAAGTCACCATAAAAACTTCCTGTATTATAAATTCATAATAAATAGTATTTATAATAAATATTTGACATGACAGTATTTTATTTATTTTTTCTGACACACAATGCAAAAAAAATAACACATTTCGTGGAAAAAAGAAGCAAGAGGATGTTGCAGAAAAACATGAATACCGCTGAACATTTTTAACAACTTAATACATATAAATATTATTGTCATGCTGCAGAAGGAGACTCAGACAGAGGTAACTTGAACGGAGTTTATTAGAACAGCTAACAGAATAGCAAACCGATGAAGAGGTGAGAGAAGAATATAGGATGATGATGAGGCAAGTAGAAATAACTCTAGCCAAACGGGAAGCGTACAGCTTAGAGGGAGTCGGGCGAAGGTTCAGTATAGAACTTGTAGACCAGACAATGAGAATTGGGGAGAAGGCAGTTTATGAAGGGTGAGGAGAGTGGTTGCAGGTGATTGTGATTAGAATTCCGGAGAGCTTGATCGGGTAGGTGGAGCGTAGCGGTCTGATGCTGTGGGTGTGGTAGAGTCCATGACAGTACCCCCTCCTCCAGGGGCAGCTCCAGATGCCCGTAACACGCGACGACGGGGTCGGCCCCGGCCTCGAGGAGCTGGCCGATTAGGGTGGCTGGTGTGGAAGTCGGTGAGTAGTGAAGGATCCAGTACATCGTCGCGGGCGACCCAGGAACGTTCTTCTGGGCCAAACCCCTCCCAGTCTACCAGGTATTCCAGGATGCCGCCCCGTCGCCGAGAGTCCAAGATGGTATTGACCCTGTAGATGTTGTGTTCATTCGGATCCACTGGAGGAGGAGGAGGTACGTCACCAGCATCAGACCCTGAAGGAGAAGGGAGTAGAGGGTTAACATAAGGCTTCAACAAAGATACATGAAATGAAGGTGAGATTCGGTAGTCCTGGGGTAAATTGAGTCTGTAAGTGACCTCATTGATCTGTTTGTGTATGGTGAAAGGGCCAATGTACCGAGGACTCAGCTTACGGCAGGGCAGCCGGAGACGGATGTCCCTAGTGGAGAGCCATACCTTTTGCCCTGGAAGGTATAGAGGAGTACTTGCACGATGGATGTCAGCTTGTCTCTTCTGTCTCCGGACTGCCCTTTGAAGGTGAGTGTGAGCCGAGTCCCAGACTTTCTCGCTCTCTAGAAACCAGTAGTGAACCGCTGGGACTTCGGAAGGTTCCCCGGACCAGGGAAAGAGAGGAGGCTGATATCCGAGGATGCATTGGAAGGGTGTGAGACCGGTGGAGTCTTGGCGAAGGGAGTTTTGGGCATATTCGGCCCAGGGGAGGAAACGACTCCAACTATCCTGCTGGTTGTGGCAATACGACCGCAGGTATCTCCCAAGCTCCTGAATTTTTCTTTCTGTCTGTCCATTGGATTGAGGGTGGTACCCCGAGGTAAGACTGACTGTCACCCCCAGGAGGCGGAAGAAGGCTTGCCAGACGCGGGAGATGAATTGAGGGCCCCGATCGGAGACGATGTCTTCTGGTATGCCGAAGTGCCTAAAGATGTTGTTAAATAGGGCTTCAGCTGTCTGCAGAGCAGTGGGTAAACCCTTGAGTGGGACAAGCTTGCAGGCTTTGGAGAACCGGTCAACTGTGACAAGGATACATGTGAGACCATCTGAAGGTGGTAAGTCTGTAAGAAAGTCAACACCAATATGGGACCAAGGACGCCGAGGAATGGGTAATGGAACCAGTTTGCCCTCTGGTAGATGACGAGGTATTTTGGATATGGCACAGATGGAGCAGCCTTTAACGAATCGTGAGACATCTTGGGACATACGAGGCCACCAATACCTGTTCCTGAGTAGCAAGAGGGTTTGATGACTGCCTGGATGACCTGAGCCCAGAGAAGAGTGAGTGGAGTCCATTAATGGTATGCGACAACTGACCGGCACATAGGTTCGCCCCTCAGGACCTCCTGGCGGAGCAGGTTCAGATCGGGTGGCTTCCGCTATTTTCTCATCAAGTGACCATTGTATAGGACTGATGACGAGAGCTGAAGGAAGAATGGGTTCCAGAGGAGACGCCTTGGCAGAGGGATTGTGCAATCGGGAAAGGGCGTCTGCTTTCAGGTTCTTTTCTCCTGGACGATAAGTCACAGTGAAGTTAAAACGTGTAAAGAACAAAGCCCATCGTGCTTGGCGGGTGTTCAGGCGTTTAGCATCACGAAGATATTCCAGATTACGGTGGTCTGTAATCACAGTGAAAGGGTGTTTGGCTCCCTCCAACCAATGGCGCCATTCCTCCAGGGCCAGCTTAATGGCCAACAGCTCTCGGTTCCCGATGTCATAATTCACCTCTGCTGGGGTCAGCTTCTTAGAATAGAAGGCACAAGGACGGAGTCGAGGGGGTTCACCCTGCCGCTGTGAGAGAACAGCTCCAACCCCTGTGAGGGATGCGTCTACCTCGACTATGAATGGGAGGTCAGGATTGGGATGAGTGAGGATGGGGGCTGTGCAGAAAGCGTCCTTGAGACGTTGGAACGAGATGCTGGCTTCAGTGTTCCAGGTCAGAGATTTGGGTCCGAGACGGAGTAAAGATGTGAGGGGGGTGCTGATTTTACTGAAGTTGCGTATGAAACGACGGTAGAAGTTTGAAAAACCCAGGAATCGTTGGAGTTCCTTCACTGTAGAGGGTTGGGGCCAGTTCTTCACAGCCAGTACCTTTTTCTGGTCCATTTGGATGCCTTGCTGGTTAATGATATAACCGAGGAAATGGACTGATTCTCGGTGAAATTCGCATTTTTCAAGTTTGAGGTAGAGGTGGTGTTTGCGAAGCTTGTGGAGAACCTGTGTCACATGGTGGCGATGGTCGGCCAGGTTCCGGGAGTAGATGAGGATGTCATCAATATAAACGATCACGAATTGGTTGAGGAACTCCCGGAACACCTCATTCATAAATCCTTGGAAGACGGAGGGAGCGTTGGATAATCCATAAGGCATAACTAGATACTCATAATGACCGGATGGGGTTATGAAGGCAGTCTTCCATTCGTCACCCTCACGGATCCGAATGAGATTATATGCGCTCCGCAGGTCGAGTTTGGAGAAGACGCAGGCTCCCCGTAACTGTTCCAGAGCAGCCGGCACTAGAGGAAGGGGGTATTTGAACTTGACGGTTTGAGAGTTAAGAGTCCGGTAATCTATGCAGGGCCTCAAGCCTCCGTCTTTTTTATTAACAAAGAAGAAACTGGAAGCGGCTGGAGATGTAGACGGGCGGATGAAACCTTGCTCTAATGCTTCGGCGATGTACTCGTCCATTGCCTTCTGCTCGGGGATGGAGAGAGGATAGATCTTGCCCCGTGGTAGGGTTGCCCCAGGCAGCAGGTCGATGGCACAGTCCCAGGGCCGGTGTGGTGGTAACTTAGTGGCCCTCAGCTTACAGAAGACATCCTGAAATGCCCTGTACTCAGTTGGAATTTTCTGGGGACTACCAGTCTCTGGACTCTCGACTGTGGTGGAACCGAGGGTTACAGATGAAGACTTCATATTATGGTTATGAGATGGGCGGAGAAGTTTCTTGACAGGTTGCAGACAGTTTTGAAGACAGTATGTACTCCAGCGAAGAACTTCACCAGAGCGCCAGCACACTGAGGGAGCATGTTGTAGCATCCAAGGACGTCCCAGGATGATGTCTGTGGTGGATCCATCCAACACCATGAAGGACATGTCCTCTTGATGTAAGCATCCCAGACGCAATGTGACCACAGGTGTAACGTGTCGTATGTAACCACAGCCCAGCGGTGTTCCTAATATGGTGTTAGCACGGAGGGTTTGATTGGTGAGCCGTCTTTTGAGATGAAGTTTGCGCAGTAGATTAAGTGACATGAAGTTGCCGGCCGAACCAGTGTCTATGAGGGCTTTTGCTGAGATGGAGAATTGAGATGTGATTACCATAACATTAGTCAGGGTTAAAGACAGGACTGAAGAGGGAGTCTGGATTGCACTCACTGCTGAGCGTGGGGGTCGGACAGGACAGTTGGGTAGAAGATGACCTTCAGCACCACAATACAGGCAGAGATGCAAACGGATTCGGCGTTGACGTTCAGTAGAAGAGAGCCGCATGGAGTCAATTTGCATTGGTTCAGGTGGGTTAGCATATGTTGAAGGTGGAGGAGGCAGTGAGTGTTGTTCACCGTGACAAGCAGTAAGACGTTGAGAGATCCGTATGGACCGTTGAATAAAACTCTCCAATCCAATGTTGTCATCATAGACTGCCATCTGCTGACGCATGTTGGAATTTAAACCTTGACGGTAAGCAGTCAATAATGCAACCTCGTTCCATCCGCTAGAGGACGCCAGCGTGCGGAACTGGAGAGAATATTCGAAGACTGTGGACTTCCCCTGGCGAAGGCGATATAATTGATCGTGCGTGGAAAGAAGGTTAGCGGTTTGGCCAAATACCTCTTTGAAATGGCTCACAAATGATGTCAAGGACTGTACAACCGGACCGCCGGCCTCCCAGATGGATCTAGCCCATTGAAGCGCACGGCCAGACAGTAACGAGATCATAAACGCGATCTTGGCGCGATCGTTAGCGAACTGGTGCGGTTGCATTTCCAAATAGAGGGAACATTGTAGCAGGAACCCACTGCAATCTTCCGCCTCACCAGAGTATGTCGCAGGTCGGGCCATGGGATTGGCAGCAGCGGATGACGATGAAGCCACGGCTTGGGTGTGGAGGACTTGCTGCAGCGTTTCAGCGGTGCCGGTGCGGGGATCCGGAGATGAGATCGCGCTAGCGGCTGCTTCCAGATGTATTTCGGTCTGGTCTTCTGTCATGCTGCAGAAGGAGACTCAGACAGAGGTAACTTGAACGGAGGTTATTAGAACAGCTAACAGAATAGCAAACCGATGAAGAGGTGAGAGAAGAATATAGGATGATGATGAGGCAAGTAGAAATAACTCTAGCCAAACGGGAAGCGTACAGCTTAGAGGGAGTCGGGCGAAGGTTCAGTATAGAACTTGTAGACCAGACAATGAGAATTGGGGGGGTGAGGAGAGTGGTTGCAGGTGATTGTGATTAGAATTCCGGAGAGCTTGATCGGGTAGGTGGAGCGTAGCGGTCTGATGCTGTGGGTGTGGTAGAGTCCATGACAATTATATAATTATATAACATAAAATTTATTATTTTAACTATTACTTTCAATATATGTAATATTTTGTATTAGATTAAGTTAATTCTGTAGCCTGTCGTGTCGAATTGTAATCTGCTCATGTTTTACTTATACTCTGCACTCATTATACGAAATGCTCATTCACACGCTCTAAATTCTCCCTGACTACTTAATTACTGAATATATAATAGAAATGAATATAGATAAAGGTGGATGTTGGGTGGTGGAGGGGTAGCAGAAAATGATATAAGGTGCCGTTTATATTGCATTGTGATTGACAGGATTAGATGAACGCTCCTCCATTCAGAATCCATTTAATTAATTCAATATGCCTTTCCCTAAACCCAAAGGAAATAATTCCATATTATACATGTACATTTAAAATCAACTCAAATTGTTATGTTGTTAATACAATTTGTAATGACAAAAATAATTGCATTAAGTTACGATATTAAATTAAATTACCAATATACATTTATCTTTTTTTAGGAAAGAGATGTTTTAACACAAAAAAACTCAAAAATAATTGCATTAAATTAATAAAAATAGCATTTATATATATATATATATATATATATATATATATATATATATATATATATATATATATATATATAACCATTTTGTTTTCATCCATTGACACACTTTAGTCCATTTTGATTTTTATGTCGACTAAGTGTTTGTTTGATAATGCAATTTTTATTAATGAATAGTATAGAATCATTTCTTTTTTTGCAAAATAAAGGCAGATATTTGATGAAAATCAGAAATGAATGCACCAAAAGATGTCCTATTGCCTCCATTATTAGTCTAGACAAAGAAATCTTTATATGCACCTTCAGCCAATTAAAAGTGATTCTGGCAACATCCCATCCCTTCTCAGACAAAAGCCTGGCAGAAAGATAAGGAATCAATGTTTTTCCTCTGGTCATTGTTAACAGCTGTCCTGCTGTCCCACAGCACCGGAGAGATTCTGAGACGAAGCCAAAGACACCGGATTCATCCAAAGAAGACCAACCCCCACCGCACACAGCTCGTGCAAACCCCATCATCTACATGAATCCCATTATCACAGACTCTTGCTATAGACCGTCACACACATGCAGAGGTGGTTATATATCCGATGTATATTTACAGCTCTGTGCCTCATCGGCTCAAATTAGAATTTCAAATCTCACCTCATGAATCAATGTTTACATTACCTCTGGAAGTCAACCTGACTCACATCATGACTGTGAATAGTGAGCACCACGTTTGATGCTTGATGCCATGAAACAAAGCCCACACTGGCGCAATAATTGAAATACAACAAAGAGTTGTTTTGGTTGATCCAAACATCAGACAATTAAAAAATTCACAAAAGCCAACTTGAAAATGATTATACAAGAAACTAAAAGCTCATCCAGAAATGATAAATTAGTGGAAGCCAAATGCAATTAAAGTTCTACTCGAGCATATCGTGCACGCCTGTAGCTTGGTTTCATTACGGTGCAATACACCTATTCCTCTGGGCTCCACGAGAAGCCCACATGAATAAACATGACTTTTTTGTGCTTTTTTTTTTGCCAAACGCTAAAGGCCATGATGGCGCCTCCTCTTCTCTGACAGACCACCAACCTCTCATTAACCGAACACAGAATGGGACCCAACCTTCTTTTTCTCATGTCCACATTACTCTGTCAAGCCCATTATAGTCTGCAAATTGTTGAATTCTCTCTGCAAAGACAAAAGAAGATTTTTATCCAACAACTCAATCCAAAACAATCCAATCTCTACCAATCTCTAAAACAGTCATGTATGTTTAATTAAAATAAAACTGGTGTTGGTTGGTGTTTACAACACCATGTTCCTGGGTTCGATCCCAGGGAAAGGAAGAACTGATTCAATATGTTGCTTGAATGCAATGTAAGTCGCTTTGGAAAAAAATTTATATAAATGTAATCAATAATATGCATTACAGTGATTTTAACATATATGAGGGTTTTATTTAGCATTGAAGCCTAAAAGATCTAAACATTTGTAATCAGGTTTAAACTGGTTACAACAGCTATTTGATTTTAAAGAAACATTCAATAAATGTACTTATTATTATTTTCATATTTTCACAATTTGTATTAATAATAGCCAGAACAAAGATTTTTCCAAAAAATAAAGTTATTTACAGTTATTCTAACTGTTGATTGTTAGACTGTGTAGTCAATGTAACTATTTTGTGTATTAATATAGAATTCAACTATAAAGTCACATTGTTTCACAGCTTTTAGATTTTAGACCCAGAACAACCTGTTTTTAATGCATTATACACTCACCTAAAGGATTATTAGGAACACCATATTAATATGGTGTTTGACCCCCTTTCGGCTTCAGAACTTGATTTGAACAATTTGAAATGATTCAAGCGTTGTGACATGGTGCAATATCCTGCTGGAAGTAGCCATCAGAGGATGGGCACATGGGGGTCAGTAAGGGATGGACATGGTCAGAAACAATGCTCAGGTAGGCAGTGGCATTTAAACGTTGCCGAATTGGAACTAAGGGGCCTAAAGTGTGCCAAGAAAACATCCCCCACACCATTACACCACAACCATCAGCCTGCACAGTGGTAACAAGGCATGATGGATCCATGTTCTCATTCTGTTTATGCCAAATTCTGACTCTACCATCTGAATGTCTCAACAGAAATCGAGACTCATCAGACCAGGAAACATTTTTCCAGTCTTCAACTGTCCAATTTTGATGAACTTATGCAAATTGTAACTTCTTTTTCCTATTTGTAGTGGAGATGAGTGGTACCCAGTGGGGTCTTCTGCTGTTGTAGCCCATCCGCCTCAAGGTTGTGCGTGTTGTGGCTTCACAAATGCTTTGCTGCATACCTCGGTTGTGACGAGTAGTTATTTCAGTCAAAGTTGCTCTTCTATCAGCTTGAATCAGTTGCTCTATTCTCCTCTGACCTCTAGCATCAACAAGACATTTTCACTCACAGGACTACTGCATATTGGATGTTTTTCCCTTTTCACACCATTCTTTGTAAACCCTAGAAATACTCAGACCGGCCCGTCTGGCACCAACAACCATGCCACGCTCAAAATTGCTTAAATCACCTTTCTTTCCCATTCTGACACTCAGTTTGGAGTTCAGGAGATTGTCTTGACCCCTAAATGTATTGAAGCAGCTGCCATGTGATTGGCTGATTAGATAATTGCATTAATGAGAAATTGAACAGGTGTTCCTAATAATCCTTTAGGTGAGTGTATAGTGCACAGTCCATTTAGGAACAATCTTTCTTTTCACGGCATTAAGCCAATAGCGACTAGCATTAAAGTGATAGACACGCATGCTGATAGAGTGTGGTCTGTGTGTTTTAAACACCATGATTAGAGGAAACAACTATGCATTGTCTATTCTTTTGTCTGTCTATACGATGTGATGCGTTGAGGCTCATAGTCTCCTGCATTAATGTAACTAGAACACGCATTACAGTCTCCGATGAGAATCAAGCTGTCTCGGAAAAATCAGTGGGATGTAAGTGAGCAATGCAATTTACCTGGAATGTCAATATACGCATTCACACTCGCTCTTTATCGCTCTCTCTCACATGCACAGAGGCACATACAAGGCAGAAAACCTTATCGATTGGAAGACATCTGCAAAGGGAAAGAGAAAAGCCAGAGAGAAGCTGGGAAGAAAAGAGAAACAAATGCTGCTGAGAAAAAGGATGAATATGCACTGCATCTTTAAATCTTTCTAATGAAGAGAAAAGTGGTATTTTACAAGGTCAATATGTGAATGTCAACAATTGTAGACTAGCTAATACATCATTACTTTAAAACACTGAACTAATCACAAGCAAATGGAAAACTGGAAGAAGGGTAGAGAAGGATAGAGAGAGAAAGCAGAGGGGGGCGTTAGGCTGCAAGCATCATCTGGCTCTTCTTGCAGTCAAAGTTGCTCATGCTGATTTTGGACCAGAATCCAAATCCTGACCCATGCTATCAGGATCAAAGCGGCCGCAAAAACTAAATTACTCACAGCAGAAGTGTGGAAGGGCTTTTGTCCAAAAAAATCCATAGTTTCATTTCACTGCTGCTTATTCATTCCGAATCAAAATGCACATAATGTCCTTCCTGTTTTTTCTGTATGATTATACTTATTATTATTCATGGCATGGGTTTGAGGCATGATTACCATTCTTATTTTAGTGGTCTGTATTGCATCATGCATGAGATAAAGTGCATGCAAATAAAAATGTTGTTCTCATTTAAATTATAGCATTCAACTGTTCATTTGAAACCCATGTGAGCGACCTGTGAACAGACTCACCATGGTATTGTCAGACCATATTCCAGATCCAAACAACATGGACACTTAAACCCAAGAAATGTACAATAATGCACATTAAATACAATCCTAAACAACACAACTCATGTAAACAATTTGAGAGACAACCCACTAGAGGGAGACAAGAAGCCGATTTCCTTTAACTTCTTGCTACCTGTAAACCCAAACATCTTTTTTTGAAGTGACAGAAATCAGATTTACAAAATTATGAGCATGTTGCTTCTGTGCTGTCATCCTTTCACCGCCTGTTTACATTCTGTCTTCCCCAGTGAATGTAATTGTTTAAAAGTGTTCTCAAATCAGATGAGTTTGAATGACTCCAACGTCTATGATTAAAATAAAATTGAAAAGCCATTATGCAAAACCATAAGAGTGAATGCAGTGTGCAGAGTTTTCTGTCTAGGGTCCTTACAACCTTGCGTTTAGTAATCCATTAGAGCAGATGATGAGTTATAAAGTGGCCAATGAACATGTAGATCAGACAGGATTTATTACTGAATATATGTGTGTAGTAATCTGGTCCACATGATCACTGTAGGCTCTCAGAAATGTGGCAGTAAGCAGAGATATGCAGGGACAGTGAGCACCGACACACCAGGGAAGACACTGGTTTCACAGATAAGGCTTAGATTAAGCCAGGATTAGGTCTTAGTTCAATTGCGAAATCTAGGTATCTTTTATAAACGTGCCTTAGAAAAAATATTACTATGTGAACAATAGCGCTGGCATATTTTAAGATATCTCAGTGCAAGCTGCTTTCAATTAAAACAACTCAAACATTCATTTTAATCTGGGACTAGATTTAAGCCTGGGGTTTTAAAACCAGTTACAAGGGTTTTAAACCCAGAAGTTTAATGATTAAGCAACATAACACCTTTTTTCAAATTTACAGTTTTTGGGCAAATTTTCATTTCATTTGGAATCTGTGCAATCAGGAATTTCGTGAGGGTGAAATATTTTGCACGGGGTTCAAGTTTCATATTTCAGAAGGGAAAACAGACAAGGACTTGACCAGGACTCGACTAGCCTACACACCTGAACAGACAACAATGAAGCAGCACAGGACAGCAAATACGAAGGAATTAAATACCCACAGGAGGAAGGGTAAATGACAAGGAAACAGCTGGGATCAATCAAAGTTAACCAGGAGAACAAGGTGGGTGGGTTTCACAGTGACAAGACACGAACACGCAGCCGTGTGTTTACATGAACATGAAGACAGTGCGCAGCTGGTGAAAACCAAACTGTGCGCGACACGAAAACACAGCATGAAAGAACGCGGCCGATGTAAACACGAACCGCATCCTTACAACAGTGCACACAGACCCGAGAGGACGTGGTTCAAGCAAAGCCTGAAACCGCGCACACTCACATAACGTAGAGCGCGCAAGAACGATAAACACCTTGGCTCGCGCACTCATGACAAGGACGAACACACGGGTCACGAATGCCCGAATCCCGACACAAAACCGAAACTGAGCCAGACCGAAGTATCAGGACGAGACATCATAACCTGCACACAAGACGCTACACAGACAAGAGTGCGCGACTCGATCCCTCGAAGCCGCGCGCACACACACCAAACACAAGACATTACGTTAGTGTCAGAGATCTGCCACAAAACCAAGAGATTACTACACCGAATGTGGCAGAACCCTGACACCTTGACTGTGAGATGTGCTTCATACATGTCTACATTACTGACAATAGACAACCATTAAAAATGGTTCACACAGAAACCTTCACACTGAGTTTAAACTGAATAAATGCTCACTTTGGCCAGTCAGTAAATGGTGTGGCAATACAGTCAATGGCCATTAACCAAGACAACTCCATCCAAAGCATTCCCTGCAGTGAATCTGAAGCTCCTTATGGCTTTGTTGCGTTGGAAAAATTTGACAAAATCAAGACTCTAACATTATAACTCATGGCTGGATGGTTTTATATCTAAAAAGGTTATAGCAACCAACTTTACATATTTCATCACTCACCTCCAAGTGTCACCATAAAACTTTCAACGACGCATCACATCGGTCCAAGGATGAAAACTGCTCAAAACTGTGGTTGAGGTGAAGACCATGTCATCCCTGCAAGAGCTAGATATACCTAGAAGAAGTGCTTGCATTGGCCCGTGACCACAAGACTCAAACTCGTCTGTGCTTTTCTGCCTCACAGCAGTGGTTTTAATATCTTGAGTAAATCAACTTAGAGATTAATGGCGAAAGGACAAAATGGGATCAGGATGGATGCACGTAAATTGATGGATGGAGAGCTTATCTGATGGAGCTTTATTAAAAGGAGCAAAGACTGCCAAGCAATTGCTTGTTGAGTCCAACAAGATCTGAGGGATTATCGTGTAGGGTATGGACGGTGCTCATGAATGATCGATCAGATTCATTCTTTGATTGAAAAAGTGATTCGACAGGATCGGCTCCGTAGAGTCTGTGACTTGACAGTTTAAGACCTCTGGGACACAAACCATTCTCACTCACCCTCGCTCTCCTCTGCATTTCAAAGGATGCCATCGTAAAACAGCCCCCACACGCAAACACACACATACATACCAAGAACACAAAGAACTGTGCCATGTGACTTTAAACTTAGTTACTTTCCATTTTTAGATGTGTTGTGTTGTACCTATATGTATGCATGCTTTTGTTATAACCATTTTAGATGTGTTTGATAATTTAGAAGCTTATAATCAGTAAATACTTGGGTAAAACCAAGTCAATCTTTACCTTGCCTTCATGCTAAGAGTTAGTATAGCCATGAATGGTCTCGAAATCTTTGTCTTTCCATTTGCAGACCGTCTAGGTTTGTTTCACTGTGCTAGGATGCATCAGACTCTTTCTTTTATTCCAAAACCCAAAGGTCTGCATTTTTCAAGTAGGCAATAAAACATGCTAATCGCAACAGACCAAGGACAAAGAGGAGTTTCCCGCTTCTCAGTTCCTTCACTCTGATTGGCTGTCCCAACTCTTAGAGGCGTGCTTTGTTTATTCCTTTATAAGCACCCGTAGGCCAAGGATCAACCTCTCTCTTCCAGCCCCTTCTTACTCTTCCAACTCTCCTCTGGCGCGGATTCTTGGATCCAGCGCCATTTTCCACAAAGGACATTACAAACAAAGAACCAACATTTGAACTTACCGCGGATTCCAACGGACCCGCCCAGCAAGACGCAAACCTCGGACCAGATCGGAATTCACACGCACGAATTCCGACCAGCCACAGAAAGAAACATGAGCAAGTAGCCCTTAAACGATCTTTAAGAGATTTGAGTTTATACCAATAAGTTGGTCTGATTCCTTGTTTGTTCTCAAATAGGTTATTGTCTGTAATACTACCTTCCTTTGTCTCTCCTACTCTCTCTCTTATTCTCTCTTCTTCCCTTTTTCAATTCATCTGTGTATGTTTGTCTATTGTTTGTCGATTATTAAAATATATATATTCACACGTGATTGCCTCTGAATTGCTCAACCATAAGTCACTTTAATGGTGACCGATCCTTGTTACAAATTAATGGAAAGATCTTTCTTTGTGGCCAAAAGAAACCTTTCCTTTTTATAGAGTTTATAAGGTCAATATTTGCTGGACAAATTATCCGTCCTTTGAACTCTTTTCTAGAATTAAAGAAAATTCTACAAGTCGAATCAAGCCATAGATATTAATAATTGTTATAATCCGTTATAATTAACTGTTAATATCCAAATTCCCCTTTGTGCAGATTTATGTGTGTTCGATCACAAAACGATTCACGCACACATAGATCCGCACCATTTCCCTTAGGCTTAGAATCGCTACAATCGTGTGGTGTGATAAAACTCTATGGGAATGATGTACATTAGTGTCTATGTTACACATACTGCCTAATAATAATAAGCTGTATGTAATAAGCAACTACACATTTTGTAGTTAATATCAGAGCATTACTGGCTGCTTATGTCATTGTAAAAAACGGGAGGGAATTATTGATGATTGCTTTCGTTAAACCAAAGCTTTCACTTTTGCCATCAAATAAATCTGATCAATATTTAGAACTGTGTTTTGGTGGAAAAAATCTATTACAATGATCTAATTTTGTTTAATAGTATAAGAAAGAATGAAGTAGAAGTAGAAAGCCCCATCAAATGTTGACTTTATCTTATTCTGTCAGACTCTCAGCACTCGTTTTTCCGCAAGACGCTAAATCCTGAGTGACTGGCTGACCCTTTCATCATCTGCCTCTTCAAATGTCAAATGTCATATTCTCCCTTCATAAACTGACAGTAAGTGGCAAAAATGAAGAGATCTGACTTAACAAGGACCTAACTTAAATTACAACAGAAACACTTAATTGTTGTTCGAGAACAGCAGTAATTGTGTGATGGGCCATTTATGTCAACAAAAGTGCCTTTTTAAAATTGCTTTTAATGAAACGGGGGTGATTTACTGTGTACAAATCTGACACAAATATGAAATGCATTTAAAATGTCATCCAAAAGTCAAGTGAACTGCACTTTTGGGTCAAGATGTGATGGACAAGAGACATTACGTCTTCTTTTGAACGGCCTCTTTTCACTTTGATATAATTACACCATTTTCCATTGAAAGCAGATGATACGGCTTTCCTGTAGCTCAAACAGTAGCATGTGGTGCTTGCAATGCCAAGGCTATGGGTTCGATCCCGAGGGAATGCAAGAACTGATCGCATGTCAATTGACAGAATTTGTGTGTCTTGAATGCAATGCAAGTCGCTTTGGATACAAGCTTCTGCCAAATGCAGAAAGTAAAGGAAAGGTAAATGATACAGAGCTGACAATGTCTTTACAGCTGTTTCACATTATTTTTCTGGACAGGAAGAAAAGTTGCTAAAATCTCTATAATATACACTAATAATATATACTTTATTATACTATGTACTATATTATATACTGCTTAATGTATATATATATATATATATATATATATATACAGTATATATATATATATATATATATATATATATATATATACATATATACAGTATATATATATATATATATATATATATATACACATATAGCCACTCCCGTTGTTAGTCGTGTCAGGTGTTTCCCGTTATTCCTGTGTATATATAAATCCTCATGTTCTCCACGTCTTTGTCGATTGTTAATGCTCCCATGTCGTTGTGTGTTTTTCGCTCTTCGTGTTTCCGAGTCATTCTAAGTTTTTGTTTGTGTATGCAAGTGTGCCATTTTCTGTTCTTATTTAAAGTGTTTTCGTTTTGTTTAGACTTATAAAAGACTTAAATGACTTGATCCCTGTCTTCCGTGTTTTCGTCATCCACTCCACAACTCACCATTCCATTACTATATATATATATATATATATATATATACACAGATATATTCAACGTTCTTCTTTAAATTATTTTAAAAGAAAAAAAAATGTTGATTCAGTCACTATATTTTTAATGAATTGAATTAATTGAATAAAAAGTCAAATTAAATGTCAGCACACAAAGCACCTTTTCAAAAAACCCGACAGACCCATTTTTATTGTGCATCAGTGTATTAAAAACACTGCACAAATGGTTTTGCTCGTTTTAATTTCTGACTAGTCGTAGTGCATTCTGGACTATTTCCGTTTTTTTACACAATAGCCAAATATTTGTTTTTCATTGTAGATATTTCTGGTATTGTTTTCAAGCTGTATGAAGTAATTGAGTTCCCAAATAACCATTGTTTAAACCAAGTTACATCATCTCAGATATGTTTCGTGATTTAATGAATAGTGTCTGTACTGCTGACTTAAGCGATACGCATGTCTGGTCATTATGGAAAAATAACAGCACTTACTGCAGTTAAAGTGAAGCATTTGTCCAAATTCAATCATTACGCTCTCAGTCATTTGTTTCCCCAACACAGTTAACAAGCAGAGCGTAGATTGTTTAATTATGTCATTACACATTTATCAATACAATAGCTGCTAGCTATAGCTGAGTGGACCTGAGAAAACTGAATAGATTCTTGAATTAATACATACAAATTATTCAGGGTTGAAAGTGACAGATACACTTTTGTAGCCAAATCTGATTGTTTTCTGGTTTTGTTGGATAACTTAACTTGTTAACTCAACTTGTTAAATCAATTAAATTCACACCTCCCATGTTGAAGCCAAAATGACCTAAAGCAATTTTGTATGTTTAACTCACAATGGATGGAGGAGCTTTATAACTCAATTAAGATTTGAATATTCAGCATCAAGTCCAACAAATCTAAATGGTGTTACTGTAAAAAGATACACTATGGACCTTTTTTTGCTCCAAATTAACTAATTTAAAGTCAATACATCATCCATTCTTCTTCCAAAACATGTTTTTGTCTTATCCTGATTCACTATGGTAAGTGTTTATATTTTAAGTGCTCAAATTTTAGGCCTGTTGGGATGGTTTTCACGGAAAATTGCGTACATATGTCACTTTGTCCATGCGTGTCTCATCATGTCTGTAAGTAGAAAAAAAGTATCACAAGGAATTTGTTTTGGTGAGCTTAAGCGTCTAGTGCAGAAGAAAGTATAGAAAGTTCATGTCACAAAGAAAAATTCCTTGTGTGTGTAGACCTTTCTCCAGCTACTTTGACGCATGTCTGGTGTGGGAGTGGCTGAGGTTAGTACGGTAGTCAAAAACAGCAAGAAAGGTTGACATGAGAAGCTAAATCTCCAAAATCACCCATTTTAAAGGAGCCCAATTTGCCCTTTTACAAAATTTTTGGGGTGTACAAATGCTTTCATGCTTGGTTATTAAGAAAACATTATTATTCACTTATTTTACATTATTACAGCACCTCTCTGCCATGTCTGTCTTGAATATGCCGTTTAGTTCCTGTTTTGATGAAGCCTCTCCTTCTGAAATATGAAAAGTGCTGTGATTGGTTCGCTGGTCCAGTGTCTTTAGTGATTGGCGTGTTTGGGAAATGTCCCGCCCCTTACCAAAACCGCAAGCTCTAGTACTATTAAATATTAATGATAGCTTCAATTTTTCAAACAAATGAATTCCTGATTCAGACTTAAGAATGTCAAAGAACAAAAACAAACTAAGGGTTTGTGAACAGCCTTAAAATAGCAAGAGCTTACAAATGCTACAGTAAACACTACATCAAAACTGTAATGTTAGTAAGCAGGTTAGACAAGGCAAAGCTTTCCCTTTGTTTACATCCGCAACTGCAACTTTTAATTGGAATTGTTAATAGAAAACACATCTAGAAGTTGTGATCCACAAACAACAGATTGTTGAAAAGAAGCTTTTGTGTGTAGCCTGTATTGTAGTCTCTTAGGTTTTGGGCAGAAATGTGGAGCTCACAGATTAACATTGGGGTTATAATGTTCAGGAACATTGTTTAAAATACAAACAACAGTTTTGGAAACGGGGTGGAAAAAACAGCATCTCTTTGTCATACGACAACACTGTCTTCTCTAATGCAGCTCAAACAGGCCTCGTCCCCTTTTTTGCATATTCCGTGGGTGGAGATTATTTAAATGAGTAACGTTGTTCAGAAGATCCAGAAAAAATGCATTGTACGAGTCGTTCATTGCCATTCTTGGAAAGTGGATTCTGTTCAATTAAATCTCCCTTTGAAGTGGACTTTGAGCTTTGCAACCTTGCAGATCTTTTATATGCTCAAACAGCAATGTTACACTCTAATTAAACTTGGAAAAGTGAGAAAGCATAATAGGAGCGTTTTAAACAAACACGGAACGGAGAAGCAGTTCTCTGCTGGCGAAAAGAGAACACAGAATCATGTATATATTGAAGGTTTGTATTGTATTATCTATTGTGAAGGGTCATTTCATTATGTTTGTTGTAACGCTTTGCTGGAATCTGTTTTCAAGAAAGTGTCATGTCTATTAATGGGTAAAGATACGGTAATGTCTTCAGCAGGTCACCTTGAGATCCTTTCCATTTAAACTGGTTATGTCTCTTAAGCCTATAAGGGAATGTTTTATGAGCAGTAGAATAATCATATTCATCCAGCACAGTCACACAGAGCCGAAGCAAAACCCAAAACAATGTTCTTCAAAGCATAACTTAAAAAAAAACCAAACGGTGATATAAAATACAATGTAAATGCATGAAAAACTAAAACTTAAAACTAAATCAAAATGAAAATTAGCTTCAACTACAATAAGTTTAATTAGATTAGTAATAAAAATTAGTACTTAATAAGTACTAAAATTACCAGAGTAAAAAAACGAATAGAAATGACAAACTAAAATGAACACTGAAAATATAAAAACAGAAGCTAATTAAAAATATAACAATACTATATACATAATACTGACAAAGCACTGCTAACCTAGTGACTATCCCTAAATTAGCCTTTCATAAAACCGCTCCACTTGAGCCATCCGAGTGCTTTTGATTCTGCAATAAACGATGTGGATGCTATTTAAGGTCCTTGTGGTGGGCGTTCTCTATATGCTCTCTCTCTCTGTTTCTCACACAAGGTAATCCTACCAGAGCAGATTCTGGTTCTCTAGCGACAGATGGCTCGAGAACTTAATTGATTTGATAAACTCTGAGCAAGTTGTTGTTTCTTTCTAATGCTGTGACAAGTGATTACTTGAGGAAACTCATTAACAGTCCCCTGAAATCAAGTCAGCCCCCCAGAGAGTTAATAATTGCAGTGTTTTCTGCACCTCCATTCAGTGGCAGCACTCCTGTGAATACAAGGTGATGAAGAAAAAGCCTGTTTACTGCAAAGTAATGCTAAGACAACGCATCTTTCCAGTCCATTGCCTTCGCTGTGTGCAAAAATAAATATTCTGTATAGTGTGATTACTAGTATGTGACTTTTAGAAACTTATTATTTTAATGATTTACAAAAACAAGTCCAAAAAGATTGGTTTGAATCAATCTGATAAATTAACTGAAGTCTGTTATTGATGTCATAGCAGACTCGAAATGAAGCAACAACTCTTGCGCAAAAAAGGCCAAATCTTTTCAAATACAGTAATCCATCGCCACTTCGCGGTTCAAGTTTCACAGCCTCAGTGCATCGCAAATTTTTCAAAAATATTAATTGAAAAATAAAAATTCTAAAATACCGTCATGTCGGCAGCCATTTTGCGGAAAGCCGCGTTGCTTCATCGTGATGCGAGAGAACCAGGATGCTTCCCAGGATGCCAGACAAAGAGAGAAACTCTCACAGAGGCTTTGTACACGCCCACGGCACTCAGACAAGACACGTGATTGGTTCCCGGTGCAAGATCGACCAATGAGAGCACGAGTGGAGTGGGAGCTTCTTCGCCTCAGAAGCAAATGTTGACGATCCAGAGCCGATAGTAAATGTATAATATTAAGGCTTTAGAATTAAATAGATTTAATTAAAGTATAAATATATATATTTTAAACATTCTGGTACCTACACACACATTTATGGTAATTCCTAGGGGGGGGGGAATCCTCACATTAACCGCGATAAATGAGGGATCACCGTATATGTGAACTGCTAGAGCTAATAAAAATAAATAAATAGATTGAAACAAATAACACAGACATTTGTTGCTGTTTAAATATAAAGTGATCCAGTTTAATGACATTCAAATATTTAAAAATAATTCCAATTTGGAACACGGAAACAAATCTGAAATCATTCAATTCGTCAGATTTAAACTGATATGTTGGGGAACGTGAGCCGGTTAAACCTTGACATAAAACAAACAGCACATTTCTTCACAAAGAGCTCTTGGACATAAGACAAGGCAGGATCCAAGTGCAGAGAAAAGGTAACGGAATAATATCAAGAAAACAAAATAACATAATACAAGAAACTCTGAAACAAACTCAAGAAACTCAGATAACCAGGGAGAAGAAGTGACATCAACACCTTACAAAGGAAAACACCAGACAATGAACCCAAGAAACTCAAGGGCTTATATAGGAAATATTAACCAGAGAACAAGACACAGCTGAACATAATCACAATGAGCACATGCAAAGGACACTCGGAAATGAAGTCACAATGAAGGAGTCAAGAGGAGTGACCTCTGATGAATGGCATTCCCGGTGGATGTAAGTTACAATATCATCACAGCACCTCTTCAAGAAATTTGTCTTTCAAATAAGAATCTAAATCCACCTCAGGGTGATCAAGATCAATGTTGATGAATTCCTCCACCAGCTCAGTACACCTGAATCAAAAAATATATTATAGGAGGAGGAGAGAAATTAAAAATGATACTGTTTTGCAGTCCAGAACCATCCTTTACCTGCGGTTCAGCTCATCTGCAGATGGCCTGTCCAGCTTTCTGATGGTTCTTCCCATTCTATATAACTCTGATACCTGCATAGAAGATGATATTTAGGAGATTTGATCCCATAATGTCAACAAGGGATTCATAAATAAATAAATAAAATATTTACGGAGTGTTTATTTATACTAAGCGGTGTGGTCAGAACATTCAAAAGTATATAAATATAAAACAGAAGGTTCCTTGACGTTTTCTTTAATCTTCGCATAACCAAGAAAAAGTGTGTTAAAGATATGTTCGTTCGGCAATGACACACCTTCAAAAGTAGGAGATGGGAAGTAGGAACATCCCACATCTGACTTGAATAGAATGCATTTTGACTGTAAGAAGTATATGAGTGTTATACCTCCACTCCTCTCTTGACCAGGTCAGTGGGAATGCCGACCAGAGTTGCGATGTTAGCCGCACAACTCGACTGGCAGATGCCTTTTTTCACTTGGTACAAAAACACCAGCTCTTCTCCCTCTATAGCTGTCTCGAGAGTCTGTCCAACAAAAAACAACAATGCATAAATTGGTTCACTGGTTCTGAAATCATAGTGGTTTTTGGGTTATGAAAAATGTCTTTTCCTATCATAGTATTGAAAAAAAAAGCCTATTTGTGTGGCACCAGTAAAGCCAGGAGTGGGGAATCAGAGATCAATCCCAGCTTTATAAGGCTGTGGAAGGATGTTGACACAAGTAAGTGAGGACACTGAGGTCCTCGACACAACCAGTGATTGAGACATGCGGTCAGGAGAGACAGTCCATCCACCTGCAACACAAACACAATATTAGTTCAAATGAATCCTTGCCCTTCTGTAAGTTCAGTTTGCTCCTCCTGTCTCTATCACTCTTACTGTGTTGGTTCCTTTGCCAAATTCATCCACCAGGACAAGAGAATTCCCAGCGCTGTGGTTCAAACAATGAGTCATCTAGATTGAACAGGGATTATGATTATTAGAAAACATCTGAAGGATGATATTGCAGTACGCTGGGTTTCAATCACTCAATGGCAGTTTTGAATGGCTGCCTTGAAAACGCTAAACAAAATCAATCTGCATGAATGAAAAATCAGATGATATGAGATGGATGGATGTTACAAGTGTATACATGGCATTTGTGTGTATAATGTGATTGTCTTACCTGGTTCAAGTCTATCATGAAGGTACTCAGACCTACTGATACAGACTCACGGCTGTGCATGCGGGTAAATATTCCATCCACCATCCCAATCTCTGCCTCTTTAGCGGGAACATCTGAGCCAATCAGCGCCATGAACACAATCAGACCCACCTTGAAAGACCAACCAGAATACAGGATTTTACAAAACATTATGAAAAGTCTACATTCAGGATTATTCATGGAAAGTCTGTTCACTTTGAGGAGATTTGTAATGCCTCTGTGCAGCAGGAATGATGTATTTTTGTATGTCTCATGACTTCAACATCACCATCACAAAGCTTCTGAGAACTTTTTCAGTCTAAAACAAGGTTATAATAGTTTGCAAGAGTGAGATGAAAGTGACTAGTTATTTCATTTCTCTGACAACTTCTGTAGTCACACTTAGACACTTGTTAGCAACTTGTTATTAAAAACGATGTAAAACATCATGAGGGTATTACTGTTGAATTTATGTCATGGAATAAAACATGAAAATATCTTGCGCTTGTGTGTGCCACAGACCTTTACTCAAGCATTTACCAAAAACTCATCAACATCAGGACGCTGGAACCGGAAGCACTGAGATGTAAATTTGTTTCCAGGTTTCGACTTACAAAAATACATCATTCCAGCACCAATTTAAGTTGTAGGCATGCAACTCGAGATTTTAAAAACTGCTTGACGATCTCACATTAAAATAAGATATTTCAATAAGCAATAAAAATCTGTAATGAACTGACCGATAAATGTTGTGTCATATCCTTACATATTGTTAAAGAAGTGATATTTAGGTGCAGAATCGCTAACTGCAGCTTTTAATGGCAGATGCATAAATTACTTTACCAATTGCTGATTGGCTCTTTTAGAAATAAAAAAAATAAAAAAATCTACGACAGGCAGAGACGCAACGCTAGTCGCATTCTACCAAACACTACGTCTTAACAAACCCCACGTTTACCAGAACTATACTAGTTAATAAGTACTACAAAAAAACTGAAATAAAAAACAAACCTGAAGCTGAAGAAACCCTAAACGTTGACAAAAAAGAGCCGCAAACCTGAGTGACTGAGGGAGAGACAGAGAGAGAAAGAGCACTGTTCTCTTCTCAGTGTTCTGTGTGTGAGTGAGCAGAGCGGGACACAGCAAATCTGTATGTGTAGGGGAGGGGCGCTGTGACTAGCCTATCACAGAACGCAGACACAGTCAGCTACCCAATGAGGATTTTTATTCAATCCGAACCCAGATATTGACTCGTATTACTCGTATGATACTCGTACTCGGCAAAAGTGCTTTATCCGTACCGGATACTCGTTTCAGCCGACTATCCGGCTCAACTCTACTATACATACAGTCTTTGTTTTAAGTATTGTTGTGAAAATTACAAAAAGAAATTGTATTATTAGTTCAATTTACAGTGTTGTGTGAACTTGAGGCCTGTAATGTTAATGTTTGCCTGTTTCAGATAGATGCTCTTGCCGGATGAATTTGGTCCTGTAATAACTTTCAGTTTGCCTTCAGTTTCAGAGCTGATGTAGGTGTTTGACACAAATACTGAAGAACACAGCTCCAGCAAAGGATGCCTGAAATAGAAGATATATTTAGAAGAATAGAGAACTCCAAAAGAGCAAACTGGAACATTCATCTGATTAGAAGAGAGGATTTGTACCGTGACTCAGTCAGGACCAGTCTTTGGTTTGGAGTCAGGGTTGGACTGCAGTAGCCGTGATCCCGAGAGGCCTGAGCCAGAGCAATGAGACAGTCCAGCTCTGCACACAGGGACATGGCCTTATGCAGACAGTCGGTCCGCTGAAGTACTAAAGCCTGGAGCTTCCTCATTACCTCCATCTCCATATCTGCAAAAAATATCATGATTACATTCAGTGTTTAAAGACATAGTAATGACTTTGTGCAATTAAGTAATTAACTGTAAGACAAAAAAAGAAAGACCTATGATGTCACAATGCAGGTCTCCCAGCATGCTGTCCAGCTCTCTGGTACGAACGCTGCGGTAATGCAGTCTGTCTTTTGATAGAAACTGAAATAATAATAAAAAATAAAACACAAAAATCAACTCAGACAAATCCCTCAAACACTAATGAGTCAGAGTCAAAGACAAAGAAGCCCCATCTATTTTCCCCACAAATTAAACGTACACAACCGTACACATGTTGATAAGAGTTTCAAACTTTAATCAGCAGGATGATAGCAGTTCAGGCCAAATTAATTGCAAAAGTATAAAACTTCTAACCAGAATATTTATATTGTGATGCCTTACAAACCTCGTAATGAAAAGCACGGGCATACTCACGATGAAATCAAGACCCTCGATCTCAAAACTCTGTTTATCCAGCATGCTGGGTAATCTTGGCACCGACAGTAAAAATCCAATCTGTCGTTCGAAATATCAGGATGTCATTAGTCATATCAATTTAAAACCGCAATCACTATCCATTTTATTATATGTGCTCTTTTTTTCTAATGTTTTCCCTTGTCAAAGTTTAATATGCAAAGTAAACCTTTAACTGGCATGAGTTTGGGAAACGATATCCTATCTGCATGAACAATGGAAAGAGAGGATTATAAAAGTGTTTGGGAAATCTCTTAGGAAACAATCACTATTTTTGAAATTCTGTTATATATATATATCATAAAAATGAAATTCTGTGACCAATTACAAGCTATTTCCCTACTTAATAAAACAGTGCTGCTTTTGCTAACCCAGATGAGACGTCACAGTCGTTACAGCTGCTTGTCATTTAGCTACACTACAGTACACTAATTACAGGAACAGTCATCCAGGTGCAAGCTGGGATCAAGTGGCCTGCTCAGGGGCACGATGCCAGCATTACTTCCTTTATTGGCTCGATTTAACGTGGATTTTAACCTGCAACCTTTATGTTAGCAGCTCAGTGTCAACAATTAGGTTACACATCACATTTTAATGAGCGGAGAGGAGCGTTAAACGCATCCTGACCAGAGGAATGTAGATGACACTGCAGGTGGAGAATCGAGGGTCCAGGTTTTCCAGCTCTGTACGAGCCACGTCCGTCAGGAAATCTGGCAGACCCATCATCCTTCTTTTCTCTGTAACAAAAATATAAAATGTACATAATAACTATGAAGTAAACTTTATATAATTCAGGATTCAAACGACTGAAAATAACAACTGATAATTAATAAGTGCGTGTGGCCTTTTCTCAAACACAGATCATTTGAAAACATGACATTTGCAGCCAAATCACGAGCAAATTGGTGCTTGTTGTGGTCACTGATGCTTATTTAATACGAGACGCTCAGCAACGTGATCTGAGCTTGTCTCTAGCAGTTACAGATGCTGTGACATTTTCAAACCGGTTTGATATTATTGGCTTGTGATCTTGTAGTGTGTGCAGTGCAAAGACAAGGTGGAACTAATCCAGCCAATCACAGTGCGTGAACTAATGTGAGCAAGCATTATTTCCGCTGTTGGTTGGGACTGTCACTTGGACAAATGTCTTGTAGTTTGTGTTGTGTACATGCACTGCTGTGACAAGACATGACAAGAAATCTTGTGTAGTTTGTCCACAGCAGCAAATCAAGTCTTACAGTCCTGGATTATTCACTGATAATTACCGTATTTTCCTGCATATAACCCGCGGGTTATACCACATTTTACAAACCCCACGGGGGCGCGGGTTATATAAAGGTGCGGGCTATATTTGTTACGTCCCTAAGGACGTACGTTTTTTTTGCTGCATTTTCTTTTTGTTTTTCTTTCTTGTGAGGTTTGTTGTCTCTGGCGCTTATCACTCTGACAGCTGCGCTGATAGGCTGTCTGACCTGTCAATCATGCAAGAAGACGTGATTGGCTGTGCTGTGCTGTCATCAATCTATGGGTGCGGGTTATATAAGGGTGCGGGTTATGGCAACAATTTTTATTTTATTTTTTGCCCAAACCCTGCGGTCTATATGATGGTGCGGATTATCTGCGCCTGCGGGTTATATGCGGGAAAATATGGTAGAAACAATCAATGAATGATCAGGAATCAGTTAAAAAAAATTAAAATTGAAATTTTTCTTGCACATCCACAGGAAATAGCTTACGTTCTCATTGATTGATTAAACAATCATTTAATTTTAATTTTGTTATCCGTAAAAAATATATCCGCCACTGATATATATATAGTACACCTTTAGTTGCAATCCCATAAAACTGAAGAAATCCATGGAAAACCACTCACTCTCATCTATAACAGGGTCGACATTCGCCCTAACAGTGAATCGGTTCTCCTCTGCACTTCCTTTAAAGTCCACCTGCAATGGAGAATGTCAAAGTCAAAGCAATTTCAATAAATCAATAATAATTACATATAGTAATAAGAACATCAGTTAAAAACATGTATAATTCCGTTATTCAGTCTCACCACATTACTGATGTATGTGGCGATGTAGTAAAGATCATCGGTGAAGCTTCTACTGATTTCACTGAAGAGCTGGATGGATTGAGGCATGGAGCGAATGGTGTCCCTAATGCACAATGCACTGTACACCGTCTTATAAAAGACAAACATGGGGGAAAATCTAACCAGGATAGCCAAAAAGAATAGTAATAAAGCATTTATAATACGGAAGACTAAATGAACTAAAGCTGAGTGTTGTGCCCACACCGTATAAAGACTTTTCCAGACTGCGATCTTCGGAGAAGTGAGAGACAACTTATGCTGCAATGTCTATATGAAAGACAAGCTAAGAGTCAGTTCATTTTGGAGGAGCGTTTGTAGTTTGGCTCTGGTTAAATAATGATGAGCTTTAGAGAAGGTGTTATAAACAGTACAGAGGTGTTCTTAATATTTCGCAGGAAACTCTGTAAAGTGCCAAGATCGGCGTAGTTATAAGGGGATGTGAAGAAACGGATCACTTCCTGCCGTCTCGTCAGGATGTTCAGATCTCGAGTCGGTCTGTGGAACCACTGCCTGAAACAAACAGAAGGGGAAAAGAAAGTCTATATTTCATCCAACAGAGGCTTAGAAACCCTTTAAATGTCTGTTATAAAACTAGGAGACATTACCGTAAAAGCAGAGATCCATACTTGCTCCGACAGCGATTCAGAACACCTGCAGAAAGCACACAGTTTCCACACAGACATAAAGACAAGTCAAAACTTGTCTTAAAAGAATAGCTCACCCTAAGATGAAAACTCTGTCATAATTTGCTCCCATTCACTCTTATGGCATGGTTAGCATGAATATTATTGAGAATTTGCATGAACTTTCTTGCTATAGTGTTGCAAGGAAGGTTTGTAAATGATGTGAGAGTGAGTAAATGATGATGGGTGAACTATTCCTTCAATTAAATTGAAAATTATAACTTTCCATAAGCTAAATCAGGGAGTTTCTAAGTGTGGGGAATGTGCAAAGTTTACATATACAGTAATCCCTCATTTATTGCGGTTAATGTGGACTGGAACCCCCCCCGGTGTAACGGAGTTAAATGTTCAGGGAGGAAGGAGGCAGGAACCGACAGACGTTAAACATACTTTAATGTGCAAAATAAAACATAAATCCAAATAAACATAATGGCGGCAGCCCCTCGCGGCCGACTACCGCCCACACAAACACATACATAACATAAAGACTCCAGGCCTGGTCCTCTCTCGTCTTCACCATCGTCGCTCCTCCGTAAGACGAGACACCGGTGGCTTCGCAGGGGGCGCTCATTACCAATCACGCCACCGGCTCTCGTGACGCTCTCACGGTCCCTCGACCCCGCCCTGCTCGCCACAGGCGGTATTTTAGAATTTTTCTTTTTCTATGAATATTTTTGAAAAATCCGCGATGCACTGAGTCCGTGAAACTTGAACTGCGAATATGCATATATATTAATTAATAATTAATCACTTCAATCAATACATTATAGCGTAAACGATACCTTAAAAAGGGAAAAGAAGCAGTTTTTTAAACTTGGTTCCACTCCTTAGATTCTTTTAAACTCTGGAAAGTTCTCAATCCAAGAATCCAATAAGTAAGTGAATGCATTCAAACAATCAGACGAAAACAGTGCTAATGTAGAGAAAACCTAGTAAATTTAGAGAGAACAGTGTATTTGGCTTCAAAGCATGATCGCTCTCCTATGTTGTGATTGTTTTCAGAGCAGCAAACAAAACAAAAACAAAAAAATTTGTAAAATACGATTGGGGGGTGAGGGGGAGAGGTGTTATTGTGTATGTTATGTCAAAAGGGAGGCCAACAAGCATTTTCGACTTTTTTGACTACTCACTTAAACTTTTAATTAACTATAACTAACATACTAATTCTTGCAGGATTAGCATTTGTATGCTTTTGAGAACGAAATGTTCCAGCACAGTACGAGTTAAATGGGAAATGAGTATTAGCCAATTGTCTAAATGTATATTTAAATTCATGACCTTAGTAATACAGATTTTCTTTTGCCAAGTAACAGAGGGTATTTTTGTTGAATTGCATGTATGAAGAACAAATCATATTAGAGAAAAATGATGCATGCACCTATTCTATTTATTTAAATCAATTTCTCAATTTGTTTATTTTGCTGAATTTTATCTATTACTTATTTGTTTTTGCATATTTCCCACTTTTCCACAGACCTGCTTCCCCTGTGCACCTCAGTTAGAAAACCCCTGCGCTAAAACACAAGATTTAATTAACGGTAGCTGTTTTACCATAAAGACTCAGTCCCTCTTTCTCTCCTAACTGGAGTTTATAGACAGAAGGATGCAGCTCGGATTTAAAGATCTGCAGTGCACTGAGGAAAAAGTGCAAATGGGTTTTTACAGCTTCAGAAAGTTGAACGAAAAAAACAAATAAAGGGACCAGTTTATACTACCAACCTGTATGTGTCTCTGTCAATGTACACCACATCTTTCCTGCAAAACAATGAATGTGCAAAATGAACAAAACAGAAAAATTGTAGTTGGTTATATAATGGATTACTTTTAGATTGCTTTTAACCTAACTTGTTCATAACATTAAGATCAATAGTATAATGTTTTACACACACACATATATTTATATATTATATATGTGTGTGTGTGTGTGTGTGTGTGTGTGTGTGTGTGTGTGTGTGTGTGTGTGTGTGTGTGTGTGTGTGTGTGTGTGTGTGTGTGTGTGTGTGTGTGTGTGTGTGTGTGTGTGTGTGTGTGTGTGTGTGTGTGTGTGTGTGTGTGTGTGTGTGTGTGTGTGTGTGTGTGTGTGTGTGTGTAAAATTGATAGATAAATACAAAGGAATATAAAAACTATTCCACTTTTTTTTATCAACAACATGAAGTGAATTAAATATTACTTGAATTTTTTCCTAACTAGGAATTGGGAAGGAACAGCAGGGGGGTTCATACATTTAAGAAAAGCTATTCATTAATTAAATCACACATTTTTTTAAAATTACATTAAATAAATAATTTGAAGAAAAAAAATAACGCTATGTAAAATGTGAAAACTAAATAAAAATACACTATGTAGCATTTTTATGTAGCTTTGTTTTTGTTCAAAATTAACAGTATAAATCAGGGGTGCCCAAACTTTTTCCTATGAAGGGCCAAAAATCAAACTTGATTGAGAGCCGCGGGCCAAAAGTAAATTTTGCATCATAAATCAAACAGTATTACATTAAAGTTGCTATTGGTTTATTTATTTCATAATATTTAAAATAAATATAAAACAACTTTAATCTGATTAACTAATGCAGTTTTTTTCTAAAGCTTTGCATTTTAATGAACAATTTAAATAGGCAACAATCCCCAAGTGTTCAATGTAAAATTCAATGCCTATGTGGTAGCAATGTCAGTGACCTAATGAGAGATATGAAGCTGGACCTAATGAGAAATATGAAGTTTTTCAAGATTGGGCTCTAGCTGACTTACAGACAAAGACAAGATATTATGTAGGTGAGAGTCAGTTATTTGGCTTCTTAGTTTACTCTTGTTCAAGTTCATCAGACTGAAAGTCTGCTCACAGAGGTAGATACAGTAATCCCTCGCCACTTCGCGGTCTCAGTGCATCGCAGATTTTTCAAAAATATTCATCAAACAATAAAATGTCAAAAATACCGCCATGTACAGCCGTATTGCGTAAAGCAGCGTTGCTTAATCGTGATGCGAGAGAAACGGTTTCCCAGGATGTCATGACAGACAGAGAGAAACTATCTGAGGTTTTGTACACGCCCACGGCACTCAGACAAGACACGTGATTGGTTCCCGGCGCGAGCTAGACCAATGAGAGCACGAGGGGAGGTATCCCGTGAGCTGTGATTGGCTGATCCTACTTTCACCTATCGCGATAGTTCCGGTCCACATTAACCGCAATAAACGAGGGGGATCACTGTACTGCCAAACAGAGACAGCATCACTGATCAATGATGATGAAGGATGTAGCAGCGCGCTCTGTTCAGATCGAAGTCCAGTGAACTGCTCGTTAGCCTTCTGTTTTCGCGTCTCGCCGCTGTACTTTGAGAAAGCTACACAATGCTTTGTTTCATAATGACGACAGATATTGTACTCCTTTAAAAACAGCAACAGACTGTTTGCAAACTAGACATACTGCCTTCGATTTGACTTCTGTGAATAAAAACTCATCTTCCCCAGCTTTTAAAAAAAATGTCTCTTGTCTGTGTGCCACTGCCTTGATTTCTCCATTACTGCGTTACATTTGTTGACGTTTATTGACGTCATGTGTCGCAAAACACGCAGTGCTGCGCCGCGCCTTGAATTGCGCATTTACAATAAATAAATAAAAATATATATATACCTTTTTTACCTTTAATTTCAGTTTATTCTGTTGTAGTTCAACTATAAAACAAACAAAATTGTTATGTCAAATTAGAAATGACAATCTGTGTCGAAGGTATCTCGCGCGCTCTCTTTCTCTCTCTCTCTCTCTCTCCTCGGACGGTACGGCGGGCCAAATCAAAGGTTACTGGCCCGCGGGCCCTAGTTTGGGCACGTCTGGTATAAATAATGAGTAAATGTTATTCCAAACCTATTATTATCCTATTATTATCTTACCCCTTATTCACTATGGTAAGCATGTTATAACTGTTTATATTTTAGACCTGTCAGGATGGTTTTTGTGGGAAATTGTGTACATGTATCACCCAAATGTGTGTCTCGTCATATCCTTAAACAGAAACAAGTTTCTCCGGCTACTTTTATGCATGTCTGGTGTGTAAGTGGCACAGGTTAGTTGATACAGTGAGTGATAAAGGCTGACATGACTAAACCTCCAACCTCAGGGAATCACCCGTTTTAAACAAACGCAGAACAGAGGAAAGTCTGCAGGCAAAAGGAGAACGAGACAAAGCTCGTAAAAAAACAAGAATTAACATTGGCTTGGCTTTTCAGTGATGCCGAGAACTGCGGGACCTAAAATTGTCGCAGAAAAGGTGTTTTTATTACTCAACAGGTGAGCAAGGTGTTTTATTGAACAGATAAACTGGCACATAAAATATGTGTCTCTAACAGAGTTGATTGTAAAGCATAATCTATTGTGAAGGGTAATTTCATTATGGTTGTTGTATCTCTGTGCTGGAGTTTATTTTCAAGGAAATGCCACGTCTATTAATGGGTAAAGATACAGTGATGTCATCAGCTTGAGATCCTTTCATCCAAACTAGTTTTGTCTCTTACCCTCATCCTTCCCTTGCACTTTGTAACAAATCCTTCCCTTGCGGGTCATAATTACCCAAAGTTAAGTTAATCATAATGACCTAAACGTGTTTTTGGAAGTTGTTTTTTTTTTTGTCCAGATAGCATATTTCATTTCAATTTTATCATATTTTTTCTATATTTTAAAGCAAATTTTTGGAGATTTAAAAAAAAATTACCTTTAAATTACTAGATTGTATCAATAAATAATAATTAAAAAACAATTTAAGCATATTCTCAACATTCAACTTAAATTCAGAATAACTCATGCCATGCATATCCATGAAATTTCAGATCGAAATATCTGACTGTGTTTCTCTGCCGACCTCTTGTGATAAAAAAAAAATATATAACTGTCAAAGTCTCGTCGTGTATCTCCCATGCCCTTCCCACACCTGTCTTGTCAATCCATTATCCTGTTAGTCTTGTCAGCTGCTTCCCATTTCCTCATGTATAAATACGCTCTCGTATTCCCTAGTCTTTGTCGTTCGTTGAAGTTGTTGACGCTGTAATGTGTCGTGTGTTAATGTTCTGTGTTTCTCCTCCTTGGCCTGAGAGTACCGTTTTCGTTTATATTTAAAGTCTTTTGTGTTTCGTTGTTTAATAAAAGTGTTTCAGTTTGAAACCTGCTGTCATCCTCGTCTTCTGTTCGCACTCCACGCCTAAGCGTAACAATAACATGTTTCATGACTCTTGCTAGATGGCCTATTTGGAGAAAATGAGCTCTCCATGAGTCAAAAAGACTTCATTTCACTTCAGATTTCATTCTTCAGTGTGCTTTCTGGAATCTATTTAGATATTATAAAATTGTTGTGTGTGTGTGTGTGTGTGTGTGTGTGTGTGTGTGTGTGTGTGTGTGTGTGTGTGTGTGTGTGTGTGTGTGTGTGTGTGTGTGTGTGTGTGTGTGTGTGTGTGTGTGTGAGAAGTTTCACCCTTTTTAGTTTAATTTGTTTTTGAAAAACTCTGATTTTAATTCAGACTAAAAAATGCTTATAACTGTGTGTGAGTTTGTTCTGCACTGGGGATGTTTTATTGTCTCATGCCTTCATTTATGTTTGTTTGTTCTAGATCAGGGGTGGGCAAACTACGGCCCACGGGCCATATCCTGCACTATTAAGCCTCCTTCATTTTACATTTCCCTGTAATGTTACTCTGTCGCGGCTGCAAGCGGCAGTGGCGCTGAAGCTGTGGTGGAGAGCAGGCGTGTGTCGCAAAACCCCTCTACACCCCCCTTTATGGCGTTAATTCCGTGCTAAAAAGGAACGAGCGCAAAACTGATGTTTGCGCGCGCATAAATTACATCCGCGAGCAGAAAACAGAGCTACACGTAAATACGGGTGCCCACGAGCTAATCTGCGCGTGCGAACATTCACCTGCTCTCGACTGCTGTTTTTGCTCGCGCGAGCACTTTTATTTTTGTCAGTCGTGGGGCGGGGCTTGCTCTTGTAATAGTAACATCAAACGTCATTGGTTAGTTCCCTTTTTTCCCTTTGAGGTCAGTTGTGATTGGACGCCTGTGATTGTCAATCTAGAGCAGAGGAAAATATACGATTCAGTCACATTGCATATTATGGTTTTTCTGTCGATTAAATTGTATTAATATTGTTTTGTTGTAATTTCACGTGTCCCAGTCGAGTGATTTAAGACCAAACTATACTTTATACAGGTTTTCTAGGATTTCTTATAAGTAAATGCACAGGTACGACCTTCACCCCGGCCCCTCTGTCAATTTCAAGAAACCAATGTAGCCCACGAGACAAATAGTTTGCCCACCCCTGTTCTGAATTGTTTTTTTAAATTGACGAATTAAAACAATTCCTGGCATTCCATTAATTACTGTAGGGGTACAATTGACACCGAGGGAAGGATGTGTTACTTTATTTTATTTCAACCACATAAACTCCCCAAATCCAGTCAATTTTGTGTGTTTATGTGTGTGTATTCCCACATTAAGAGCAACTAACTTCTGTAAGCCTTGGACATTGCAATGAACAATCGATTGTTGATTTTTTTTAAATCCATTTCAGGTAAAAATGACCCAAGGATAAACCTATTAGTGAGTGTTTTATGAGCAGTAGGATAACCATATTTGTCTGAGTACCTTTAAATATTTTATTTGTTAATATTGTGTGTTCGCTCAACTTTCCCTGTAATTATAGTCACCTGCACAAAATTTTTGAGAGAATTTAAAAGATTTAAAAAAAATGGAAATAATCAATGAATTCTGAATAATTTAACGCCATTTTGTGACTATTAAGTAATCATATATAATCATATAATTAATATAAATGTAATGTTGAGTATTTTAAAACGTAATATAATCCACGGTAATTACAAGTATTAATCTTTGTAATCTGATTACATATAATAAGTTACTACACAGCACTGCATAAATACTATGTATTTAATATGGATATTATCATATAGTATTATATAGTATCATTGTTGTTCACTTTATTGAATGTTTTGTATCTCCTGTACGGTAGTTATTATTTTTCCTTTGTGTACAGCATTCAACTTGTGTACAAAAGTCAGCTTTGGTTGTTATTAAATGTGCTTTATATAAGTGATATCAATGAGTGACTGATATATAAATATATATCCATCAGCTTTCCTGTAGTTCAATCAGTAGAGAGTGTAGAGAGTGGCACTTGCAATGTCAAGGTCATGGGTTCGATTCCCAGAGAAAGCACTGATTAGAACGTCAATGTGTTTCTTAAATGCAATGTAAGTCGCGTTGAATAAAAGTGCCAAATATATAAATGTAAATATCTTACAGCGTGTATGTCAGAAACTGATATATGGGGGTGCCTTCGCTGTTCTCCAGCTCTACGCCGACTCTTCTCCTCTCCAGACACTTCAACAGTCCTCCTATTGACCTCACCTGTGACAAAGAAGATGATCACCACATGCCTGTTCATTTATCCAGCCACAAACCTCTCTGATGTCTCACCATGAGCACTGAGTCTAATGGGATACAGAAGGAAAGATACTGAATTTTCTCGCTCTCTGTGATGGTGGGAGGTAGAGACTGGATGTGTGTTGAGAGAAGTCGATGTTTGCTAACTTCCAGATCTGCAGAGGATGAGAGAGGATCAATAACTGTGACCAATATTTCACTAAGATGGTAAAACGCTGAAAAATGTCATGAACACATATGCAGTGTTTGACAATACCTCTATTTCTGCTATGAATCATTTATTTATATATATATATATATATACCAATCAGAGATTTGGGGTAAAGACTTTAAGGGTTGTGCAGATTTAAGCGTTGTGCATATACAGCTTTTTTGTGTCATTTTCGAAGTTCTATCAGGAAAAGAGCAGCATGAATATTCTGCTAAACTTCTGTTGTTCCTCACAGAACAACAGATTTCCCTGTAATTGTGATAGAGACTAAAATAAAGCTATCTGTGAACACTTACCAAAGTTTGCATTCGGAAACATGACTATTTCAGGCTTATAATCATGGCTTGATTCTGAAATGAAAGCAAACGTTTGACAGTGAGACACTTTTAACAAAGAAAGACCATTAAGCGAGAGATGATCTATGCTGGTCAGCTAAAATTATGATTTAGAGACTATTTACCAAGCGTTTCGATAAACCGGGTCAAGTTGGGCTCTTGTTTGGCGCTTATTATTAAGACGTTTGGACTCAGCTCTTGAATGACTGAAACAGAAAATGCAAGATGCCAAAAACAAACCAACACAAACGCAACATACATTCTTCAGTTCACTCCATCTCCAGTGTATTCTGGCAGATGCGACTAACAAACACAAACAAGAAAACCTGTGAACAAACAGCCCGCGGGAGAGACGGGAAAGAGAGCAAGAAACTGAAAAACTCATGAGAGAGTGGCAGTGGTGCAGTACCTCTATCCAGCAGGTGGAGGTCGCTGTTGTCCATTGTGTCCGGCATGAAGTGCAGAGTATAGTCGCTGCTGTCATAGTAACTCAGCCCAATTTTACCTTGTTGAACAAATACACTCAGAAAAATCTATATCGAAACAAAAAAAAACACGTTACTACCGTAATTAAGTACTTTATACCTCAGATAATAGTCTCAGGTTGAGAAAAATGACATTTCATTATTATTTACCTCACGGGTTCCCTCATCCTCCTCAACTTCATCTGTACCGACTATACTTTCTGGTTGTCGTAAAATATTGATTTCAGACATATTTCGCTGAATAAAAGCACCAAACACCGCAGATTTGAGTCAGGAGCGCGTCGAGTGAGTCGTGAGGGGGCGAAAGTGACGAAGAAAAGCGCGCGCAAACAACGAAAACAATAACAACCTGATTCCTTTTAATTCGATTTAAAATCACCTCACAAAACATCCATTCATTTCTATTGTACAGAAGAAATAAAAATTAAAGCAAGAAAAAAATGTTACTTTTATTTATTTGAAATTATCCATGTGTGAAATACATACAGTTTGTATGAGGCAATGCTGATATAAACATTAAAGGCTTTTTTCTGGGATTTTTATTTTTATTTTCGAACAGAATTTATATGCTGAAAAAATAATTATTCAAGATATCCCCAAAGGTTTTGTTGGTGGTGGTGTTAGCCAACATGTCAGATTTGTGTTGTTGTTGTTGTAATATAGAGTCCATTAGTTAAGTTTACTGTGAATAAAGCAATGGCAGAAGAAGTGAGAGCAGGGTGCTGGACCAAATGCCAGCAGAACCAGCCGAGACGCCGTTGCAGAGCATAGTATCACAGCAGTCGTTGGTGAAGGTGAAGTTTAAACCGAAGGCAAACTTCTCTCCTCTTAATCCACACAGGGCAGGAAGAGCACAGCTCTTTTCATAAAAGACCACCTCAAAATCCCCTGTTTAAAGAAAAACACATAATGACCAACACAGAAATACATAATTTGTATGGCCTTTCTAAAATACATTTGTATTTTACATTAATAATGACTTGTATCATTGGTGCTGATGCTATAATCAGTTGCATCAGTACGTTCTGCCATTACGATATGTTCATTATAAATAGCTTAATAAAAGATTTTAAGCATTCTACGCATTGTGACATACATAATGCACAGTGTCATCACTGGAGTTTGAAGTTTTCACTGCTTGCAAGTAAGTCAAGCACAGAAAAAATCCAATCATAGAGTGACTGAGATAAATGACACATTTACACACCTCGCTTTCCAACAGCTTTGCTAGAAAGACAGAGCTGATCCGGTGGGCAAGTGGTGGGGAACTGCAGACAGTCCAGAGGCGAGATGGAGGGAAATACGCATGTATAACAGAACAGAGGAACTGCAAGAGGACAGATCACATTTAAAGTAGATGATATGCAAAGATACAATTGAATTAAATTACAAGCTTTTAATTTTCTTAGTGCATTGTAAAAAAGCACTTCCTAGGTCTAGGCAATATAAAAGGGTTGAGACACATGTATGAGCAGTATATAAGCTATTTTAAGTAATAAAGATTGTGAAAGTGCAAAAATGTTACTTTAAAACAAATGTGAAAACAATGACATCACTTTCTTAGTACTTTTTTTTTTACTTACCCACAGATGGGAGAAGACAAAAGAAGAGAATGCATCTAAAATGAGACATATTTAGATGTTCTTAGTCTACTATTATTATTCAGCGTAATCCTTTTACAAGTCAGAATGGTCCAGTCTGAACATTATCATCTTTTCCTCTAACCTTACCCTTTTAACATCAAAAAATGTGTCTCCACCCAAAAAACATAATTAAATTTGGGCTTCAGCAGTTTGTTGGCGCAGTTTATAATATTACTGCCAAAGGTCTCTGGACACCTCTTCTAAACACAAATGCAGATTTAGATAAATTCTAAACGTGTATCTTCAATTTAATGTAAACATCCTAAAATTAATCCATGTGAAAACGAAGGTTTAGTTAGTCCAACATCACTTAAAAACCAACGTTCTAGTAAAATGTGAGAATCACAGAACGTTTCTCTTCCCCTTTCAATTAACTTGAAATGTCTTGAGTGACCGATGCAACATTTCTATAATGAAAATATCAATAGCATATTTAGTATTAGACACACCCCATAGTTAGTTATGTATGCATTCATTGTATTTGCTATTTATTGTAATTATACAGATTCAATAGGGGTTTAACATGAGATGCTGGTATTTTAGTCATTTTAAACAGAAGTGCTTTACCTGCCAATCGCAAACAACATGCAGGCAGACACAAGTTGCAAGCTGGCTTACATTTCAGTATGCAAAAAGAGGAGTCTAAAATCTTCAGGTTACGATCCGGTGCGGTCGCTGGCAAAAGTGGAGCAGCAGCACAAATCTAATTAAGGACATTTAATGAAGGACATGCAGGGAAGAGGATGGAATGTCAAATGACCGAAGGTCTTGTGACTGTGATTCAGAAAGATGGACAAAATCATGTTGCATTTATTAAACAATATAATTTAATGATCTCTCAAAGGAGACTAGATCAAAAACTTTGAGCAGTGTACAGACATTTTAGACAATGCAACTGCTAAAATAATGAGCATCGCCTCTACACAATGCTTTGGGATACAAGGAAGAACTGTTTATCTGAGAAACACCACACTTACCAAAATTCAATTTAGAAATGATTCACTCAATCCTTAATTTTCATTATTAAATTGAACAGAAAAAACAGGCAGACAAGAATAGGTTTCTCACTTCCTTTATTCTAATCCAAATTTACACAAAAAGGAGATTAGCGGTTAGATTTGGCCACTCTCTCCAGCTCATCTTTCTTCTTGATGGCATAAGAGTTGGAGGAACCCTGCAATACGAACAGAAAAGGAACTTAGTAGCAGTCAAAGTTCAACAAGTTGGTTTACTGCACGTGCTCTGGAAGTGCAGACAATGAAACGCTCCAATAAGATCGTCTCGCTCACCTTGGCAGCATTGATGAGCTCGTCAGCAAGACACTCTGCAATGGTCTTGATGTTCCTGAATGCCGCTTCTCTTGCGCCAGTGCAGAGCAGCCAGATGGCCTAAAGTCATAAAAACACCAACAGACAATAAGTGACCACTTTCACATATAGACCATATCTTCACTGAATATTTTCCATGAATGGCCAAATTGCAAAGGCTTAATAAAGTGTCTTGGGTTACCAAAGCATTCTAACGCATGACAAGTCCCTTAAAAGTCTACATGAAATCCAAAATAACTCATTTTAATGAACATTCCTGGTGTCACATATGGACTCTTGGAAGAAAAGGTTGTTCAAAGGCATGTATGGTTCTAAGAAGAACATTTAACATCCATGGAACCTTTACATTGAACGAAAAGTTCTTTAGAAATGTTCTTCACACCAAGACAAAAAAGGCTTCTTATAAGAACTGTTCAATTAATCAATAAATTGTACACACATACATACATATACACACACACATATATATATATATACATACACATATATATATATATATATATATATATATACACATATATATATATATATATATATATATATATATATATATATATATATATATATATATATATACACACACATATACATATATACACACATACATTATATATATACATATATACACATACACACATATATATATATATATATATATATATACATATATACACACATACATATATATATATATATATATATATATATATATAAAGAATAAGAGAGAAAGTCAATCATTACTATTACCTAACTATTAGACTATTACCTAACTGAGGGTACTTGTACTAAAAAAAGATTATTTCATAAAAGTCTTGCATACAGACAACGTGCTCAAAAGGATCCCTGTTTTGTCTATAAAAAAAACATCTAAAATAATAACGTTATCATTTTCAAAACCATTGATGTCTCAATGGTCTCAAAAGCTTGCATTTTCAATCCTAAAACACTGTTCTGAGAACATGAACGACCAAAGCAGATTTGTAGTTTTAGAAACCCATGTCATGCAAACGGCTCCTAAAGAAACTATTTAAAAACTCAAATGGCACTTCGGGCTGGAGAATCAGACCTGGTTGACCCTGCGCAGGGGGGACACGTCCACAGCCTGTCTCCTCACGGTTCCAGCGCGGCCGATACGAGTCGAGTCTTCACGAGGGCCACTGTTGATGATGGCGTTCACCAGGATCTGCAGAGGGTTCTGGAAAAGTAGAAATTTCCTACTATTAACATCTCAAAGTTTGATCAATCACAAAGCCAAGAATCCATCCTGCAATATATTAAGAAAGGCAATATATTTTGCCACGACAAAAACCAGACCAGAGGCAACGAAGCGTGACTGAATCTGGAAAAGCGCCTCACCTCGCCAGTGAGCAGGTGGATGATCTCGAAGGCGTGCTTCACGATGCGGACGGTCAGCAGTTTCTTGCCGTTGTTGCGTCCGTGCATCATCATGGAGTTAGTGACGCGCTCCACAATGGGACACTGAGCCTTACGGAAACGCTTGGCTGCGTACCTGCCGCTGGAATGGGGGAGGTACTTGGCATATTTCTCCTTTACAGCAATGTAATCCTATCGAGAGAGAAAGACAAATTGATGCTTTTAACCTAAACAGACTCCTAATAAACAATGAAAAACACAAAAACAAAACAATTAAATGCTTTCTGTCATATGATTGACAGCTCATACTTCAGCCGGTAAACGACCTCTAAGTACAATTGTAAAAATGTCCACCTTCAGGTCGTGATCTTTTAACTGTGAAATATTTCATGCTTTTTGTTACGTTTCAGAGTGTTTGTAGTGTGTTTTTTGTCCACTCCTTTCGTCTGTCTTACACTCACACCTCCCAGGTCCTGCGATTGAACAACTCCCCCGTCAATCAGTATTGGCGACAAAGTCACGCGTCTCCCGAAGGAACCAATGGACTATAAAGATCCGGAAGTGACGAGTGACTGCAGCGCGTCATTTCGCTCTTTGTCGGCTCTAGTTGTTTGTTCGGTCTTTATTTTGAAATCTGTATTTAAGTTCTTCACCATATGTTCACCATGCTCAAGAGTTTACTACATCTGACTCGAGGTTCGCAGGTGACTTACACAGCCACATGCAGGAGTTTGTTTATATTTAGATACACTAGTTTAGAAGCGGGAGCTATCAATTGTATTTTTGTTTTCTAGTTAGAGCAGTTAGCCGGCGAATATGTGTTTTGTTTTTTAGATTACATATATTTTTGGTTGTAGTTAACAGATATTTTGGTTCTATTTATTTCTTTGTTTTTTTGCTCCGCTTATTTGCTCTTTCTGTCTCCCATATTCCTTTTCTGTTTAATGTCTTTAAATGTTGTTTCTTTATCAATTTTTTTCACAACGTGTTTTGTTGGTTGTAAATTGGTGTAATCTTAAACACTAAAACTATTCTTGATTTCACTTTGACTGTTTCATTCATTACTCCGGCAGGTGTTCTTACATACTCCAGAATAGCGCAACCTTATTTTACTTTTTCTTTGTTTTTGTGTTACATTCCTATTTTTCCTAGACTTACATCTATTAGGAGTCGTAACATTTTTATAAAGTAAACATGATAAATTTTATGCTGTTAATATTTCACAAGGCACACCAACAGTATTGAAGCAACTTACATTTATTATGTAAAATCTTGTTTAGAGTATCAAATATAATACAAAAATGCTTGGACCATTTATTTGTAAACCTTTAATTTATTTGCAAATCTCACAATAATTATAAAACTAAACTATTCTAATATCTTACCAAGGAAGATTTATAATGACGACTGATGTTTATATACCTTAATTTGATACAAAACTTATTGATTTACAATCATAACCTAACAGAATTTCATCTTTGGCAACGCCTCTAATTTCTGGTCAGTTTGGTGTAGGAATATTTTTAATTCCTCCTTCAGTTTAAGCTCCATAGTCTCATAAAAAAATACCATGTGCCATAAAAGCCTTTTGCATTATGATATAAAGTCACGTCAGGGTTAACGGCAAATAAAAAGTAGATCCGCTATTCTTCCAAAAGCATGTTAGTGTCGTGAGTGACTGAAGCACACCTGCAGTGAGATGTCATTGATCTGCACATCATCTGTGCTCCACTTGCCAAAGAGTTTGATCTCCGGGGTCTCAGCAACAGCTGGCGCAGCCTCCCAATCTTCTGCCATCTTTACAATCACAGGAGAAAGACTTTAATGCACATTAAGAGTCACATCAAACCACAGAGTGCCAAAATATCAAAATATTAAAGATAAACGAAGATGAAGCCAAAAAGAAACCAAGTTTAATAAAGCAACAGTTCCTTTTTTAAAATAAGATTTGTGTCTCACATTCACAAACACATTTCAATGAATGCAATACAAAATGGCCTGGTTTCAATATTCAATTATCATATTTAAGTATATTATAGTAGGCTGATATATTAAATGATCACAACCTACATGTGCTCTTAATCATAAGGCTCAACGCAAAAACATCAGTTAAGATGATTCAGACATGTTTAATGGTTTGTGAAACGTGTCATGATCCATGAGTTTGGATCCACTTTGGTCTTCTCTAACGGAGACGGCGAGCTTACAGAACACGATCAAATACATCATTCAGACGAGATACAGCTCACATACAGCGCTCAAAACATAAACACGAGTCTGTTAACAGGCGGATGGGTGTGTTTGGATGAGAGTAGAAAGGGTATAAAGGCTTGAAAGCATGTTTTTCGTCGTTACCTTCGCAGCGTGTGTGTGAATGGCGCACTCGAGCAGGCGGAAAGGAAGAGCGACACGAGGAACCAGAAAAAACCACTTCCGCTCAAAGCGCGTGCGCGTGCGGCTCTTCTTCGGCGCTCGCGGGAGCGCGCACTAGCGCCATCGGCCGCTCACTGAGAGCAGGTACAAAAACATTAACTATAAAAATAAAAACTCCAAATAAACGAACAGACTAACGTGGATGTGAAGATTTGAGTTGTGATAAATGAAACAATCTTAAAGGTGTTTTATACAGATTCAGACATTTGTGCAAAGCTCGTTCCAAAAAGCTTTAACACAAACACATGTACAATTGTCTCTTCTGCGTCACAGAAAGTGTATTTATTTTCAATATTCTGAATATATACTTATTGAGTGGCTATTACACTAGAAGCATCTATGTAAAAGTTTAAATGCGATTTCTTTTTTCTCATTTGCTAAGACTAAAGCTGTCCATTTGAAGGATGAAGCTGGAATAGATTTTCTGTTAATACAATTATGAATTCGGTCATTGAATTTGGCATCAGTAATCCGAATCCCTTCAAATGAAATAGAAGTGCTATTGAAGAAAATAGGATTACAGGTTTGCACTTCTTTCAAAAGAGTTTTTATACCACTAGGCACTTAAAACAATATTATATTCATTTAGCGAAGCTCCAAAATCAACCTCCAAAATCAAACCAAAGAAGGGATAAAACTGACCATTGTCATTGACCATCCATCAGTCCATCATTGATTAACGATAGAAATGCTATTCAAATACCATCTCTCAAATTATAATGATTTATTTCTATAAATAATATTCAAATTGTTCCAAATAAAACATCGGTGAGGTGAAAATTATGCTTGTACACCAGTGTCCACAATAATAAAGCTTGTTGGTGAAATTTTGCTAATTTATTGGGTAATCGACCAAAAACTATTAACATAAAAAAACACACACACACACACGCACGCACGCACGCACGCACGCACACACACACACACACACACACACACAGTGCAAAATTATCAGGCATTTTACGCAATATTTTCAACCCCAAATTATAGTTAAACCAGTTATTTCTATATTTTGCTGTTGTGTGTCAGTAGGGAATATCAGTTTACATTTCCTAGCATTCATTTTGCCATTAATTGTAATAATCCAATGAGATTTTTGTTTGCCCAAGGAGTCTGATAACAGCCAGTGCTCATGATCTGATCTCACCATTATTGAGTCTGTGATTACATGAAGAAACAGGAAAAACGGAGATAGACTAAATCCAGAAAAACAGCAGCAACGTCTCCAAGAGGCTTGAAGAAACTGACATGCAAAACGTTTTGAAAAACTGTGTTCAAGTGTACCTGACAAAAGCTGTTTGAAACTCAAAGGCTGGATTTAGTCTATTTGCTGTTTGCTCTGTTTCTTTATGTAATCACAGACAGACTCAATGATGGTGAGATCAGATCTCTGTGTGAAGCAGCGGCTGTTACAATAATCTCACTGGATTATAACAATTCGTGGAAAATTAATGTTTTTAAATGTGAAGTGATTTTCCTTACTGACACACTACAGCAAAAGTGTGTCAATAGTCTAGAAAATATTGCTTTTCAATAAGCTTTGCTGTTTTAGAGTTAAAGGGTGAAAAATTCAACCCGGTACCAAAACAAAATGAGAATATGAAGTGGTCTTGCAATAAACAATACATTTAAGTTTATTTTCCGATAAATTATAAAACTGTTTGATCGACTGTGAGTTAAGTGCAACCACGTGTCATTGGAATTATCCTATATACTGTACTAGTTTCCTACTTAAAAACTTGGACATGAACTTCGTTTGAAGCCACAATTTGAACATAATGAGCTTGTAAATACAATTTCAGAAGTTGGAAGCATGAAATTTCCCACAGCACATGAAGGCAGCATTACACCTGACAGTGTTTCAGCAGAATTTAGATCTTCAGAGATCCAGTTAATGACACTTGTTTTTTTTCTTCCCGTTTTTGGTTTTTGTACTATTTTAGAAATGTTCAGTGTTTGTCTCTCTGAGAGACTGGAGCAAATGCTCATGCTTACCTGGATCTCTCCTGGAGTGTATTATTCAAACAGTAGAGGGCGGTGAAGCCCACACTACTTGGCTTTACCATGAGGGGCCCCATAAAATTGCCCCACACATGTGTCACAGGACACAATTTTATACAAATTTAAACTGTCATGTTTTTGTACTTGAAAGGAAGTTAGTGTGCAAAACCATCCGAAACTATAGAGGTAGCGCAAGAATACGGAAATACATCCTGTAAGCAGACAAGCAGACTTCTTAGAAGTGTTCATATTGTGTGTGTGTTGATTGCTGTGTCTGTGTGTGTGTGTGTGTGTGTGCGCGTGTGTGTTTACTGCTGTGTGTTCGTTCACTGTTGTGTGTGTGTGTGTGTGTGTGTGTGTGTGTTCACTGCTGTGTGTCTGTGTGTAATTATTTTAAAAGCGTTATACTAACCTGAACTTAATGAAAATGCTTTAAAAAATAAATATTTGAATTACATAATTTATGTATATTATGTACATAATTACATAAAATACATTCAAATACATTCAAATACATTCAAATGTACAAATATATATATTTTTATTATTATAACAAAAGCACCAGATGCACATATCAGCTTAGACAAGAGTACCTTCAAATTGCCCATTTTCTTGGACAAAGGGAGTAAAACTGCTTTAAAACATTCCTTGTCCAAGTCCCATTTATGTTGAATGTTGATTGTGTCTCGAAATTTTTACATAGAAATTTATATTTGACGATACAACACCTCAGTGTCTACCAATGTCAAGCAAATTAAACTCCATATCCATCAACAAATCCATATGATTTTCGTAATTCACTTTGTTAAATCGGTATATTTCTATATATAAAAAATAATATAAATAATTTAATAAATTTAATACATTTAATACATTTCTAATATAAAAAACATTTTATCTGTTTATTGTATGTTACGCCAGTTTACTTTAGCTTTCATCATTCTGTCAGGGTTCTGTCCCTTAAGTTGGGTTTCTAGTGTGTTGCTTGACAGAGCTCTGACACTGCCCCTTTGTTGTGTGTTGTGATTGTAAACCCCTCCCATCTTGTTACCCTGTTTTCCTTAAGTGTTGTCAGCTGTTCTCAGCTCGTTACCTCTCCTCATGTGTTCCCTATTTAATCCCAGTGTGTTTGCTGTCCTGTGTCGTGTCGTTGTCATTCCTCGTCTGTTCCTGCATTCCCAGTTTCTGATTTCCCGGTCCATCCGGTTTGTTGTGTTCTTTGGATGTTATGTTATTGTGTTTAAGTTAATGTTTACTAGTAATGTTTTCCCCCCTCGTGGGTATGTTCTTTTGTGTTTATGTTTTATTTTGTTATTATTAAATCCTCCTTCCCTGCACTTGAGTCCTCCCGTACATGAACCGTGACACATTCATCATGGGAACATATGCATATGCTTTCTGAACATATGCATTCATTACCAGGGGTACACAAACATAAACTGCTTGCATATAGTTCAATTATAGCCAAGTTACTACACTCTAAAAACAAATGGTGCTATATAGCACTAAAAGTGGTTCCAGGTACTATATGGCACCTCATAATGGTTCTTTGTAGCACCATTTGGTGCTATATAGCACTAAAAATGGTTCCCCTATGATTACGAGCCAAAGACTTTTACGAGCCAAACACTTTTAGTGCACCATTTTTTTTAGAGTGTACTGTACTATGTGTGTATGAAAGAAAAAGGAGGCTACGGTCAAGTTATGGCTAGGAGAAATGACTTATACTTTACATTTAGAACAAATTAGATACAGTTTGAAGGGCACATTTGAGCCCTTTGGACTAATACATCTTGTGATGAAATGCTTTAACTTTTCTTCATCACACTTTTCAAGCCAATGAAACAGGTCTGGCATGGGATGGTGTGCGATGTTGTTGTTTGTCCCCCTTCTAATTTTGATTTTTTTTGTTTTTGTTTTATTTGTACAGGTAAAAGATCTAATCAGTAAGACTGAAATTCAGCTCTAAAGATAAAACTTGACAAAAAAGGGGGTGAAAAAGAAACAGAAACAATGGCAAATATCTATATTGGGAACCTGTATCAATACAGATATCATATCAATATGTCTATTTGTTGAAATGTATTGAGTTGTCTTCTTTATAAAATAAACATTTTAATTTGAAAGTACTGTATTTGTATTTTACATTACAAAACATTTTAACTTTGCTTTTAAAATTGTAACATTTATAAAAAATAAAAAGATAATACAAATGTCAGAGGCAACCATCAATCATAGAAAGTCAAATACTGAGAATATTAATAGATAAGAAAAAAATAAGAAATAAGAAATTAGCAAATGAGCTACATGCTAGCATGCATTTTGAGTCAATCAAATAAAATTTATTTTTTTGCTTTGTTGATGCTGTTAAAGTAATAAGAGTATTTTTTTTCTTAGATGGTCGTTTACCGATGCTCATTGTGGATGAATAATGTTTTGTTTGAGCTCTTTCCCCATGGTAAGCGTAGGGACTTTTGTTTTGAAATCCTCCTCTCTGCGGGTTTGCGGAAGTGCTCGATACTGATTGTAGCATGAACACACACACACACACACACACACACACACACACACACCCTCATACACTCACGGCTCTCCGCTCAAATCTGACTAGGAAGTAACACACCAAAACATCATATTCCAGGAATAACACCGATATACGCTAGAAAAGGCAGAAGGCGACCCAATAATAAGGTGTGCTGTTTACTTCTCTTTTGTTGGCTCTTGTTGTGAGGCTAAATGTTGTAAAGTGCAGCAGAGGCCTATCAGTGTCATCTAATGCACAACCACACACACACACAACTGCATTTACGATCACAGTCTGAGACTGCTGTCATAGTAAAGATCGACATTTAGTGGTTTGTGCATCACTGATTTAAAGATAAAGAGTAGCCAAGAGTAGAGATGTGACTTTCTGAATCCATCACACTGGGCGTCTTTTTAAGTATTGAACTGTGTCTCAATCTGGTGAAACTGAAGCATTTAACTGTGTTTCGATCTGATGGAGATGAAGCATTTAACTGTGGCTCAGTTTGGTGGAGATAAAGCATTGAACTGTCTCAATATGCTGGAGATGAAGCATTGAACTGTGTCTCGATCTGGTGGAGATGAAGCATTGAACTGTGTCTCAGTCTGATGGAGATGAAGCATTGAATTGTCTCAATATGCTGTAGATGAAGCATTGAACTGTGTCTCGGTCTGATGGAGACGAAGCATTGAACTGTGTCTCGATCTGATGGAGACGAAGCATCGAACTGTGTCTCGGTCTGATGGAGACGAAGCATTGAACTGTGTCTCGGTCTGATGGAGATGAAGCATTGAACTGTCTCTCGGTCTGATGGAGACGAAGCATTGAACTGTCTCTCGGTCTGATGGAGACGAAGCATTGAACTGTGTCTCGGTCTGATGGAGACGAAGCATTGAACTGTGTCTTGGTCTGATGGAGACGAAGCATTGAACTGTGTCTCGATCTGATGGAGACGAAGCATCGAACTGTCTCTCGGTCTGATGGAGACGAAGCATCGAACTGTCTCTCGGTCTGATGGAGACGAAGCATCGAACTGTCTCTCGGTCTGATGGAGACGAAGCATTGAACTGTCTCTCGGTCTGATGGAGACGAAGCATTGAACTGTGTCTCGGTCTGATGGAGACGAAGCATTGAACTGTCTCTCGGTCTGATGGAGACGAAGCATTGAACTGTCTCTCGGTCTGATGGAGACGAAGCATTGAACTGTGTCTCGGTCTGATGGAGACGAAGCATTGAACTGTCTCTCGGTCTGGTGGAGATGAAGCATCGAACTGTCTCTCGGTCTGATGGAGATGAAGCATCGAACTGTCTCTCGGTCTGATGGAGACGAAGCATTGAACTGTCTCTCGGTCTGTTGGAGATGAAGCATCGAACTGTCTCTCGGTCTGATGGAGACGAAGCATCGAACTGTCTCTCGGTCTGATGGAGACGAAGCATTGAACTGTCTCTCGGTCTGATGGAGATGAAGCATCGAACTGTCTCTCGGTCTGATGGAGATGAAGCATTGAACTGTCTCTCGGTCTGATGGAGATGAAGCATCGAACTGTCTCTCGGTCTGGTGGAGATGAAGCATCGAACTGTCTCTCGGTCTGATGGAGATGAAGCATTGAACTGTCTCTCGGTCTGATGGAGATGAAGCATTGAACTGTCTCTTGGTCTGATGGAGACGAAGCATCGAACTGTCTCTCGGTCTGATGGAGACGAAGCATTGAACTGTCTCTCGGTCTGATGGAGACGAAGCATTGAACTGTGTCTCGGTCTGATGGAGACGAAGCATTGAACTGTCTCTCGGTCTGATGGAGACGAAGCATTGAACTGTCTCTCGGTCTGATGGAGACGAAGCATTGAACTGTGTCTCGGTCTGATGGAGACGAAGCATTGAACTGTCTCTCGGTCTGGTGGAGATGAAGCATCGAACTGTCTCTCGGTCTGATGGAGACGAAGCATTGAACTGTCTCTCGGTCTGATGGAGACGAAGCATTGAACTGTGTCTCGGTCTGATGGAGACGAAGCATTGAACTGTCTCTCGGTCTGATGGAGATGAAGCATCGAACTGTCTCTCGGTCTGATGGAGATGAAGCATTGAACTGTCTCTCGGTCTGATGGAGACGAAGCATTGAACTGTCTCTCGGTCTGTTGGAGATGAAGCATCGAACTGTCTCTCGGTCTGATGGAGACGAAGCATCGAACTGTCTCTCGGTCTGATGGAGACGAAGCATTGAACTGTCTCTCGGTCTGATGGAGATGAAGCATCGAACTGTCTCTCGGTCTGATGGAGATGAAGCATTGAACTGTCTCTCGGTCTGATGGAGACGAAGCATTGAACTGTCTCTCGGTCTGTTGGAGATGAAGCATCGAACTGTCTCTCGGTCTGATGGAGACGAAGCATCGAACTGTCTCTCGGTCTGATGGAGACGAAGCATTGAACTGTCTCTCGGTCTGATGGAGACGAAGCATCGAACTGTCTCTCGGTCTGATGGAGATGAAGCATTGAACTGTCTCTCGGTCTGATGGAGATGAAGCATCGAACTGTCTCTCGGTCTGATGGAGATGAAGCATTGAACTGTCTCTCGGTCTGATGGAGATGAAGCATCGAACTGTCTCTCGGTCTGGTGGAGATGAAGCATCGAACTGTCTCTCGGTCTGATGGAGATGAAGCATCGAACTGTCTCTCGGTCTGGTGGAGATGAAGCATCGAACTGTCTCTCGGTCTGATGGAGATGAAGCATTGAACTGTCTCTCGGTCTGATGGAGATGAAGCATCGAACTGTCTCTCGGTCTGGTGGAGATGAAGCATCGAACTGTCTCTCGGTCTGATGGAGACGAAGCATTGAACTGTGTCTCGGTCTGGTGGAGATGAAGCATCGAACTGTCTCTCGGTCTGATGGAGACGAAGCATCGAACTGTCTCTCGGTCTGGTGGAGATGAAGCATCGAACTGTCTCTCGGTCTGATGGAGACGAAGCATTGAACTGTGTCTCGGTCTGGTGGAGATGAAGCATCGAACTGTCTCTCGGTCTGATGGAGACGAAGCATCGAACTGTCTCTCGGTCTGGTGGAGATGAAGCATCGAACTGTCTCTCGGTCTGATGGAGACGAAGCATTGAACTGTCTCTCGGTCTGGTGGAGATGAAGCATCGAACTGTCTCTCGGTCTGATGGAGATGAAGCATTGAACTGTCTCTCGGTCTGATGGAGACGAAGCATTGAACTGTCTCTCGGTCTGATGGAGACGAAGCATCGAACTGTCTCTCGGTCTGATGGAGACGAAGCATTGAACTGTCTCTCGGTCTGATGGAGACGAAGCATTGAACTGTGTCTCGGTCTGATGGAGACGAAGCATTGAACTGTCTCTCGGTCTGATGGAGACGAAGCATTGAACTGTCTCTCGGTCTGATGGAGACGAAGCATTGAACTGTGTCTCGGTCTGATGGAGACGAAGCATTGAACTGTCTCTCGGTCTGGTGGAGATGAAGCATCGAACTGTCTCTCGGTCTGATGGAGATGAAGCATTGAACTGTCTCTCGGTCTGATGGAGACGAAGCATTGAACTGTCTCTCGGTCTGTTGGAGATGAAGCATCGAACTGTCTCTCGGTCTGATGGAGACGAAGCATCGAACTGTCTCTCGGTCTGATGGAGACGAAGCATTGAACTGTCTCTCGGTCTGATGGAGATGAAGCATCGAACTGTCTCTCGGTCTGATGGAGATGAAGCATTGAACTGTCTCTCGGTCTGATGGAGATGAAGCATCGAACTGTCTCTCGGTCTGGTGGAGATGAAGCATCGAACTGTCTCTCGGTCTGATGGAGACGAAGCATTGAACTGTGTCTCGGTCTGGTGGAGATGAAGCATCGAACTGTCTCTCGGTCTGATGGAGACGAAGCATCGAACTGTCTCTCGGTCTGGTGGAGATGAAGCATCGAACTGTCTCTCGGTCTGATGGAGACGAAGCATTGAACTGTCTCTCGGTCTGGTGGAGATGAAGCATCGAACTGTCTCTCGGTCTGATGGAGACGAAGCATTGAACTGTCTCTCGGTCTGATGGAGATGAAGCATCGAACTGTCTCTCGGTCTGATGGAGATGAAGCATTGAACTGTCTCTCGGTCTGATGGAGATGAAGCATCGAACTGTCTCTCGGTCTGGTGGAGATGAAGCATCGAACTGTCTCTCGGTCTGATGGAGACGAAGCATTGAACTGTGTCTCGGTCTGGTGGAGATGAAGCATCGAACTGTCTCTCGGTCTGATGGAGACGAAGCATCGAACTGTCTCTCGGTCTGGTGGAGATGAAGCATCGAACTGTCTCTCGGTCTGATGGAGACGAAGCATTGAACTGTGTCTCGATCTGATGGAGACGAAGCATCGAACTGTGTCTCGGTCTGATGGAGACGAAGCATTGAACTGTGTCTCGATCTGATGGAGACGAAGCATCGAACTGTCTCTCGGTCTGATGGAGATGAAGCATTGAACTGTCTCTCGGTCTGGTGGAGATGAAGCATTGAACTGTCTCTCGGTCTGATGGAGATGAAGCATTGAACTGTCTCTCGGTCTGGTGGAGATGAAGCATCGAACTGTCTCTTGGTCTGGTGGAGATGAAGCATTGAACTGTGTCTCGGTCTGATGGAGACGAAGCATTGAACTGTCTCTCGGTCTGATGGAGATGAAGCATCGAACTGTCTCTCGGTCTGATGGAGATGAAGCATTGAACTGTCTCTCGGTCTGATGGAGACGAAGCATTGAACTGTCTCTCGGTCTGTTGGAGATGAAGCATCGAACTGTCTCTCGGTCTGATGGAGACGAAGCATCGAACTGTCTCTCGGTCTGATGGAGACGAAGCATTGAACTGTCTCTCGGTCTGATGGAGATGAAGCATCGAACTGTCTCTCGGTCTGATGGAGATGAAGCATTGAACTGTCTCTCGGTCTGATGGAGACGAAGCATTGAACTGTCTCTCGGTCTGTTGGAGATGAAGCATCGAACTGTCTCTCGGTCTGATGGAGACGAAGCATCGAACTGTCTCTCGGTCTGATGGAGACGAAGCATTGAACTGTCTCTCGGTCTGATGGAGATGAAGCATCGAACTGTCTCTCGGTCTGATGGAGATGAAGCATTGAACTGTCTCTCGGTCTGATGGAGATGAAGCATCGAACTGTCTCTCGGTCTGATGGAGATGAAGCATTGAACTGTCTCTCGGTCTGATGGAGATGAAGCATCGAACTGTCTCTCGGTCTGGTGGAGATGAAGCATCGAACTGTCTCTCGGTCTGATGGAGATGAAGCATCGAACTGTCTCTCGGTCTGGTGGAGATGAAGCATCGAACTGTCTCTCGGTCTGATGGAGATGAAGCATTGAACTGTCTCTCGGTCTGATGGAGATGAAGCATCGAACTGTCTCTCGGTCTGGTGGAGATGAAGCATCGAACTGTCTCTCGGTCTGATGGAGACGAAGCATTGAACTGTGTCTCGGTCTGGTGGAGATGAAGCATCGAACTGTCTCTCGGTCTGATGGAGACGAAGCATCGAACTGTCTCTCGGTCTGGTGGAGATGAAGCATCGAACTGTCTCTCGGTCTGATGGAGACGAAGCATTGAACTGTGTCTCGGTCTGGTGGAGATGAAGCATCGAACTGTCTCTCGGTCTGATGGAGACGAAGCATCGAACTGTCTCTCGGTCTGGTGGAGATGAAGCATCGAACTGTCTCTCGGTCTGATGGAGACGAAGCATTGAACTGTCTCTCGGTCTGGTGGAGATGAAGCATCGAACTGTCTCTCGGTCTGATGGAGATGAAGCATTGAACTGTCTCTCGGTCTGATGGAGACGAAGCATTGAACTGTCTCTCGGTCTGATGGAGACGAAGCATCGAACTGTCTCTCGGTCTGATGGAGACGAAGCATTGAACTGTCTCTCGGTCTGATGGAGACGAAGCATTGAACTGTGTCTCGGTCTGATGGAGACGAAGCATTGAACTGTCTCTCGGTCTGATGGAGACGAAGCATTGAACTGTCTCTCGGTCTGATGGAGACGAAGCATTGAACTGTGTCTCGGTCTGATGGAGACGAAGCATTGAACTGTCTCTCGGTCTGGTGGAGATGAAGCATCGAACTGTCTCTCGGTCTGATGGAGATGAAGCATTGAACTGTCTCTCGGTCTGATGGAGACGAAGCATTGAACTGTCTCTCGGTCTGTTGGAGATGAAGCATCGAACTGTCTCTCGGTCTGATGGAGACGAAGCATCGAACTGTCTCTCGGTCTGATGGAGACGAAGCATTGAACTGTCTCTCGGTCTGATGGAGATGAAGCATCGAACTGTCTCTCGGTCTGATGGAGATGAAGCATTGAACTGTCTCTCGGTCTGATGGAGATGAAGCATCGAACTGTCTCTCGGTCTGGTGGAGATGAAGCATCGAACTGTCTCTCGGTCTGATGGAGACGAAGCATTGAACTGTGTCTCGGTCTGGTGGAGATGAAGCATCGAACTGTCTCTCGGTCTGATGGAGACGAAGCATCGAACTGTCTCTCGGTCTGGTGGAGATGAAGCATCGAACTGTCTCTCGGTCTGATGGAGACGAAGCATTGAACTGTCTCTCGGTCTGGTGGAGATGAAGCATCGAACTGTCTCTCGGTCTGATGGAGACGAAGCATTGAACTGTCTCTCGGTCTGATGGAGATGAAGCATCGAACTGTCTCTCGGTCTGATGGAGATGAAGCATTGAACTGTCTCTCGGTCTGATGGAGATGAAGCATCGAACTGTCTCTCGGTCTGGTGGAGATGAAGCATCGAACTGTCTCTCGGTCTGATGGAGACGAAGCATTGAACTGTGTCTCGGTCTGGTGGAGATGAAGCATCGAACTGTCTCTCGGTCTGATGGAGACGAAGCATCGAACTGTCTCTCGGTCTGGTGGAGATGAAGCATCGAACTGTCTCTCGGTCTGATGGAGACGAAGCATTGAACTGTCTCTCGGTCTGGTGGAGATGAAGCATCGAACTGTCTCTCGGTCTGATGGAGATGAAGCATTGAACTGTCTCTCGGTCTGATGGAGACGAAGCATTGAACTGTGTCTCGATCTGATGGAGACGAAGCATCGAACTGTGTCTCGGTCTGATGGAGACGAAGCATTGAACTGTGTCTCGATCTGATGGAGACGAAGCATCGAACTGTCTCTCGGTCTGATGGAGATGAAGCATTGAACTGTCTCTCGGTCTGGTGGAGATGAAGCATTGAACTGTCTCTCGGTCTGATGGAGATGAAGCATTGAACTGTCTCTCGGTCTGGTGGAGATGAAGCATCGAACTGTCTCTTGGTCTGGTGGAGATGAAGCATTGAACTGTCTCTCGGTCTGATGGAGATGAAGCATTGAACTGTCTCTCGGTCTGGTGGAGATGAAGCATCGAACTGTCTCTCGGTCTGATGGAGATGAAGCATTGAACTGTCTCTCGGTCTGATGGAGATGAAGCATCGAACTGTCTCTCGGTCTGATGGAGATGAAGCATTGAACTGTCTCTCGGTCTGATGGAGATGAAGCATTGAACTGTGTCTCGGTCTGATGGAGATGAAGCATTGAACTGTGTTTCGGTCTGGTGGAGATGAAGCATCGAACTGTCTCTCGGTCTGGTGGAGACGAAGCATTGAGTTACTTTTTTCTTGATTTACCCTGAACGAATGGAAGTGAAATATGAAAACAACCCGCCCCATAGGTGACACACTTAAAATTACCATATGACAGCTTAAACGTTTTCTGAAATATCTAAAATATTTTGTCAATTAAGTACAATAACTTTTTCATATGAAATACTGGTGCTTTTTTAATAAATACATTTTTGAGTTTAAGATCAAACATCACAAAAAAAAAAGTTTCTCATCATAGTTCAAAACAATAATGAATCATCTCTGAACATTGACTCATCATTTTCCTTGCATCTTAAATTAATTCATGAAAGTTGTTAACATCATACAACAGCATAACTCTAAGAGAGGTGCATTTTAACACAGAACAAGACAAATTAAGTTCAGTAAGAAATGTACTCTTCCTTTGATTAAATAAATGTTTAGTGATATCATCCAAAGATTTTTGAATTTGGATGCAATTTTCCTCTATTGTCTCTATAGTGGCGACTAGTAAATACTCTAAGTTTAGTCATGCTCACGTGTGTTAAAAGATTTAAACCATGTGTGTTACAACTAGTCCTGAATTAGGTTGTGCGCACCACTACTAATAATGTTTCATGGTCCTTATTTAGAGACTGTGATGTAGCCCAGTAATTGTTTGCAATGCAGTCTTATCTGCATCATCTGCAACAACCATGGCTGGTATTAGCATCATATCAGTGTGGTTGATCATCAGATAACCTGTAATTCAACTGTGAGATGAATGGTTAGTCATGGACTGTCCAAAGTTGTTCCTGGAGAGTTTGCACTGCAGAGTTTGGCTCCAGTAGGCCAGTAAGAGCTTGATTTGTGCGTTTGATTGGGGTTGGAGCTGAACTCTGGCTCTTGAGGAGCATGCGCCCCTGGTTTAGATGTAAACTCCCCATGCCAGCTGTCTCAGCGAGCCGTGGCATCTGTTTGAGTTCAGATTTGCGTCGACATGGTGCATGTGGTCACCAGGTCAAGGATTTGACTAACTTGCTCAAGCTGCGTGGAGATTAACGGGCTGGACGTATGGTCCTGTGACGCACGAGTCCCACATGGAGCATTCAGAGCACATGCGGCGTAGTGATATCAGTAATGGGGTCGTGTTTGTGTTTTGGGAAAGGGCAATCGAAAAGCAGTAGGATTTCTAAGGGATGTTTCTTCAGGTTAGTGTATTTATTGAGTATTTCGTGTTTGAGTTTGACTGCTGGTGTCTTTGTGGAGGAAGTCACAGCTGTAATCGTGGAAGGGGTTTCTGCTGCAGGTTTCCTGTTTGTCTACTTCGCAAAGCTCACCTTTGCATTTGTGCTATTTGAGACGTGCGAGCGCGTGTGTGTGTGTGAATGTAAAGTGAACTCACACTTTAGGTGTTGGTTAGATCTACTTCTATTCAATTGAAAAACCTAACCTCAAATTCAGAGCTCTGAGTCTTGTTTATCTTGAAGTTATTGTTCCTTTGTTCTTCATTTTGTAGTTTTTTTTGTTCGTTCTTTTGTTTTTGTTAGTCCGTTCATCCTCTCTGTTGTTTGTTCTTTTATCTATTATTTAATTTGCCCTCCTGTAGCTCAAACAGCATGACAGCGTTAACCATAGATTTGTAAACATGGATGCCTCATTATTGGCTGTTTCTGTGAATTTCTATACGCAAGCCGCCGCCATATTGGAACATTCAAGAGTAAACGTACATCTGCAAACATATTTACATGCATATCTATATCTTTAGCTGATTAACACAAGAAAACAAGACAAAGGCTTCAACGAACATGATATTAAACCTAACAATACGATACCATAGTTTAAAAACCTGTAATATTGAGTCTTGGAAAACTCATTGATCGACACATTGACTGTTCCAAGATGGCGGACATATCTATTGCGTTAACAACTGTGAGGTCTTGGGTTCGATCCCCAGAGAAAGTAAGAACTGACAAAATGAATACGTTGAATGCAAGTTAAGTCGCTTTGAATGAAAGCATCTGCGAAATGCTTTAATGCAAACGTAACGTAAATTTGTTTGTTCTTTCATTCTCTCATTTGTTCGTTCCTTAGTTAATTTGTTCAATATTACATTTGGTTTGTACGTTACTTTCATTTGTTGTTCTGTTTGTTTGTCTGTTTTAATTCATTACTCGTTCCTTCCCTCTGACATTCTCTCTGTTTCTCGTTCTCTTTCGAAGCCGGGCTCTCTGATACCTGGTTGTCCTGGTAACGTGTTGCCATGCCGTTCCCTTTCGGTAAGTCTCACAAGTGTCCAGCGGACATTGTGAAGAATCTAAAGGACAACATGACCATTCTGGAGAAGCAGGACATTTCGGACAAGAAGGCTGAGAAGGTACACACACACACACACACACACACACACACACACACACAGGGGTGTGTTGCAGTGCGTTTGGGCTTGGACTGTGAATATTATCCATTAAAGAGTTTGATAAGGCTGTTAATAAGAGCGCGTGTGTCTGCAGGCTTCTGAAGAGGTGTCCAAATCTCTGCTGGCGATGAAGGAGATTCTCTACGGTACGAATGAGAAGGAGCCGCAGACCGAAGCCGTGGCTCAGCTCGCACAGGAGCTCTACAACAGCGGCCTGCTCAGCACCCTCGTCGCAGACCTGCAGCTCATTGACTTTGAGGTGGGGGGATGAGTTTAATGGACCAGGCCGGGAAATGCCACAAAATCTATGCATTTTACACAGTAAAGTCTCTGAAAATCCATTGAGCAGCTCTCAGACGCTCTTTTAAGGCTGATATACTCGCAGTATATACGTTTTTTTTGTTGCTCTTTAAAAGACTTTTTTAAAATAAGTGTGGCTGTCACAATTCCTCTAATAAATTTGTCGATTAGCCGATTTTTTTATTATTTAAAAATAAATGGTTGATTGCAATTTACCCGTGTCGAGTAACCAGCAAATTAAATTTGTTTAATTGCATAATTATACAAGTATATACAAGTCCAGTAACTGACTGGGTCATTTATGAATGCAGATTATTTTAAAATCTCCATTTCTACCTGATCATATATTTTGGAACTTAAAATAAACTTAAAATAACAGTTTTACATTTTAATTTGTGGAAATATGTGCTTTTAATTTGATTAATCGTGCTTTTCAGTAACCATTCTGCATGTTGTTTGTGTTTAGGGCAAGAAAGACGTGGCTCAGATCTTTAATAATATTTTGAGACGTCAGATCGGCACACGGACACCCACTGTTGAATACCTGTGCACTCAACAAAATATACTCTTCATGCTGCTTAAAGGGTGAGACACACACACACACACACACACACACACACACTGTAAAGACATTCATTTGATTTTTATATTCATCAATTTCATACATAACCTACAATTTTGCAGTGGTCAGACAAGTTTGAGCTGCTTTTCAAATTTAGAAGCTGGTTTTTAGATCATATCTTAAACTAAGACGTCAAAGAACTGGTTTGGTGACTAATGTGTGAATATATGTGTAAATATTTGAGATGAGTTGTCTGACCCCAGATAGGTGTTTACCACATGTTGGTGCTTTTCCAATGATCAAACTCTTTAAAACACAAAAGTAAGCCTTAGGACTACAGACAACTTGAAATCAATCATAATATATAGTTTTGAGTCAAGACTATAGCCGACCAGTCAAATCAAGTCAAATTCACAATGCACATTGTTTCAAAGAAGCTGAACAGAAAATCATGAAGTCAATGTTTATCATATGTTAAAATCTCCATGCCTTGTAGTCGCATTTAACAGATTAGAGCTGGACGAATGCAGTTCACATTTAGAAACGACACAAGCAATTGAGATGCTATATAGTATAAACCTCCCACGAGTATATTTTGTGTATGCGGATAAAGTTAGACATACTTTTATCTACAACTTTATATGAAGATCTGGGTGATTAATATAATTAAGTTTATGGCAAAATCAAGCAGTTACTGTTTGCTATATTCTATAAATGGCTTTATGAGTGTATGAGAATAAAGTAGGGTATAAAATATATACCATTTTATAAATATAGTTAGTTTCAAGGTGTATTTTTTCTAGCTTCACAATCCCTAATCACCATTTAGTTTTATTGTGTGTAAACAGTACCGTAGCATGAACATCCAACTTAAATGTTCAGTATATATATTTAAAAAAAACATATATTTGCAGAGATTTAGGAATGCAGTCAGTTATTCTACTTTGAAACATGAGTCTCTTGTCTGAATGTCGATTTTTATTTTAGTCTGTGATTTCCGTCCGTTGCTATTTTACCACGGGTTGCCAGTTGGAGTCAACAAACAAACTGGGTCAGAGTTCCTCAATCTGGCAACCCGTGTGAGCTTTGAGTCTCCAATGTTTTGAATTCGAACTGCAGTACCCATTTCAACCATTAGCTTTCAATATTATTCAATATACTGCACCTTTAAATCTCCTTTTCAGTCTACGAATTAAAGTTTAGGAACTACACGAGGATTTGTTTATGGTGGCCAATATGGTGGTTCCTGTTCTTCTTGTAGTTACGAGTCTCCAGACATCGCTCTGAACTGTGGGATCATGCTGAGGGAATGTATACGCCACGAGCCGCTGGCAAAGATCACCCTCTGCTCTGAGCAGTTCTACGATTTCTTCAGATACGTGGAGATGTCCACCTTCGACATCGCCTCGGATGCATTTGCCACTTTTAAAGTATGTTGACACACAAACAAACCTTAGGTGTTTATTTTGTCTGAGTATTTCATCTGCAGATGCTCTGCATAATAATTTGTCTGATAAATTCCATACGTTTTTTTTCTCCAGGATTTGCTGACGAGACACAAACTGCTCAGCGCCGAGTTTCTAGAGCAGAACTATGATAGAGTGAGTCACAGTCTTTTCAAATTTGCATTTGTTGATTCCCACCTGATGTGAAAGTCGATACATTTTGGAAGTGATTTGAATGTTAAGTGGATGCAAAAAAACTCTTTAGTCACACTTTAAAAGATCTCAGCGCATTTGCATATGAATTTATATTGATTTTTTAGGATGTATGAAGTCAGGTCTTCACATCAACAGCTTTTAGTAACATTTGGCAACCACTATATATGGCAACCAATTTGCTTACAGTCGCGAGTCAAACCCGTGTTCTCTTATTAGTAATCATAGCAACAATGGCCAAGGTAATATCAAAATCCATAAAACTGAAAAGCCCCATCACTTTCAACATGACGAGTCTAAGTGAGCCACGTGTTTGTGGCTCAATTGGAGGCAAATGTTCATTAACCGACCACAGCTTATATATCTGGGTGGAGAGCGGATCATTTGAGTCACGCATAGATCTTAAGAGTGACAGGAGAACAGAGACTGGCACCTTCTGATGACACACGGCACATGTCTTTGTAACAGGAAGCAAAACCACACGTGTAAACCCACACGGTAGACGCTCAGTGCATGGCAGAGCAGCTCTATCGCGCTCTATGTCAGAAACTAGTTTTCTGGATTTATTTACATGAAATGTACAGGTTCGATTATAGAATGCAATTGTCAGTTCAGTAAAGAAGCTGAACTGTGTGAACTTAAGCATATTAAGGACTCAAATACAGAACTCACAAACTACTTCTTGTAATATAAATCTTTCTTTAAAAAAGTATGTCAATGCTTTTAGGGCTACTGTATCAGAAGCCATACAATTTGATATTTACTTTAAATCTCTGTTTCCTGTTTTCTCCACTTTAGTTCTTTAGTGAATATGAGAAACTGCTTCACTCAGAAAACTATGTGACTAAGAGGCAATCGCTAAAGGTGAGGAACAAGTTCATTTGTTTGAAAGGTTATGGTCTTTTGGGAATTTTTGAAAGTTGTTTATTTGACTTAAAAAGCAGTAATGTGGTGAAATATTATTACTATTTAAAGTAGATGTTTTCTATGTGAGTATATTGTAAAATGTAATGTATATCTATGATTAAAGCTGAATTTTCAGCATCATTACTCCAGTCTTCAGTGTCACATGATCCTTCAGAGTCGTGAAGATTTGATTTTCAAGAAACATTTCTGATCATTATCAATGTGCCATTTAATATTTTTGTGGAAACCATGATGCTTTTTTGTAACAATTTAAATGTATATATTTCTTAATCTTTCTGACCACAAACCGTTGAACAGTACTACAGTAATACCTCGGTTTAATTCGTTCCAAGAGCTCGTAACTCAAAATTCTCATACACCAAAACAATTTTCCCCATAAGAATGTGATAAAAATCCCTCGATTCGTTCCATACGACCATAAATGCCCATTTTAAAATTTTTTTTGGTTTTACACTATTCATTACAGTTAAAATTATAATCATTAAGATCTCATATAAATACTAATTAATAATTGACAAATTCTAAAAATACTTGACAATTTACTGTAATGCACTTCAGCTTTGAGTAGCGTCGCTGCTGTCGTGATGTAGACGAGAAGAGGGGGGAGGGGAGGGGTTTTACTGCTTACAGAGAGAATTTCGTACCTTCTTTCTATATGCTGTACTGTATTGTGCTATTGTTCAATTTCATTATGCTTTTAAACTGAATTGTGCACATGTTTTGCTGTAACCATTAGATCTTTATTTTTAGGTGCTTCTGATGTGTTTAATGTCTTTCTTCTTCTTCTTCCCAGCTTTTGGGAGAGCTGCTTTTGGACCGGCACAACTTCACTATAATGACGAAATACATTAGCAAACCAGAGAACCTCAAGCTCATGATGAACCTACTGCGAGACAAGAGCCGCAACATCCAGTTTGAGGCTTTCCATGTATTTAAGGTACGCTTAATTTCCCTCACTCTCAATATAGTACCAACTCCCCAGTGTGCCAACCCAAAACTCGTCTCAAGAGTCTATCTCTGTGCATTCAGGTGTTCGTGGCCAATCCGAACAAGACCCAGCCCATCCTCGACATCCTGCTGAAGAACCAGACCAAACTCATCGAGTTCCTCAGCAAGTTCCAGAACGACCGCGCCGAGGACGAGCAGTTCAGCGACGAGAAGACCTATCTAATCAAACAGATCCGAGACCTCAAGAGGCCAACCCCGCAGGACGCTTGAGAAGGACAACGGGTGGATAAAAGTGCATAGAGGACGTCTAGACAGTGTTTTAGGCAACGTCTGGACGATGTTTGGCTCTCTGGGACGTTGAGCGGCCGCGGCACTGGGCATGTTTTTGTGTTTTGCAGGAACCATTAAATGCCGTTCGAGCTCGGTGGGGCGAGTGACATGGCGACGAGGACGAAGAAGAGTTTTGCTTCGCTGGACATTCAACCTCTTCCCCTACAATGTTTTATTCTCATGTTTCAAAAAAACGAGCAAATGAACAGAAAGGATGGATGTAGATGCTGCTGCTTTATTGCACATAATGGAGGGTTTTGTACCTCATACACAGCCGTACACTCAAATGTCTCTTGATGCTAATCAGCCCATGCAGGTTGTATTAGCTAATTGGAAATTAACGAATTCCAGGAAATTTGACATGCAGAAAGCACTTAACATTTGCAGTAACGCTTTCCTCTCAACTCATTTGCTCACTGTCGCCTGGGTGAGTTGCATAAATGCTTCAGATGTGACGCGTGCGTCATGTTTTGCACATTTTGAGGTTGTGTATCCTGGGTGATTAGATGTGTACATACTGTAGGCTTTTTTGTTTTGGGTTTGTAGGCTTCATTGGATGTGTGGCAACACCTCACATCCTCCAACGGTTTATGGTTGCTGTCAGAGTCAATCTGAAAGACGTATGGAAATTAGTAAATGAGTATAGTGAGTTGTGGCAGTGCTTCTGATTCTGATGTAACTGCATTTCCTTGCATATTATTAGTCACTGTGTTGAGTGGGTGTAGTGGAAAGTTACTTTGTGAAATCCGAATGATTTTCTGTGGTTGTGACCTTAAGAAGTGTGCCCTGCTTCGTCTAGTTTTCAGTTTACCTAACCCCACTGGCATAAAGTATCCAGGCAGTTTAAGCGGTTTATTTTTGTTATCTTGGCCCTTTTTCGAATATTCAGTGAGTGCGTGAGTGAATCTCACACACCCGCACAAAAATCACATTTCACCTCAAAATCAAAAGGAAAATATGTTGAGACTTTCCTATTAAGGAAAAATTGCATATGGTCTTAATTAGTTTAATGTTTTTGTAATTTTCATAAATGTCAATATTGTTACACGTACTACATTTTTGTATGTATATATTTTTGTTTTACTGTGAATTGGTTCTAATTAAATAGTATTTACTCCAAGTATGAGTGACAATAAAAATAAACTGTTTTTGTATATAAAAAGATAACCTCAAAAGCAAATGTGTATATACACATGAACAGCTTATTTTTTATTGTCTCACATATATATATCTTTTCTCTTTTTCTTTTTTTTTTTTTTTTACAGATGTTAAGGGAATAACTCTCATGAATAATAGGACATATATCACCATAACCATAAACAAACTATATTTCCTATTTCTTGCTTTTGAGTTTGAGGTGAAATGTGACCTGGATAAGTTCTTTACTGGTTTTGTGTATCTTGACTAAATACGCCAGCTCAGATACTGTATCTCTTTCCATTCTGTAGGTTTTTTGTTTGCTTGAACAAGTCCAATGTGATATTATTAGCAGCAGGCTCATCTGAAATGGTTATATGTACGGGAGCAGCTTAAGGCCATATTAGCACCTATTTGTGAATGCTGAGAGAAAAGCCCATGTCCTTTATGATTTATTTGTTTTAATATGATTGTTTTAAGAACAGTGCAGTGGTTGATGGGACTTGTCATTTACAACCACACAAAACCACACAAATCTGTGTGTGAAAGTGTGGAGGATTTTGGTTGATCATTTTCATATGCCAGCTTTTACTCATAGGACAGCCACAACTGTATGCCATAAACCCTTCATTTCTCGCTTAAGCAAATGCGCAATGATTCATAACGAAAACCCTACTCATTTTCAATGCAGAACTCCCATAAAACACGTTCTGCCGAATGTTTACAGTACTGGTCTGAATAACAGGGATTAACATGTTTATAACAGTATTTTATTTTAGTGGACAATACAATAAATGTAGCTTAAAGATGTAAATTTTCATATTTCAGTCTCAGCATATTCTGTTTAAATGGTGACGAGCAACTCACCATCATTTGTGGTTTAGTCTGCATCTGATTCAGGTCAGGCTAGACTTTCATTGGATGGCACATGTAACAACAGCCAGTGACAGTCATCTTATAAGCCTGAGATCATTATGGCCCAGTGCATTAAGAGTTCTGAGAATTAGTAAACCTATTTGCATATCAGTGCATGTTTATATTTTGCAGCATTAGATTGCGCATGGGCATCTAACAGACAAGCTGGGAACTTCTTGGCCTGTTGTTGGTTCATTTAAACAGTCCAATCTAACCTATATAAATCTGGCCTGAGATTTAAGACTTGGGCACAGAAATGTGGAGTTTCATCTGAAATGCCAATCTGTAGACAGACTTAACAGTTGGAAATAAAGTTTGGAATAAAATACATGTTTCTACTGTCTTTTGTTCTTTTATTAAAAAGCGGTGGTTATTCAATACACTTGCAAAACATGTTTTTTGACCAGGTTATATTATATTATTCAGCCATTATTCTTTTAACGTTCTGACAGGAGAGATGGACGACACACCGATAGATATATAGACAGGCAGATATATAGATAGTTAAAATGAAAAAATTACCCCAAGAGCACAGCAACAACTCATCCAAAAGGTCACAAAAGACTCACAACAACATCCAAAGAACTGCGGATCACTTGTCTCAGTTAAGGTCAGTGTTCATGAATCCACTGTAAGAAAGAAACTGGGCAAAAATGACCTGCGTGTTCCAAGAAGAAAACCACTGGTTTCAGAAAACATCTTGATGATCCTCAAGACTTTTGGGAAAATACTCTGTGGACTGACTGAACTTTTGAAAGGTGTGTGTCCCATTACATCTAGCATAAAAGTAACACCGCATTTGAGAAAAAGCACATCATACCAACAGTAAAATATGGTGGTGGTAGTGTGATGGTATTTTGCTGCTTCAGGACCAGGAAGTCTTGCTGTAATAAATGAAACCAATAATTCTGCTGTCTACCAAAAAACCTGAAATCCATCTGTTCATCAAGCTGAAGCGAACTTGAGTTCTTCAGCAGGACAATGATCCAAAACACACAAGCTAGTCGAAAAAATAAATAAAAATAAAGACTTTGGAGTGGTCTGGTCAAAGTCCTGACCTGAATCCTATTGAGATGCTGTGGCATGACTTTAAAAAGGCAGTTCATGCTCAAAAACTCTCCAATGTGGCTGAATTACAGCATTTCTGCAAAGATGAGTGGGCCGAAATTCAAGCACTTTTTCACATGTGGAAATGTAGGTTTAGATTTTGTTTTTCCTTAATAATAACCTTCATTTATATTTAATTGCTTCATTTATCTGCATTTTATATTTAGGCTACTTGACCGACTGATTGATAGATAGATAGATAGATAGATAGATAGATAGATAGATAGATAGATAGATAGATAGATAGATACGCATCAGCCTACTTATGATTTTTGATTATTTTTTTACTATGGCAAATGAAATGAAAGTACAATAGTATCACCATTCAATAGATGAAACTATATTTTTAAAAACAATATTCGCACACAGGCATATGATGTATACAAAACGTGCGCGCGCTTGCTCCTCCTGGGTCGCGCGCATCATCACCGGTGTCGCCAGCACTGTGGCTTTAAGAACGATTTTTTTTTATAGAGAGACAAATATATAAATAAATCATAATAGATTCTTCCGGTCTGTTATAACAAACGGCAAAAATTGTGTCCCAAAGCCAGGGGACAAAGGATCTGCGTGCAAGTTAAAAACAGCGTTTTCTCCCTTCAACATGGTGAAGATCAGCTTTCAGCCCATCACGGGACAAAAAGCGGAGAAAGAGGAGGGTGATGGAGATAAAACTCAAATATTCATACCGCATTCACACGTAAGTTTCGTTTTTAGCGCATCATCCGTAATGTCACGGAAAACAGCGGTTCCAACTAACCAAAAGAACATCCATGATAAACCATCAATCACGTCATGTGTTGGTTCATGTGATTTATTAATAACGCTGCGTCAGCGCGTCTGTGTGTTTGTAGCTGTTTTGCATTTAAATAGTGTTGCCCTTTGGTTTTATAACAAGAGGACATGGACGCCGCAGCACCTGCACCAGTAACATCACATCATGCATCATGCTCATCTCTGCCATGACATCTGCACTTAATATCATTGTGATCTTTTCATCAAATTGCGCTTCCTTAATAATATTATGCAGTGATGGGCTAAACATTTTGATTCAATAATATAAAGAGACTAAAACATCTTGCCCTGCATTTTAAAAGATAACTGTTATGTTTTGTCAGAGGTTAAGGCCTTTATTCTTAAAAGCTTATAATGACAGGGAATGCAATTTGACATAGTAGCAGCACAGGTTTAAGTGTCTATGCAACACACACACACACACACACACAAATCCAACAGAGACAAAATGGCAGATGGCTATGGGGAGCTTTAGCTGTTTAATATCGGTGCTTTACTAAATGGGGTGCATGTATGTGTTTGCTGTCTTTATAGGCCAAATGAGTCTCCATGATGAAAACAATTTAAAGATGAAGTGTGTAATTTCTATAGCACGGTTTCCTTTGTCAGAACATGTAAACCTGCCAACTATACAATATGCAAAAAATAGGTCAAATATGAATATGCAGTGTTCATGAAAGAGTAGGCGAAGGTGGAACTCAGAACTTTTGACAACGTTACAATAACATTAGGAAAACGTTCTCAAAATTCTAGCACAAAACACACACACACACACACACACACACACACACACACACACACACACACACACACACACACACACACACACACACACACACACACACACACACACATCATATATATGTATATTGCCCATTTCTTTCATGAAACATTTTAGTTTGTTTGTCTGTTTTTTTAAACGTTACTATTTGTCTATGGATGTTAATATTCAAAGTAATGTTTGCAAAATGATCGAATGGAACTTTCCATAAATGTTTCTTCCCTTAGTGGTCGAATAACCAAGAAAGAACGTTTTTACAACGTTTGGAAGAAAAAAATCATCCATAGAACACATTTCACTTTAAGTAAATAAGTGTCTTTATGGTGTATTTCAAATATTTTATAGCTAATTATCTTGAACTATGAAAACAATTGGCCTACAAGTCAAAAGGAAGTCTCCATCATGATAGTAAATCAAACTTGCGTGTGTAAGTGAAGAATGAGGCCAGCTCAGGCCATGTGCTGAGGTTTGGCAGATGGGTTGCAAGACTGGAGGCGTTATTAGTCATTGCCAATCGGCATCTCACATCTAATAATTTCCTGCTGTAGTACGAGAGCACTGAATAATCCATTCTTGGCTGCACATGATACAAGTGAATGTAGTGCCGACTGTAGCACGTCTCCCAGCGTGTGGGTGATCGCAGGGAAAGTGGCACAGTATTTTGAGGACAGGATGAATCCTTTACTACAATGTGTCATCGGGTTTTCCCATCTACCAAATGTCCCTGCAAAGATAGTAAGGCTACAGCCTGAAATGAACTACTTTTGTGGGTCATGATGAAAACGACTTCATAATCAGGTCTAAATAATGTCTTCTTTCTAAATTTGAATATATAAATTATAATATGCTTTATTTATGGGAATTAAACACAAAATGTGTTTGTGTGTTTGTAGGTGGAAGAGGAGCTGGTGTTGCCTGTCGGACGGAAACGCTCCTCTCTGAGTGGACTTTGCTGTCTGACAACCGCACTGATTGTCTTCACCTGCAGTTTGCTATACGCTTCAGTATATATCTACCGTTACTACATCATTCCTCAGGTAGCACACAATTATATTATATATTATATTAATTATATTATATTTTTGGCTTAGCCAGATAAATCTATCTGGTGTTATTAGGCGTGTTCAACTTGAAGTGGGGATGCACAGACAAATCAGTCTAAGACATTAAAGTAACGCAAGAGCGATTCGAAAGCTAATTGCTCTCGTGGTACTTTGATGTCATACACCCATTGGTCTGTGCAGCTCCGATTTAAGTCGAACAATGAATCAGTTTAATGACTAGCTTGATGACTCACTCATGAAAAACAGTCTGTCGCCACCTACTGGTGTAATGATATTGATGTAACCTATAGAAAGACTGGAACAGGCAAAGTGGTACATCTAGTTGTACATGAAGCAAAAAAGTTATAATTTTGACTTAATTATGTCATAATGTTTGTCATATGTTTGAGTTTTAGAGAACTTCATAGCACTGAATTTGCTTTATTGAAGATTACCAATGATATTTTTAAGCTTTCTCTTGACTTAAGTGTAGGATTTGACATTAGATCATGACATCTTTTTACCAAGACTTGATCGTGTATCTGAGCTGGAGTGGTTTGCATCTTACCTGAAGGATAGAAGTTTTTCTGTTAACCTGAGGAGATGTTTCTCATCTCGTGCTCAAATCTCCTTTGGTGTTCCACAGGGCTCCGTTTTAGGTCCTCTTCTCTTTACTTTATATATACTTCCATTTGGTCATATTGTTCAGAAATACAACTTAACGTACCATTTCTATTCTGATGACACCCAGATTTATAACAACTGTTATCTGTCTAATTAATTTTACAGTTAAATAGTGATAAATCTGAAATAATCTTTTTTGGTCCATCAGCTGTTTTGGCATTGGTTCCCTCTTTTCTAACATGTGCTACTGTGTTGAAAACCTTGGTGTTGTTACTGCTGCACTTGCTCCTCAATACACTGGCTAACAGGTCAAGTCTGTGTTAACTTGAAGAAATGTATCTTTTGGTTTTTAAAGCTCTATATGGATGTGCTCTCCAGTATATCTGTAATCTCCTTACCCCACATACTACCTCTAAATCTCTTCAGTCATCAAAGTCAGTTTCTCCTCTCAGTCCCTCGTTCACATTTGAAAACTAAAGGCGTCCCTTTCTGTGGCTGCATTGTAGACCCTGGATAGTCTTCCCTTTCACATAAGATATTCTATTTCCCCTTCTATTTCTGTTTAAATCCTCTTTGAAGACTTATTCTTTATTGTTTATTATTTAATTCTGTTTGAGGGTGTAAAACTTAAGAAAAACTATCACTTTTCCAGTTGGTTTTCTGGTATTTTATTATATTTTAAGTTTGTTTTTCATTTGTTGTACAGAGCTTTAATAAACTAAACTAAACATAATTTTGACTTTTCATCTCATAAACATGACTTAGTATATCAAAATTTAGATTTTTCTTCTTCTTTTGTGGCAGATACATTTATACGAAAGTGATACACAAGGTGTACAACCACTAAAAGTTGTGCGCAGTAAAAATCGATTGTGGATTTAAGGGATCAAGGGACTTATCAACTTATCAAGGGATCAAGGGACTTATCAATATGATAAGTCTTTTCCTAGCCCTAGTTGATTATAGCTGCACTAATGTATCGATATTTATTGGCCGATTATTTTTTTTACATATATATAAAAAAGATATTAAGACCATCAGTATATTGGATGTATCATGAAAAATCCCAATATAACAAACCAATGGTTTATTATTTAACTGCGTGAAGAGTTGTATACTGTCTTTCTTGGTATAACGTTTTTCTTGGTAAAATAATTGAATACTTGCTAAAACAACATGAAATCTGTACAAAATACAGCAGGGCTCGGAAATAAGGAGTGTCTGGTGCCAGCGTGAACAACGCTCGGGACAATTGATGGAACTGTCCCGATCAGGCCAGTGCTGCATCTTCAAGAAAATGTATCATTTGCATGCGTTTTTGAGTGCAAGAAGACACGAAAGAGAACTCATTTCTACTCACTGAAGTTTTGTGTGTGCGTACATCCAAAGTGTGCGTCCGCAAAGCTGCAGTTTTGACAGAGCACAAATCCTGAATTGAGTTCTCTTTAATGTCTTCTTCATCAAAATTAAATAAAAATGCCCGTCTTGTTAAAGATCCTTGTAAAAATTGCCGGTTATGCCTTAAATGAACATAAACGCTTGTGCACCAGTGTTTTGGATCCATGCGACTCTTAAAGGGATAGTTCCCCTAAAAATCGCACTCAAGTTGTTCTAAACCTGTACGAGTTTCTTTTTGCTGCTGAATACAAGTCAAGATATTTAGAAGAATATGGAATATTATAGGGTATGGAAAGAAATACTATGAAAGTCGATGGTGCCCCACAACTGCATACAAACATTTTTCAAACTATCTTCTTTTGTGTTCAGCAGAACATTTATACAGGTTTAGAACAACTCAAGGGCGAGTAAATTATGACAAAATTTTCATTTTTGGACTTAAAGTGACTGCAAACTAATATTCCTCCTGCGCTGCTGTCTATGTTTTAATGTTAATCAAACAACAATAGACAAAAAAAATCATTCAATACTTTTGTAACTTTAATAAGGATTCATTTATATTTAATTGATATGATGAAAAAATATATTTTACTTTTGATTACTTTATTTCTGTACCTGAAAACTACTGTTAGACCTACCGGAAAAGCATTATTTCATGTGCATCTTTGTTCTGTTGTATTTCTGTTGGCCTGTTGAATGTTAAATTATTTGATGATGCAGCAATAAACTAGCTAGTATACCATAATGCATGTATTTCTGAAACATGATCAAACACTAATCTATTTTAATGACAGAAGTTCAAATTAGAGCCCTAGTGAAAGTATCACTATTGGCCAATATTTTGTTCAAATATCGACCCCAAAAAATCCTATCAGTGCATCCCTAATATAAATATTGTTATCATATGTTCTTGTGTTCTAGAATACCAGTCAGGAGTATGATGGTAAGATCAAAACGGTATTATAATATCATTTTAAGTCGTATATTTTAATGTATGGCGATTCAGGTTCCAGATCAAAGTCGGTTCCACTGCCGTGTCGTGTACGAGGACTCGGTGGCTGCTCCACTGCGAGGCTCTCAAGAGCTGGAGGAGAACGTGGGGATCTACCTGAAGGAAAACTATGAGCAAATCAGCGTTCCGGTGCCCGACTTCAGCAACACAGACCCTGCTGATATTATTCATGATTTCCACAGGGTAACACGCTTCACACCTCACACATTTTCACAGTTACACACGACTTAGTTTCCGTCATGCACACCTGCATTTACATTGCATGTTTTCACACTTTCTAGAGCTGCTGTACAGCAAAACTCAACTCTGTTTGCATCACTGAATCATTATTTTTCTTTACCACTACAAGGCTGCATTGAAACAATCTGTATTTTTTTAAGTGCTTTCTATACAGTGGTGTGAAAAAGTGTTTGCCCCCTTCCTGATTTCTTGTTTTTTTGCACGTTTGTCACACTTAAATGTTTCAGATCATCAAACAAATTTAAATATTAAAGAAAACACAAGTAAACACAAAATGCCGTTTTTAAATGAAAGTTGTTGTCATTAAAGGGAAAACAAAATCCAAAATCTTATAAGGGGCCAACCAGTTATTAGGTTTAGGGGGCAAACACTTTTTCACACAGGGTCATGTAGGTTTAGATTTAGTTTTTCCCTTTAATAATAACAACCTTCATTTTAAAACTGCATTTTATGTTTACTTGTGTTATCTTTGAGTCATATTTAAAAAATTGATGATCTGAAACTTTTAAGTGTGACAAACATGCAAAACAATAAGAAATCAGGAAGGGGGCAAACACTTTTTCACACCACTGTATATAAAGGTGACTTTACTTGACTATTATATGAATGTGTTTGGGTTTTTAGGGTCTGACTGCCTACCATGACATTGCCTTAGACAAGTGTTATGTCATCGAGCTCAACACCAGTGTAGTAATGCCTCCACGCAACCTCTGGGAACTGCTCATCAACGTCAAGGTACTGGTATTGTTTCTGCATAATGGCGGATGAAATGCGAATGATGTCTTATTGATGGTGGGCCTTTCTGTCTTTTTGTAGAAGGGGACTTACCTTCCCCAGACATACATCGTCCAGGAAGAGATGGTCGTGACTGGACGTGTTAATAATATGCATCAGCTCGGCCGCTTTATTTACCGTCTGTGTAACGGTAAAGATACGTACAGGCTCCGTCGCCGCACCTCGCGCCGTCGTAAGTTCACAACCTTTTGTCTTTTTCATTTTATTTAAAGTTTTAATAGTACTGGTTGACTGATAGGGTTTACTTAGTGTTGATCTACACAGAATCAAATTACACAACTGTAATGAGATAAACATTGACCCAAAAGTGAAACAGGAAATAGAAATATCTTGATTGTTAAAACTGAGGAATAAATCTTTCAGCTAAATAATACATTTGCCAATACTGAGCACTGAGTTCAATTTGGCAATGCCAATTTACGCATTACAAATTCTTCATCTTCTTGGTGGAGGAAACTGTGCTCCGGTGTGGCTTCACAGCTGCCATGCAAATCTGATTGGCGACCGGCTTAATGGCCCGTTGCAGCTAATTAGCGGAACTATTAAGTAACACCCACGGTACGGCTTCCTGTAATAAGCAATCTATTTCCTCTGGTTCCTGAAGATCCAAGGCTTTTTTTGTGAGAATGTAATATGATAACATCCAAGACAACCACAAACTTTGGGGAAAGTGGGATGATTTCATGGAAGCAGGCCATCTGCGTTAAAACGGATCAAGCAATTATGATGTGTTATATACTTCTGTAGCTCATATTTTGGATGTGATGTGCTTATATAATGCATACAGTTCTTGTACACCGTATCCCAGCTAACAGGAATGTCTCAGAACTTTGGCTAACGTTTTGGCAAGGTTCTCTTCAAGTTATGAGTAAACATTCTTAGAACGTTCGGTCAGAGTTATCTGGTATTTAACAATGCTCTCAAAATATTAGCACCAAAACATTATGTATACATCGTTCATGAAACGTTTTTAACTAAATGGTTTCAGAACATTTCAAAACAAAGATTCTGTCATCATTTACTCACAAGATATTTTTGAGAATATTGGCAACCAAGACGTTTATGGGCCCCATAAACTTGGACTTGGAACACTATTGGAAGTCAATGGGGCCCATCAACTGTTTGGTTACCCATATTTCTTAAAATGTCTTCTTTTGTGTTCAGCAGTAAGTGATTACAGAATTTTCATTTTGGGGTTAATGACCTGTTTAAATTATGAAAACGTTATTTCTGAATGTCTCTGAACTATTCAAATGTTGAGGCAGCATTTCATTTTATCACTTTGTATCACAAAGTGATAAATGTTTTGATGTTTTGAAATAAAAATATTCTGAAACTGTTAGACGACCATTGTAGGGGATTTACAGTTAAGACCCGAGGACCAGATATGTTGAATGAAGAGCAGGAGTCAGAAGTGCAGTCAATAGAAGAAATTTTAGTGAAGTTTAGTTTGCAGTTTCATCAGCAGAAGCTTCAGGTCTCATAAGGAGTTCGTAGGCCGCCCCACTTACAATAACATTGTTACAGCAATTATACTCTAACAGAGGGTACTAACTACATGTGACGGTTAAATGATGATGGTTAGATGATTCTGATTGGCTAACAAAGAAAAATAAACAAAACTAGTAATTTTCCACACAAGCGCAGACAGTCTGAAGCATATATTCGTTGATCACATGGTTGACGGGTTTGTGACGTGGCTTGTCGAGAACAAGTCATTCAGTCTCCTTATGGTGCCAGTTAATCACCTCACCAATACAGACCATAATAACACACACACACACATACAGCTTTTCCAAGGCTGAACTCGGCTCAGGACTCGGCTCGAATCGTCCCTTTCACCATTTAGCTAAAAAAGTTTCTTGAATGATGTGTACATAATGGAAAAAGTTAATGGTGAGTAAATGATGACAGATTTTTTTGGGTGGACTATCCCTTTAATAGCATTAGCATTAGCAAAATGTTATCAGGACTTATTTTTGTAGGCTGGGCTGCAATGCTAGTAACTATTTATTTATTTGTTTCGTATTTTTCTCATTAGGTATCACCAAGCGTGATGCGAAGAACTGTCACCGAATTCGCCACTTCGAGAACACGTTCGTGGTGGAGACAGTGATTTGTGAGACTCCATAGGCTGTTTGGCTCTTTGCCCCGCCCATTACTGATGAGATCACATCTGCTGTTCTCGGTAGCCACTCCCCTTTGAAAATCACACTCTTTACCTCTGACCCCTCTTATACTTAAATCCCATTGCGCTCTCTGTTTTTGTACTTCTCTCTTGTAATTCATTACAAATATTTCCTTGAAGTTGTTTAAACAGTTTGTTTCTGCATATTTGCAATAATGAGCATTCAAATCGATTCAAAACAGTAGCATCTGAAGTCTTAAAATGAGAAGATTACATGGGCATTAAGCTGCACAATGCCTGCATGCTCGTACCTGTGTGTGACTGGCTGTTTGTGCTCCGTAAAACGGCTCTTTGCTCTATTATATACAGTACGTGCATCATTATTATGCAGTTTGATATTCTGATCACAATATCAATTATCCTGACAAGTGTTAAATCTCTTTTTGGCCCATTTTTACGGTAAAAGAAAACCTGAATGAAGCCGTTTTTTAACTTCCAGCCCTCCTTAAATTTATATCAATTATAAATGATTTTAAACAAAAGTAATAGTTGATTGATGTGGTTTGGAATTGGTAAAATGTGCTAGGACGAAAAATTTGATCAGAATATCAACTTAATAATTCTACATGCACTGTATTTGTGTTGTGGAAAGGGATGCATCGAAATTTTGGCCAAAATTGTCATAAAATGATGAGAAAGATGGGCAAAAATGTTAACAGAAAGTATTATTTTAGCATCTGATTAGTTCAATTAATGTAGCGTAATGTACACTGCAAAAAAAATGTTTCTCACTTAGTATTTTTGTCTTGTTTTCCGTCATAACTAACAAAAAAAAATATTTTTCAGAAAGCACAACATAATATCTGGAAAGCTAGACACTAGAAATTAATTTTTGTCATATGTGAATGGAAAAGATGTCTCATTTACAGCTTTCTATACGATTGATGAGCACAGAAAATTCACCGAAGTCGAAGAATATTGTGGTAGAAATGGCAAATTCACTATTTACGTAAAGGCACATTATTAAAAAGCAAGTTTTCAAGTGTTTGCGCAGAACCCATGAGGCTCTTTTGCTCAACTTCTTGTATAATAAATGTCGAGACAAATAGTCACACATTGTAGAGGTAAAATTAGCAAAACCGTCACTTGACCTGTGTTGTGTATTCTTTTGTTTCGTTGCATCACTGGATATCCTAACTGATCCTAGTGTCTGATGAAAAATCATCACCATCTTTACATTTATTACATGTGTTCGTTTCAATATCCAGCGCTTGCTGTATGCCAATTTAGTGCTTTTACATCACGCGTCCTGTGCAACTTTCTCATTTCCTCTTTCTCTCTGCATGCTTTTGAAGAGAACACGTGCATTGTTTAAGAAATTTCTTATAATACGAGTGAAGCCTTAGGCCAGATTCATGCCCTGGACTAATGTATACAATCTCAAAAGCTCTTCGTGTTTATGTGTGTGTGTGTGTTGAACTTAAAAAAACAAACCTGGTTTAGTTAGGTGAAAAAAATGTAAATAAACTAGACCTACCTAAGTCATTGAGTGTGTTTTTTTGTATCTCTGTTACAAAACATTGGCAGCATGACCGAACAAAGTTTGTATTTCCCCCCGCAATTACATAAATTGCCATTTACGTTGCATAACTGCTTGTTTCACACCCTCTTCAGACACTATAAAGACATCTTGGCTAACAGCAAGCAGAACAAATATAATTTTGATGTGAAATCAGCAGGGGGACTTTGAAAAATCGTAAGAAAGAGGAAATGTAATCTGTGTGTGGGTTTTATGCCACAGTGAGCCATGCATGCCTTCAAAATTATCTTGCATTATCGCAGAAGACAACCTTTGATCTTGTGTGAACGTTCTCTCAAAAATTTATTAGTGATTATGTCCGTCCTTCCCTTCTCAGCTCAGTTAGAGGTTATAGATAGGGCTGTATGATTATTTAAATCTGTTATATGTATTATTTCTAGTTTCATTTACAAACCATGCGGTTTCAAACACATCTGAATTATTGTGGAAATAGAATGCAATGATGGTTAATATTAACCGTAGCTGAAAAATTACAAACGGCACCAAAAAATTTTATTTATTAAAATTACTTTTAGAAGTCATGTGATTTGTGGGAGGAACAAACGTACATAACTCAGGTCATCATAATATCTGTCTTCAGAATCGCAGCGACTGGAAAACTGAGTCAGTGAGTTGATTCGAGAACTGAATCAGTTCACTTTGTGCACAAATCATTTAGTTTGATTTGTGAATTTGATTTACTGGTTTATTTGAAAAAAGAACTGGCTCTTAAGATTTATTTATTAACAAATTTGACTAGTTTTGGAGCTCAAAAGCCCATTCACACCAAGGATGAGAACAGTTACATAATGTATGCATATCAAAAGCATATAATCACCCAAAACTGAACATTTTTGAAGAATGATTATAAGAATTAACTGTCATTAAATACTCAACTTTATGCCATTCTAAACCCATAAGACTTTCATTTGTCTTGGGAACACATATAAAGATCTGAGCTTGTGTCACACAGCACATTTGAGCTTTCGCAGGAACTAATAAGGTTCATTCCCATGTTACGCAGCCCATTTTAGCTTCTTCTGAGCTTTTAAAAGAACCAGTGAGGTTAATTCTCGTGTTACGCAGCATGTCTGAGCTCACACAAGAACTAATATTGTTAATTCTCCTGTTACACAGCACATTTTAGCTTCTTCAATAACCAGTGAGGTTCATTTTCGTGTTACGCAGCACATTTGAGCTTCAGGAAGAACCAATGAGGTTATTTTTGTGTGTTATGCTGCACGATTGACCTTCCACAGGAACTCATGGGTTCTTGCTGAAACTCAAATATGAATCAATAAAAGCATTAATCTGTTCATCATATAAAGCCATCGAGTCTCTTCTGAAAATAGGGACTAAACTGCTCAACTCATAGGGATTAGTTTTATGGTCTTTATTAATTTTTTGAAGCATAGAAGTGGTAATTGCATGGATTGGCAATGAGGGATATACTTTCTCAGATTTCATCAATTATATATTAATTTGTGTTGACATGAGTGTGAGTAATTAATGGCAGAATTTTCACTTTTGTGTGAAACATAGTGGTTCAAAAAGTTCAAAAGTTCAACGAAGAAGGAAGCCAGGCTTCCACATAAAAAATGCAAGAAATAAATGATGAGTCAATGGTAAATCCCAAAACACAACAGTAAATAAATGCACAGCAGACTCAATACTGAACACAGATAAAAGAAAAGAGGCATGCTTGAATAGGCCAACTCAAAACAAGTTAATGAACCACAGGTAGGAGAAATCAAATCCTAATGAGTAGCAACACAACCCCGCTCCCACATCTAATCAAAGTTCCTTTCAGGCAAGTCATTTCAGTCGGCGGCACTCTTTGAAATGCCTCTCGGGCAGCTACTTCAGTCATCTGTACCTCCTATCTCTTTGAATGTGAAAATATCAATTCCCCAACACTGTTCACCAAATTATGATTAAAATACCAATGAAATCTGACAACAACTGTCTCATAAATGTTTCTTATGCTCAAATAGAGTTAAAAAAGCATATTTTTCAGGCTAGACCAGTCAATGTGGATGCGCACTCCTCAGAACACTGAGTGTTTCTATAGCAACCAGAGCTTCTATGGCAACTGCAGTGACGCAATGACTTTACCTACTGAAGACTGTCTTTCATTTAGAAAGTGGTACTTATTCTGCCATATTGAGTCCTGCACTTTCTCCCATTCATAGTAATACAAATGCACATCCTTTGTGTATCTAAAGTCTTTGATCTAGTCCTAAACCTACCTATACTGGGCACTCAGGGTAATAATCTGGTGGGGGTTAGAATTCGGCACAACACCGAAGCTAGCAGAGTTCACATTATGTTCTTTAATATTCTTTTAATATTCTTTAAATATTATATCACTTTCAGAATGTTTTTCCGAATTATGCTCATTCCTGTTGCGTATCCTCAGTCTGGCAACCCGCGTGAACAACTCTCTCCAATAACTTGGATTACAGTACCAATTTCAAGCACCAACTCTCAATATTAAGTGCTTCACCTTTAAAGCAGCAGACAACAAAACTTCAGCTCGCATTTTATAAACAGAGCAATATCGTCTCTGTATAGTTATCTGGCCTATGACTCTATGAAAACTTATTGTGAGAGATTTGTGCAGATTCTTAAAACATTAGGCCTAACAGGTTTAAAGCAACATGAAGATGAGTAAATAACAGAATCCTCATATAAAAAAATTTAATTTGAGTAAGCTCTAGAGATTAAAAATCTGAAGAAATCCAGAGAACAATTGAATAGCTCAAATTGAAAGTATTTGAACTCAGTGTTTCTGACCTTTGATCTTTTCAAACATGTAATGATTCTTTGAAGTTATTGTTTCCAGACAAGCCAACTGCGTTTTGAATTATGGGAGGCACTTCAGGTTTGTGGAACTTCCACTTAAAATTATAAGGTTATATATAAAAATCCTCATCTGTCAAACTTTCCGTCAGAAAAATACTACACTGGGTGTAGAATATGGCAAAAGCTAATTTCAGTCGCTGCATTATTTTCCTCCTAATCATTCCTTAAAATCACCTGATCAGTGTCTTCACATAGATTAATATCATTAATTATTAATAATTACATATAATTCAAGGTAAAAAGTGAGCAAATTTGTTATTTCAGAAGTGTGTATCAAACTGGTAGCCATTCGCATTAACTGGTACCCAAGAAGTAACCCTCAGTTTCAAAAAGGTTGGTGACCCCTGGCGTCCGGTCACAGATCTCTCTCTCCGGGCACTAGGGAGACGGTCAGCTCCATCGGCCTCTCCATGGCAGCTCTGGTGTCCATGGAGATGCATCTGTGGCTTATCCTTTCCTCAATCAAAGAGATGGATAAACATTTCCTTTTGAACGGCACTCTTTCGCCTTTTAGTCTCTTTGAGGACGCATTTAAAACTGTCATCAAGTGGTTTCAGGTGTGTGCCAAACAAGAGGCGGCGTTCAAAAAGCTTCTCCTCCACTGATCTCAGGTCCCAGAGGCTGCATGTCCCATGCCAATCAGAGGCTGAATGTTGCTGACCATATGCCCCCTCAGAGCAAAGGGGGGATTGGGAGGGCACTTCCAGCTTGAGCTTTCTTCAAAGAGGATGGATCTGTGGACCATCCTCCTGGCTAAGAAAGCTATCAGTAAGACCTCTGCGCCTCGCAGGTCAGCCCCCTTCGTTCATGCCTTCTCTATTGGCAAACAGGTCCAAGGCGAGATTTCTTAGTTGCCTTCGAGGTCCGAAGCAAGACTTCTCAGTTGAACTTCTGGCAGCACTGGGGAGGCCGTCCCCTCTGAGGAGAGTCCTAGAGCACTCCAGGTTTCTCCTGCAGGTCAAGGCCCAGGAGTGGATGTTCAAGAACAGAGATGCCCAAACTAGGGCCCATGATAACCTTTGATTTGGCCCGCCATACCGTCCGAGGAGAGAGAGAGAGAGACAGAGAGAGAGAGACAGACAGAAAGACACCTTCGACACAGATTGTCATTTCTAATTTGACATAACAATTTTGTTTGTTTTATAGTTGAACTACAACAGAGTAAACTGAAATTAAATGTTTCAATTAAATGTAAATTAATTTTAAAAAAAATTGTAAATGTGCAATTCAAGGCGCAGCACTGCGTGCTTTGCGACACATGACGTCAATAAACCTCAACAAATTAAATGCAATACTGGAGAAATCAAGGCAGTGGCACACAGACAAGAGATATTTTAAAAAAAAAAGCTTTGCAAGATGAGTTTTTATTCACAGAAGTCAAATCAAAGGCAGTATGTCTAGTTTGCAAACAGTCTGTTGCTGTTTTAAAAGAGTACAACATCCGTCATCATTATGAAACAAAACATTGCGCAGCTTTCTCAACGTATGGCGACAAGGCGCGAAAGCGAAAGCTAATGAGCTGCTTGCTGGACTTTGATCTGAGAACGAAGCAGGGGCGATTCTAGGATTTTGATTTTAGGGGGACTCAGCCCCCAATAAGGATATGATTAAAAAAACATTATTTGACTATTAAGGTAGGGTGGTATGCTACTAACCTTACTGCAATCCACTATTCCATTGTATTCCCTGTATTTCATATATGGGAGTAGGAGTACCGACTGAGCCATATACAACACTGTAATAAAAAAATAATTATTGGATTTAACCACTAGAAAATAGGGAATGTTATCAATTTGCCACTTCTATAAATCAAGTACAAAACTAGTATAAATAGTATAAATCAAGAAAATCAAAAATCCCTTTACTCTACGCTTACTCTAATTTATGTATCATGACACTCCTCCCGATTCATTATTACTTAATACAAAACTATATTTAATAATACAAAACAAAATAACTCCACATTCTCTCTCTGGGCCATCTAGTGCTTTCAGACAATGTGTGTCATTTCTGTGCATGGCTGCATAATGTAATGTAAAAATACATTATAATATGTCTATAATTGTAAAAAGTAAATTAAAATAAATCATGATCGTTTTCTGAATCTAAAGTATGTTTTCATGGGTGTTAATCACTTCATTTTTGTAGGAATAAAAAACAACTATCACCCAAGGGCTGAAGGTGAACGAAGCGAAAAGTATTGGTATTGGATGAGAAACCGAGCCGTCCCGTGTGCTCCCAATACTCCAGTAACATTACATTATGTAAACTACAATGCATTTATGACAAAGAACTGCACCGATGCAGGTGTAATATCATAGCATTAGCAATCTATCAATAAATGCACGCACACACGACACACACCTTGATGTTCACTCTGCTCGGCGCCCCTGCAGATTGAAAAATGCGCTAAAACAAAGCAGACTCAGATAAGGGGAGGAGCCGAAACTTGACGCAGCTTGCCGCTGTTTCAAATGAGTTTTTTTTAAAGGGGACTGACGCGATCAAAAATTTATTAATCAAATATATTTTTTAGGGGGGCTGGGCAGAAGTTTAGGGGGGCTGAAGCCCCCCTAAAAAGGGCCTAGTGACGCCCCTGGAACGAAGAGAAACCATTTCCTGGGAAACCGTTTCTCTCACGCATCTCGATTAAACAACGCTGCTTTCCGCAATATGGCTGTACATGGCGGTATTTTTGAATTTTTTATGAATATTTTTAAAAAATCCACGATGCGCTGAGGCCGTGAAGTGGCGAGGGATTACTGTACCTCTGCGAGCAGACTTTCAGTCTGATGAACTTGAACAAGAGTAAACTAAGAAGACAAATAACTGACTCTCACTGTCACGATCGGGAAACGGGAGGACTCAAGTGCTAGTGGAAGGATGATTTATTAACAAAAAGTAAGTAAACAAACATACAACAGAAACACCCACGAGGGGGGAAAAACATAACGTAACCAAAGAACATAACTTGAACACAAAACAAACCGGGAATTCAGGGCATGGAACAAGGCAGAAATCACAAGGAAGGAAACACATGAATGACAACGACGCAACGCCGGACAGCAAACACTGAGGGATATTTATAGGGCACATGAGGGAAGGTAGTGATGAGACACAGCTGGGATGATTAAGGGAAACAAGGAGGCGGGGCAGACACTAATGAGACAAACACACGGAAGAGAGAGCAGTGCCACGGTTCTGTCCACTAGAACACTAATAACACTGGAAACAGGGACAGAACCGTGACACTACCCCCCCTCTAAGGAACGCCACCTGGCGTTCCAACATGAGACAAAAACCCAACACCAACATCAAGCATAACACACAGGACAGGGAACTCAAGGAATATAGAACACCAGGGAAGGGAGGGAGGAAGAAAAATCAGGCAGATCAAAATCAAAACCAGAAAAGCAAAGCGTCCACAAGCTATGGAACAAATCAAAATTAAACACAAAGTCCAGGAAGGAGCTGGTGGAATGAGCCAAGGAGGCTCAACCTGGTCAAAGTTCCTGGCTGAGGACCAGGGAGGAACCGGCGAATCAGGCGGGACCGGGGGGTTGAGCCACGTGGGCTCCGGAAGGGCCAGCGGATCAGGCGGCAAGAGTTCAGACACCCGCCACAAAAGTTCAGGTTCAGGCCACGAGAGTTCAGGCTTGCCTGGCGGATACTGCAGGCAGAGTTCGGGGTCTCCCGACAGATCAGGCAGGCAGAGTTCGGGGTCTCCCGACAGATCAGGCAGGCAGAGTTCGGTGTTGCTCGGCGGATCAGGCAGGCAGAGTTCAGGCCGCAAAAGTTCAAGGTCGGCCGGCGGCGCTGGCAGGGCAAGGCGCGCACGGGGCGCCGGCAGGGCGAGCAGTCGCGGGGGCGCCGGCAGGGCGAGCAGTCGCGGGGGCGCCGGCAGGGCCTCTGGAACTAATGGACCGGAGGAGGTCTTTCTCCTCCTCCTCCTCTTCTGCTTCCGAAGGTGACAAGCTGGTTCTTGGACGGTGGCCTCCGGGCCGGCAGCGGGATCCGGGACGGCGGCCTCCGGGCCGGCAGCGGCCTCCGGGACGGCGGCCTCCGGGCCGGCAGCGGGCTCCGGGACGGCGGCCTCCGGGACGGCGGCCTCCGGGCCGGCAGCGGGCTCCGAGACAGCTTTGTTTCTCCTCCGCCTCCGCTTAGGGGCCACAGGGGAACTAATACCCCACTTGACCACGGGCGGAATTGTGAGACGGTTAGTGGGTGGAGAGTTAGGTTTAGGGCGAGACTCCCGTTCCCTTTGCTGAACGTGTCCAACAAAGTCCCAAAAGCTCAGGCTCTCCAACCTATCGAAGTCCCAGTAGACTAGCGGTCGGTCCAGACAAAGGTTGAATGCCTCCTTTAAGTCGGCCTCAGTGTAGTCCAAGTCGTCCATCTCAATGAGAAACGCGCAAGCTAGTTCCCTCACCTCAGTCCCCAACTGACGGATATACTGGGAATTTATCCTTTGCATCATCACGTCGAGGGTAGACGGCCTGGACGGACAATAAGGGCGGTAGGTCCCCATACTAAACGTCCAAAAAGGAAAAAAGAAAAATAATAATCCTCCACCGCTGAGTCCTTAAAGGGTTGCGTCGTTCTGTCACGATCGGGAAACGGGAGGACTCAAGTGCTAGTGGAAGGATGATTTATTAACAAAAAGTAAGTAAACAAACATACAACAGAAACACCCACGAGGGGGGAAAAACATAACGTAACCAAAGAACATAACTTGAACACAAAACAAACCGGGAATTCAGGGCATGGAACAAGGCAGAAATCACAAGGAAGGAAACACATGAATGACAACGACGCAACGCCGGACAGCAAACACTGAGGGATATTTATAGGGCACATGAGGGAAGGTAGTGATGAGACACAGCTGGGATGATTAAGGGAAACAAGGAGGCGGGGCAGACACTAATGAGACAAACACACGGAAGAGAGAGCAGTGCCACGGTTCTGTCCACTAGAACACTAATAACACTGGAAACAGGGACAGAACCGTGACACTCACCTACATAAAATATTGTCTTAGTCTGTAAGTCAGCTACAGCCCAATCTTGAAAAACTTCTGAGAAATAAGGACCAGCTTCATATCTCTCATTAGGTCACTGACATTGCAACCACATGGTTTTATTAATGATTGTGTATTTGGCACTGAACTGTATTATACATTGAACACTTGGGGATTGTTGCCCATTTAAATTGTTCATTAAAATGCAAAGCTTTACAAATAAAACTGCATTAGTTAATCAGATTAAAGTTGTTTTATATTTATTTGAAGGATTATGAAATAAATAAACCCATAGCAATTTTAATGTAATACAGTTTGATTTATGATGCAAAATTTACTTTTGGCCCGCGGCTCTCAATCAAGTTAGATTTTTGGCCCTTCATAGGAAAAAGTTTGGGTACCCCTGTTCAAGAAATACCAGAAGCCAGCCTTAAGAGACTGGTTCCATGAGTCCCTGGCAGCGTGGACATGTTTGCCAGACGTCTTTCAGTGGGTCCTGCACACCATCACAAAGGCCTATTCTATTCAGTTCGGGTCTCATCCTCCCAGGTTCAACGGGGTCCTGCCCACCGTGGTGGACCCCGAGCAGGCTCTGGCCATGGAAAGAGAAGTGAACTCACTGCTGGGGAAAGTGCCCATAGAATATGTACCCTTCTCAGCCAGAAAATCCAGGTTTTACAGCTGGTACTTCAAAGTTCCATAAAACGATGAGCATTGGGTCTTTTTCCAAGTGTAATGCAGCTAAAACTCAAAATGTTAACACTGAGGGATATAGTGACACAAATCAGATCCGAGGACTGGTTCATCACTACAGACCTCATACTTTAACGTCTCAATCCTTCCGTAACACAGGAAGTTCCCTAGGTTCGCTTTCAGGGGGCAAGGCTTACCAGTATCAGGTACTTCCATTTACCCCCCACTTTCATCAAATGCATGGAAGGTATCCCAAGGTATCTGTGTTCTGAATTATACAGACGATTGGTTGATCCTCGCTCAGTCACGGCAGTTAGCCGTTTCGGCATCGAGATGTGGTTCTCCTCACATGAAGGAGCTGGGGTTGAGTCTGAATGCGAAGAAGACTCTTCAGAGGATCACCTTAGGCCAGGGGTGGGCAATTAATTTCCCCATGGGGCCACATGAAAAATTGCGGAGCGATCTTTTTGTAAACGGGGACAAGCTTTCTTATGTACTGCAGCTTTAATTTACCAATTACCTTACGCGGGCCGGTCAAGGATAGCCCGCGGGCCGTCCAATGCCCAGGTCTGCCTTAGGCGTTGCATGGGATTCGGTGTCGAAGTCAGCCTGGCTTTCTCCCTTGCACATCAACACCATCCTGTCAGCAATCAAGACCATAAAGCTAAGTTAGTCACTCACTAGCAGAGAGTGCTAGTTATCATGGCAGCAGCTTTGGTCCTGTTTGGGTTGCTCGTTTCAAAACCAGAGGGATTTCCCCAAGGGGCATCCCCTTCTGCACTGTCAACTAGGCAATGCCTACGCACCTTCATTATGTGGAAGAAACAATGATTCGTTCTGCCATACCTCCTACGTGCCTGTCAGCATCTTACTTCAGACACTTTATGATGTTTTATTAACAAAGAAGCACGTTCAAAGGATTAATGCAATAATCTCGTCATCAGCAATTACACCTCATCCTATCAGCATGAGAGGAAGCATGTATATATAGACATGTTCTTCTCGCCTACACCTCCACCTCCCCGACTCCTCACACTTAATGGTTAATCATTTGTAAATGTGAACTCATGAACTAGCTGACGCTTCAAGTTTCCGCCATACCTTTATCCTCCTGGTTCATGACATTCATCTTGACATGCAGTCACACTCTATCGGTTCTATTAAGCTTCATGATATTTACATTTATGCATTTGACTGACACTTTTATTCAAAGTGACTTACATTGCATTCAAGAAACACATTGACATTCTAATCAGTTCTTGCTTTCCATGGGGATTGAACCCATGACCTTGGTGTTGTAAACACCAATGCTCTACTGGTTGAGCTACAGAAAAGCTTTGTCAAGGGTTTCCACAGTGTTCTGACCCAGCGTCTTGTTCCCTCTTCAGGGAACTAGGTGTCAGGGTTCTGTCACCTCAGTTTGGGTTTCTAGTGTGCTGTTTGACAGAGCTGTCTGTGTCTTCTGTCTGTGCTTGTTACCATTCCTCATGTGTTCCCTATTTAATCCTGGTGTGTTTGCTGCCCTGTGTTGTGTCGTTGTCATTTGTTGGATGTCTTCCTATGGTTGTTCCTGTTGGTTTGTACTTGTGTTTCCTAGCACCCTGGTTTATGTTCAGTTGTTATCTTAGTTATGTTTTCCCCCTTGTGGGTGTTTATTTTGTGCGTTTATGTTCATTTATTTATTATTAATAAATCCTTCACTCCTGCATTTGAGTCCTCCCTTGTACAATCCGTGACACTTGGGTTACACAGAGAGGGTTACATTTTAATTCCCAAATCCCTTTCCTAAATATTTTTCAGGTTTGTTTTCACACGAATGCATTGAAAAAGTCTCCTCTTTTCACTTCTAATCTATATTGGCAGTGTTTACTGGAATGTTTCTAAAGAAGGTAAATTAATAATAACAGTTATCTGTCAAAATAACGGAAAGCGTTTTGAAATATTATCACTCAATGTTCCAGTTAATTACCATTTTTATTAAGAAAGTGTGTTACATAATACTGACACTTATTACTACAGTGATATTGCTACTGAAAAAAATTGTTTTGGGGGCTATTTATGGTCTGTTGAAAATACAATGTTAAATGGGACCTAATTTGCTCCTTGATGTAAGACTCTGGTGTCCCTAGAATGTGTCTGTTTCAGTTTCAGCTCAAAATACCCCATAAATAATTTATTACACCATGTTGTAAATGCCCATTTTTGAGTGGAAGGAAAAACATGCTGTTTTCGTGCATGTATCTTTTAATGGAAATGAGCAGCTGCTCCTGCTTTCCAGAAGAGGGCAGAACCTTTAGAGCCCATACCTCAGATACTCAAAAAACTAAAACGTCTGTATGGGTCTTCTTTGTCACTTCCTGTCAGTCTTGTTATTGTTTCACTCCCTGCACCTGTTGTGTGATCACTTAATCGTTAGTATACCCAGGTGTTTGTCATTCCCTTGTGTATAAATCACTTGCATTTTCCTTGTGGTTGTCGCTGGTTGAAGTATGTTCCGGTTGTCATGTCTCCATGGTCCCGGACTTCTGAGTTCCCAGTATTTTGTTTGAGTTCAGATTATGCACAAGTGTGCTTATTTGTTTTGTTACTTAAAGTGTTTTGTTTTTGTTTAATAAAAGTGTTTGCAGTAAGTCTGCTTCTGCTTTGTCCTCGCAACTTAACAGAAACTATGTTCTCTTTCTTGTCTTATTGCACTTAAACTGCCAAATACATGTAAGATTGTCAAAAACGCAAAGTTCACATAAACACAGTCGGTTAGGACTGTGAACGTAAACACCAGGGAAAGAAATTGCATGTGTATATTAGATCTGTGTATTAAAGTGACAGCAGTCTGATACACAGAACCGACTGCTATGCATGCAGTAAATATGACAAACAGAAAATCACTTGCTGATCTATTCTATATCTATAACTTTAGTAGCTTTAATAAGAAGTTCTTACCTGGATGCTGCTGTTAAATAGGAGATAAATGGAGATCTGGGCGGAGTCTATGCTAATTGGACAGAGTCGGTCAGATGCCGTGGGCCGGGCCTGTGCAGTATGACATCACATTGCATAGACACTGCAAATATTCTGAGAAACTGCTTATGATTTATGGGGATTAAAAAAGAGGAATGGGTGGATTTTAACTAATGGTGGTTGTGTGTGTACACACACTGCTGACACACATTTATGTTGAAACACCATGTATAACTGAATTTTGCATAATAGGTCCCCTTTAAAGCTTTTACAATTTTAAATGTCCTTTTAATGTTCGATGGTTGAAGGTTGAGTAGAATAATGTTATCTCATTGTACCCAGTTTTACGGAAAGGCATAGGAAAAAGGAGATGAAATGAAATTGCTGAAGAAATATACCACCAAGCGCATAGGACTGCTTCCAAACACCAATCCTGCTACTTTATGCATCAGTGTTAGTTTACATCAAGCATCAAGCAGTGTTAGTTTACAAAATCTAAACACAGTTTATAGAAGAAATTCTTAGCTGTTAAGTCAGGCGTGAGACTTTCACCAAATGGGGTTATTACAATTATATAAGACTGCTAGGTTTGTGGCAGGAACAAACAACAAAACCAATCCAAAATGGGTTAAAATTGTTTACAATATTATTTCACAGGCATCTATATTGTATTAGTGGATCTAGATATTTGGCACAAGGGGATAAAAAGCAGGAAACGTGACTCAACATGAAAATAGGACACTTGCAATGCAACTGGTTAGACACATATACAAATTTATTTTAACTATAAATCCTGAAACATTTATGTATGTCAACTAGGGGAATAAATATAAACTCCCTTTAATATAACGTGACAACAGTAAGTTCATACGATTAAAGACTTCATGGAGAAATCTCTGAAACATCCGATTCATTTTGATTTAATGTTGACTTTTTCTAATTAAATGATGGAACCAAAATACAAATGCTGAATCTGTTCACATAATTATTGGACATAAAAAAAATCTAAGAAGTTACTTTAAAACACTAAAATATTAACGATACAAAACATATGTTCATCATATTTAAGATCAGACATTAATGATGGCAGGTTTTATAACATTTATCATATTTAAGCACAATTTACATGGTACCCACTGGATTTAGATGAATCTTGCTGATAGTATTTGAATTTTTGTGGTTATGACTGACATGATTTGCCAACGGATGCACACATAAGTTCCTCTAAATTCTTTCTCGGCCCAAATATTTAGCTTTTAAGAACACTGAGGTTGCACTGAAACAGAGTTTTCACATCTTGTTTACACTGAAAGTAGAAAAAAGCTAAGGTTCAATGTGTTTAACTAATCAGCATTATAAAAATAAATATAAGTATATACAATAAAAACAGGTTTTATACATAATATAAAATATAAAACTATAACTTTTGATATAACGAAAGCCACATATGTGACACTCACAAGTCTTTACATGAGGTTCCACGCCAGAGAAGTAGAATACTTCCTTATACTCCAAGTGAAGATTTTTTATATTCTAATCAAACAGATCCAATAGCGTATGGTGTATTATCGCTTATTTAGACATTTTAAAAACCCATCCAGCGTTTTTAATGCTATTTAACCATCTCAGGATGGTTGGAGCCTCCATCACCATCCATGTCTCCTTTAGGGGCTCAGTCCCGCAATTTTGCCAAGTAATACATATTTTGTTGATCCTGGAACAACATTCCTGTCTGAAAATGTAGTCAGTAACCCCAGTCCTTTTAACCTAAGCCTATCCATAATTCATCCCCAAAACCAGAGGCAAATGATGGTGAATCCCTGGTTGTAAGACTAAAACTTGATTTAAACTGTAAACTTGTCTCTTAAATCTGATTGACTGATTGACAGATTGGATGTTGATCCAGGAACATGTAGAACTTGTGAAATCAAGTTCATCTTCTTGTATCTACTGTTTATCCTAATCATTTTCAACTAATCAGGACCTTTCCATCGACCTGCTGAGAGAATACGTGACCCCATCCACTTGTCTTTTCCCTTTGTCCTGCCAGAAGGAGTCCAGGGAGAAATAGTAGATGAGAGGGTCCAGACAGCAGTTGATGCTCGCCAGGCAGATGAGCGCTCGTAAACTTTTGCCGTTGTTGTCCAGCTTGATCGTCAAGAGTTGTACAGTAAACGGCAGGAAAAATATAATAAACACCAGCATATTGACGCCAAAAATCAGCATCACGTTCATTTTGTTATTGACTTTGGCTGCGTCAGCGCTGGGACGATTCCTCAGCACGACTATGACCACGACCGTGGAGACGATATTGATCACCAGTAATATTAATAAAAATATCGCCTGTGGGAGCGCGATGATCGACGAGCCCCTGGCTTGCATCTGAAACTCAAAGCACGGTGTGTATGAGGTACACCGACTCAAGCTGCGGTGGAGATTTATAATCTCCGGGACGCACAGGCCGGTGATGAGGATCCACACGAGCGCGCAACACTTGCAGGCGCACGCGGTGGTCCGCAGAGACCGGGAGCGCAGAGGGAAGACCAGGGCGACCATCCGGTCCACGCTGATTAAAGTGATGAAGATACTGCTCGTCCTGATGTTGACGCGGAACAGCATGATGGCAGCGGTGCACGTGCTCACGCCGAACGGCCACCGGAGCGTTGCGTAAAAGTAGACGCGCAGCGGCAAGGAGAGCGCGAGCAGCAGGTCGGACGCGGCGAGGTTCACCATGAGCACGGCGCACGGAGAGCGGAGCCCGTGGCCGCGCAGCAGGATCCACAGGGACGCCGTGTTCAGCGGAACACCCACGACCAGAACCAGCCCGTACACGACCGCCGACGCCAGGAACCGGCCCGAAAACTCCAGCTCGTCTTGGGTTGTGCAGTTGGTCGAGTTCTCAAACATGATTCAGAGGAGATCTGCGCGCAGGAGCAGGAAGGCTGGGTCGAAGTTTTTTCAGTGACCTCTCGGTGAATTTTAACGTGGGTTTGAGGGAAACCAGTGAGTAGTGAAACTGTCATGAGGAAGGATGTAGATAAATGGTTAGGGTTTCTCCGCCTCTTGCCAGCTCGTCCTAATTCTCACGATTTTTAAAGTAAAATGTTGTTGCTGCAAGAAGTTGAACAATTCCATTACAAATGTTTAGGAAAATTATACAGTTCACTGTCCTCATCTTGACCTTTTGTTTTTACAATATAGCGTCATGCTTATGTCACATGATCATTTTTATAGGCTTTAAGTCAACAGTGAACGAATTATAATACAGGGATCAATTCATAAAACAGCAAAACATGTAAATGGTGACCTACAAAAAAAAACGCCTTTGTTTTAGACGACAAATGTTATAAATATGACCGTTTTGATCTATAAATTTGAAGCAATTGCATCTGGTATTGTTTTTTGTTTTCCTTTAAAAACCTAAATCATCACTGCAGTACATGTCATTTATTTAAAGTGTATTTTATTAACCTGTATTACTGATAAATATGTTTTACAATGTTTTAAAATAAAATAAATATTGTCCATTCATTTTGAATTAGGCTATGTTTGATGTAATACAACCAATTGTTGATATAGGCTTATAAATACACTACAATTTTTTATTTATTGTTGTGAGAGATATACAGTTTTATGCAAAGGTTTGGGCACCCCTGATAACTATCATAATTTCAGTTTATAATCTGCTGGGCTTTCAAAGCCACAACTTCATTTGGATGTAATTTATACCTCATGAAAACAGTACCATTTCAGTTCTGAAATAACATTTATTGAATCAACAGAAACAATGTAATTTGATTCATAACAAAAACAGACAGGTGCAAAAATGTGGGCACCCCAATGAAATTATCACATTAATATTTAGTAGAGCCCCCTTTTGCTGAAATAACACCCTGTATATATACTGTAACAGCCTTCTTACCGCCACTGATAAGTCCCTGGATTCTGGTTGCAGGTATTTTGGACCATTCTTCCATGCAAAGTGTCTCTAGTTTAGTCAGGTTTGATGGTTTCCGAGTGTGGACAGCCCACTTCAAATCTTTCCATATATTTTAAATGATATTCAAGTCTGGGGACTGAACTCTAGAACATTGTATCTGTGTCTAAGCATGAATTCATTGGTAGATTTGGAGAAATGCTTTGGATCACTATCCTGCTGAAACACCCAACACTGGCGTAACTTCATCCTCTTGACTGATTCTTGAACATTGTTCTTACGAATCTGCTGATACTGGATGGAATCCATTCGACCCTCAACTTTGACAAGGTTTCCAGTACCTGTGCTTGCCACACAGCCCCATAGAATGATGGACCCACCACCACATTTTACAGCAGGGAGCAAGCTCTCCTCCTGGAACACTGTTCTTTTTCCGCCACACAAAGCGCTTCTGGTTGTGACCAAACAGCTCTATCTTAGTTTCATCTGTCCACAGCACATTTTTCCAAAATGATTCTGGCTTGTCCAAATGAGCCTTTGCATACCTCAAACGACTGCTTGTTGGCAGTACGCAGAAAAAGGCTTTTCCCGCATCACTCTTACATTAAGCTGTTCCTTGTGCAAAGTACGCTGGACTGTGGAACGAATAATACCTCTAGATACGAGCATAATCCGTTCCAGGGCAGAGCTCGTAACTCGAATTGCTCGTAATCATGTTTTCCCATAAGAAATAACAGAAAACAAATTAATCCTTTCCAGTTCCGTAACAATGGGAAAAAAACACGTTTTTATTGGTTTAGACACACACACAATCACACACAATTACAGTACATGTATAAGGATTTGTGTGATATCAAATAAAATGTGGTTTTATTTAATTATTATTTTTACACTCAGTAGCGGCAGGTGCGGAAGAGGGAGGAAGGGGGTTGGTATGGAGACACTTCGTATCGTAACTTACACGAACAATACATAACTTACGTAAACTTAAATTAACATAACTGAACTTTTTTAGTTTTCGTACCTTTCTTTCACCTGACCACCCTCACTTTCACTTGGCGCAGACCTGTTAACAAAATACCAATCGAGGGAGACTGGTTTCTGCCTTTAAAAACCTTCTGCCGCATTGCCATCACTTCCTTAATTTCAGTTGTAGAAATTTTTTCCTCCGGTCCCTCCTCCTCCTCGCCACTGCTGAGCTCTTGCAACACAGAGTATGGTCCATGTCTGCAGTTCGATCAGCGATTGACAGTTCTTCCTGATGCTCGATTACTTGCGCGAGCACGCGCTCATATTTATCCACAATTTCAGGCTTCATTTCTATGGTCATCATGCGTTTCTTCTTCTCACTACCATCCTTACCACTCACTTTCTTAGGAATCGTCGCTATTATGAAGAATAATGCACAAAATAGTGGGAAAATTAGCTACTCGCGGGCGACGCGTACAGAAGTCAGTTAACACTGAAGTGAACGTGCGTCGGCATCGGCGTCAGTACGAGTGCTCGTATCTCGAACATTTACTCGTATCTAGAAGCAAAAATCTGCCTTAAGGCTTGCTCGTATCTTGGAATACTCGTATGTAGAGACGCTCGTATCTCGAGGTATTACTGTTCAATGACACCATCAGCAGCAAGATGTTCTTGAAGCTCTGGAGGTGGTCTGTGGTTTGTCGGTGACTATTCCAACCATTCTTCGCCTTTGCCTTTCAGATATCTTTCTTGGCCTGCCACATCTTTCCTTCACATGGAGTGTTCCGTTGCCTTCCATTTTCTAACTATATTTCTTACTGTGGAGACAGGGACCTTAAACCTTTGTGATAACTTTTTATATCCTTCTCCTAATTCACACTGATGAATTATCCAAGTTTTTAAGTCATTGGGGAGTTCTTCTGAGGTTCCCATGTTGCTACTTTCCAGTAGAGAATCAAAGAGAAGCACAACTCGCTATTAGCTAACTTGAAAATCCTTTTTCATGATTGGTTGCACCTGTGTTTCCAGTCTAATATTCATTGAGTATATTCAGTCTAATATTCATCTGATATTCAGTTTTGTGTTGCAATCAATCAGCATTAAGTGACGACAGGTATTCAAATAAACACAACTGAAAGGCTGGCCAAACTTTTGCATCGCCTATTTGTCACATTTGATTACATTTCATACAACTCAATACTCCTACACTAAGAATTGTGGTCTGAAAAACATTGCTTTATCAAGATTTCTCTTGAAACTGAATGACATATCACTATGATCTTTACTTAAAAAGATTGAGCAGATTATCATGCAGCCTCAGAGAGTTGCCTAAAATTCTGCATAAAACTATTAACTACTTAAATAACTGATTATGATTTTAATGTTCCAGTAACGTGAAAGAGAATTTTATTTTGCATTGATCAATAATAAGACTTTGGGGGTTAAATGAGATTGAAAATAATGAAATGAATAATAATGAAAATAATGCAAGAAAACCCCCACTTCATTATAATACAATATAATACAATGCATATTAATATCGTTTTGAGTTTTGTGGTAAAATGTGACCTGGATTATTTCAAAGGTGTATGGTAAATGGGGTATATGTACGTGTTTTAATTGCATTAAACCACGTTCAGTCACTTGTACATAATTAGTGTCTGGTTGCAGTTCAAGTAACGACCACAGTCGCTGAAAACAAGCGTTTCTGAATTCTACTTATATAACAACTTTAAGTAAACATGAAATTCACCCAGCCATTGTTTTTAAGGGTTATGTTTGACCTTCTTACAACCAATTTCAACCAATAAATTCACCCGTAAATTCTCTCTCTCTCTCTCTCTCTCTCTCTCTCTCTCTCACACACAGCGTTACATACTACAAACTTCACATCTACCTGCACACTCCTTTATATGTATGCACTTTCTAGTGCCAAATTGTTTTAGAAAGGATATGTTTTAAATATAGCCATAAATATATGGTTACTAAATTATTATTTACATTATTACATTAATAGATGAATACATTTAATAAAACAGTTCAGCGTTTCAGCTTTGAGAAAATGTATTTTACTGTGGTTGTTGGGCTCAAACAAAACCACAGGAGAAAACCCCCCACATCTTTTGACTGAAAAGAACATTGAGAAGCATTGTGACACCTTGAACACGCTGTCAGAGCTAAAAAAAAAGTCTTGTGGTTAATTTGTACAGATTACGATTATTTCTGTAGCTGCACTGCAAACATCTTAAGGAAGCTAAATGAACATCCCTCAAACAGTACACCCATTTTAATACAAAGTCTTATTTATTGTAATAAATAACATGAGTATCAAACAATCAAAGAGTGATGGCAACAACAGAAAATCAGAAAAACAGCTTCTGAACAACCGTAGCTAAAGCTTAGATCTTATCATTTATAATGTAGAAATTAGAGTCAAGCTACACTTTTATAAAAGGACTTTGCTACGTTGAAACAGCACAATATTTTTTAAATGAAAAAATAGATGGAAGTTAAATGCTGTTTATCAGATCACCTTACCCGGTAGAATAACAAAACACATTCAGTTAGGGTTATGGCTTTAAACTTGATTTGAAATATAAAGCCAATATGTAGTGTTTTGGCACACTTCCCCTGCTATAAAACAAAGACGCTCCTTTCGCCTTTAACCTCATAACACATTTCCATTTCAAACAAATGCTTCTGCTTTAGAACGGGAACCTTTGACCTTTAGTTTATCAACTAAAACTTTATACTATGGCAGGAAGATAGCTTTAAAGTTAATCATTTCTTTCAACCTGAGCACTGTCACTGAACTGGCTTTATGTGTGATATAAACATCTTGTTGGCTGATGAACTAAAGAAATTCTTGAAGCAGACGGTCGTCCTCTGCTGGTGAGGAGAGGAACAGGAACGTTTGGACCAAACAAATCAAAGAAAGGCTTCAACTATTGTCTCATTAAATCAGTTGAAGAAATATTTTAGATTTTGCACAATTAAAATGTAATCTACAGTTAGGACTTTGTGTGTGTGTTTTTTGTTTATTTGCATTGTGACATTTTCAGGACAAAGTAAATTTGCAGGTTTTCAGATTGAGGATAAGCAATAAACTGTGTTTCCCTCCAACTGGCAACCGGTGATGTTGAAATACTATTGGGTGAATTGATAGGGAACGGAATCACAGACTGAAATAAAAACAGACATTCAGACACGAGAAACACTAAATCTCAGCAAACGTATTATGAAAATGTTATGCTTTTAGTACAATCGTAAGAAAGCAATTTTTGCTCCCATCTTTTCTTAATTATTCTTAAATGCTATTCTCATCAGTAATACATGTAAACTGTTTTATTAGTCTTTGTTACTGTAAAAATGCAATTTGTAATGTTTTTAAATAAAAAAATATTTTTAATTGAACTAAAATGCAATATAACATGCATTTGATGTATAAAATAAGAATAATTTATATTTATTTTCTCATATTTTTGGTCATATTTTAATGCTATAGTCATGAGATTGAGACTTTTTATTTTGCATTATAGTAATGAGAATTGGAGGGTAAATTTCACAATGTCACAATGCAAAAAAACTAGAGGCCATCAATACAGTAGTCTCAGCAACAACAAAAATAACCTGCACTTTAATTTTTATTATTATTTTTAGGGTAAAATGTGACCTTTTGTTTTCAAAGGACGTGTTTGTAAAGTAAACACAAAATTCACTACAAAATGTTGTATATCATGGCTCATACAAAGCTGTGCGTGTAAGTGTTATGTGATAAAAAAAAAAGACAATAATAAAAATTCAGCTAAATTTTGTCACGTTCACACAGCTGGACTCTATGTGTCGCACTGTCTACTAGTTTCCTTTGCTGTGTTCCTGTTGGATTAATCACCCTAGAATTCGATCTTCCTGAATGTCCTGTAGATCTTCATGTAAAATCAAGTGAGGGTGAACCATTATGCGTTTCGCCAAATAACGTTTGAGTCTTTGAACCTCGTATGCGCGTCTCTCTGGTTTGTATAGCCATTCTCCTCTCTCGCTTTGCAGACTCCAGGTTCTCTTTGAGAATGAAATAATAACACGCACCATCTGCCAAGATGTTCACGTTGCTAATACATATGCTTATGTGCACAAAATAGCGCAGATAATTGATGGTGGATGGGTTTAAATAGTTTGTCTTGGCTTGGAAGTACACCAACACCGCTATGTGGTAAGGAATGAAGCATGTGAGGAAGACAAACAAGTTGCTGAGGACGATCTTCATGCTCTTGTTGTTGCGCAATTTGGCGTCGCCTGGATTACGCGTCCTCATCTCGTGCAGAATCTGCACCACGCGCACAGAACAGAAGACCATCAATACAGCGCTGCAGCAAAACACCGTCTCCATTGAGACCAGAATCCAACTTTTGGACCAAGTTTTGTTGGAGAACTGCTGGAAGCAGAAAGTGGCGTTGGGTGGATCATCGTGAAGCTTGTAGATGGGGATGCTGAATCCAAAGAGCGCCATCCACAAGAACAGGCACACGAGCACCGCCTTGCGTGGAGATCGCAAAAGGCGCGCAGCAAATGGAAACTGAAGAGCGATGTAGCGGTCGACCGCGATGCACATGCTCAGCATTATGCTGCCGTAGATGTTGACGTAGAGCAGGCTCTCCAGCAGGGAGCAGAAGTTATTACCAAGAGTCCAGGGCTTCTTGTATGCATGTATCTTGAAGGGCAGCGACAGTATCAGCAGGCCGTCGTTGATGATCAGGTTGATGAGGTAAACCGTGGATTCGCTCCAGCGGCGAGCACGAAAGAGCAGGAGCCACAGAGCGGCCAGGTTGAGAGGGAGGCCGACGACCACTATGGGCACATACACACACCACTGGATCCAACACACCCAGTCACAGGCTACGGCTATGGAGAAAGAGAAAAAGAGAGGTTGGTTTTCCAGCTGACAGGGAATGTCTCAGAACTTTGGTCTATGATCTGGCAAGGTTTTCTAAAGGTGAACAAACGTTCTTCCAGTAACATTAATAGAACTTTTGGTCAGTCGTCTGGTCTTTCATGATCACTTCAAAACATTAGTACAAAAATATTGTTTTATGACAAAGTAACATTTCAAAGTAATGAATTTTGATTGAATGAATCAATGAATAATTCCTATAATGTGTGAAGGATGATCAAAGGGAATGTTCCCTTAACATTCATATAAACAAGGAAAGAAATAAAAAAATGTTTAAACTGGACATTATGAACGGCGAGAGAACATTCAGAAATAACATTTCCATAACTGAAGGGATATGTTAGTGAAATGGTTTAGAACATTATTTTTTCAGTTATAAAGAAATATTCTGGATTAAAGTACAAGTTAAATTCAATCTAGAGCGTTTGTGTTGTAATGTTGATGTATTACATTTATAAAAAATCTACAGTAAATACATTTTATAATGTTACACTGTTCTTTTGAACTTAAAAAAACTCTGAAAAAGACATCTGTCATGGTTTCCACAAAAACATAACACAGCTGTAATAATAAATAATCAATAATTCAATAATAAATGTTTCTTGAGCATCAAATCATCATATCAGAATGAATTCTGAAGGATCATGTGACACTGAAAACTGGAGTAATGATGCTGAAAATTGATCACATGTAAAGACCCTTTCACACCAAAATTAAAATAATAAGTTCATTCTTGTACACTAGAGGGCACAGCTCAAACAAACCTCTCAGCTGCTCATCCTCTGAATAACGGGACAATAAAGCTTAACACTTAGTCCAAAAGGTATTTTGTGATTTTGTCCTCATCTTATCGACACATTCTTTTTGAATTTTATATTAATGAGAAGAATTTAATCAAAGCAAGTTTTTTTATGAACCTCCTTTTATTCATTGAAAGGTTTTATATCCATACATTTAAATATACAAAACGTAAACCCGCTTTAACTTCTTCAAACATGAATTGAATTTGTACTTAAATACAACTTCAGTATCTAGAATTTACGGTAACGTATATCAAATTTGATTGCTATGATAATGCAAGGCCATAACCATAAAACAGCTGTACAAATTATAAACAGAAGAGAAAATGTAAGTGTTTTCATAAAATGAATAAAATTTCAAATAAGCTTTTTAATGAGATTTGGTGAGTAATCTGTTACTGTTTCAAACTTCACAAGTGAGACACTCTTTCAACATTACAAATATCACTAATTGTAAACATGATGTTACTTGTTGCTTTTACACTGTGCAAACAGCTTCTTCCACTATTTATTCTGCAAATTCCATCTACCGTTTTTTACACTCATAGTGTAAGCAGCCGCTGCCAATGTATATACATGTAATGAGGCAAATGTGTGAAGAACCTGTAACTGGTAAGTGACCGATCACTTCAATAGTTTTGAGGCGTGAGACGAAATTTGGTAACATTGCAAATCTTCAATGTAAGTGACACCTCAAAGTACAGATCATATTTACATTCATACAAACACACCGGAACCGAAACCAATACCTTCTGCCAACATAAATATGCGCAAATATTGTCTGTTATATAGTTCGTTGGTTGTATAACAGACTATGAATTAATTATGGACCCACACTCTACCTATTATGAGCCCATGTTATACAGTCATCACTGGCTTTCATGAACAAAGACGACTGTGGAATTTTATTTTATATTTCAACGTGTTGCATTGTTCTCTAATATACAAAATTCTTGGGATTTTACTTCTTTAAATGCTGAAACAGAAGAGTCTGCCTTTAATATTTATACACGCTATATATTATAATATTTATACTGTTGCTCATGTTTGTCAAAACTAGTGCCCTGACCTACATGTCAAGATGCTCTGCTCACACGTTTGTGTCAATTAAAAAAATCTTGATGGCATCAAGTCCTAATATGCATTTCCTGTCTGGCTAAAATGTGCTGCCTACATTTTAACACGCTTAACTTAACACTTAACTTAACACATAAAAAATGGTGGCAGATGTTTTTGGAGATTTTCAACATGATAGTTTTAAATACTGAGCTGGTGGTTTAATGTTCAGAACAGCAAGCTAAACCCAGTGTTTCGAACTTGAAAGGTTACTAGAATGTTTGTTGGGAGACGATGAAACGAAACAGTGCCAGTCTCTCTGATGAGAGTTAGTAGAGATGTAGCTGTAAAGTTACTAATAGAATGTCTAAAGTAGACTATCAAAGAGAAGTTACATTTGTAAGCACTTGCGTGATTAATTTGTAATGTTATAGTTCAAGTGAAAAATATTTGAACATAGAATTATTGAAGGCGTAAAGAAAGATGAAACTCTTATCTAATCTAAAACAAACAATGTATGGAAATTTGAGTAAATATCCTTAGACTGGAATAACACATCCGGGTATCATTATCAAAATACAGCATTATTATTATTAATTATGGACAACATGATCTTGTGGTTTAACGTTCTAAAGCGTTCGATCTGAAAAGTCTTTTATGACGTCACATAGCGAATGGAACAGTGGTCTCCTTGGAATTATTTCATCTCAGGTTTTTCCTTTCGTTTTTATGTCTATTTTCCGTTTGCTCGAGAATCAAATTCAGCTTTGAAACTTTTAACACCTGCCCTGGTTATTTTACACTTTAACTAGTAATATTACAGAAATTATTGTGATAAGTGTCAGTATTTTTTAACATAATATTTTATGAATTCTGTTGAATTGAACAAAAATAAACGATTTAAAAACATGCATTTTTATTTCATAGCAAATAATTATCAGTTTTAAAAGTGATACAAATCATAAAAAAACTCAGAATGACAGAAACTCAAGCTTTTTACCATCGCACACAAATATTGCTTCATGTTGAAGCTGTGGTTACTATGGTAAACTGGTGTGAAGGCACTAGACTTACACGAATTGCTGGAGTTCATTCCCACGGTCAGTCGGGGGTTCGTCCCGCGCTGTCCGCCGCTATCCAAACTTCACGGAGTCGAGATCCTCACGGCGGGAGTTGATTGAGAAACATGTCGCTGAAGCATCACGCCTTCTGTCTGTTTGATGAGCGAGTTCTGTTACTTTTGTTTCCGCTGTTGTGCAGTGAGGTAGAGACTGGTGAGTTTTGTGTGACAAAAGAGAAACTAATCACTTCAGACGCGCTCACGCGGCAGCTTTGTTGTGGGTTTAGTGAAATGAGGTGACAAGTAACTGCACGCACTGCACACACACACACGCACACACACACACACACACACACACACACACACACACACACACACACACACTTCAAGTCATTTTGTGATCAATTACTGCATTTTGACACAGTATGGGGTTTGAGATGTGAACGTTGGAACCCAGCTAACAAGTAAAAATAGAAAACCCATTTTGACTTGATTTTAGTGATCAACATTCAGCTCTTTCTCACACAGCATCACAGCACGAGCGGGTAACAGTCGTAAAGTAGTACAGTAATACAGTAATACAGTGCTTCTGCAAAGCAGCAAAACCTCAACACTAGATGACGACAGATCTGCCGATTCACTGTGTGCCCTAAATTATCTGTTTTAGTGAAGTAAATTTCGTAACAGAATGTGGACATGCAGTCTTGTCACAATGGCCTGCTCTGTCACTACATGCATCCTGTCACCATTTAAAGTGATCAAAATGAAAGTTTCTTGGCTTTTACATTTATGCATTTGGCAGACGCTTTTATCCAAAGCAACTTGCATTGTATTCTAACCAGTTTGTGCTTTCCCTGGGAATAAAGCCCATGAACTTGGCATTGCAAACACTATGCTCCACTGTTTGAGCCACATGAAAGCCTTTAAGTATTAATATGTTAGACTTAGTGTTATCTATATGTTATCTTATGTTATCTATAACCTAGTACTCCAAAAACAATGACAGTTTGCATGTTTAGAAGATGTATTACTCAAAAAATAGTCTCACTTGCTCCAATATGGCTCAGTGATTTTGAACATAAAACATATCAAACCCATTTAAATTCTGCACAGAATGCTGTATTTTAAATATGTAGGAGATTAGGAGGAGAAACGACTGGAGAATGGGAGGAAACTATGGCTTTATGGAGCTCAACTGCTCTGGCTGTCTGTGATATAAACTACCGATAAACACTACTGGCTATTTTTAAAAAGCAGAGGAGCTGCTCGATATGTCCCTTCATGTCTTCCTGTTTCAGTGGCAATTACATCCCATTGAACAATCCTGCACGTTACAGAGCTTGTAAGCTAACTTGTCAATCATCTCCTCACAGCTGTAATTCTCCACAATCAATTTCATTTAATTAGCTTCATCCAAGAGAAATGTAGTTGGACGTTGATCTGGCAGTCATGGGTCTTTCACGTGGAGAATCTCCTCATGTGTGCATAACGGTGCATTTAAAAGTTCAAGACCGAACAGAAAAGTTCACAATGCGCTTGTGGATAACGAATATATTGTCTGTCATGTTAGATAGGCTACTGTTTTTTTTAAGAATTTAACCCTCTCTACTTGGCTGTGGGTCTCACACTCTTTTTCTGTGTTTGTAGATCTAATCCATAGATGCCTATGGCTGTTTCTCAACTCTAAGAATGCAAAGAACGGACTTGCGTTCTCGCAGAGACTGGTCTTGTTAGACTACCTTGAAAGAATGAACTTGGAAGAACTCGAGGACACAGAACGCATCTGTCAGAGTCTTGTCTCGTCACGTCTGTCACATCCGAGTCCCTTTGTGTATCTTCCAGGTCTTACACGCTCCAGCGTTCGCTGGAGTCGCGTCAGATGGTCCCAATCCCGTGTGTGTCCTCAAATACCCTCCTGTGTTCCTTTGTCTTTGTCGGTTACTGTCAGTGTTAGATGGTCGTTGTCGCGTGTGTGGATGTTCCTCGCGTGGCTCTCCCTAGTCAGAGTTTTGCACCCTTGTGTGCCTTTTGAGTTTATTTAAAGTGTTTTGGTTCTTCGTTTTGTTATTAAAGCTTGAGTGTTCTGCAGAGCTGCCTCCTCATACCTCCGCATCACACACCAGCACCACCAAACGCAACAGCATCAACCGACTACATAAACCATAGATGTAAAATATGTAGATACTTGTAACAGTGTAGAATGGTATTTGGTTGTGTATTTGGTTGGTTGGTATTGGTTGTGTAGAATGTTACTTGGTCATCTTACATTAATGGAGGTGTTACATACTTACATTATTGTTATTGATGTTACGCTTTGTTAACTTTAAGATTCTTTTAAATATGCTAATTAAAAACTACTACAGGCTTTTATAACTTTAGTATCATTACGCCGAACAAAATGACAATCCTTGCTTTCACAAGCTCACATATTTGCGAGGTTTCAGCAGAAATATCTTGAATGAGAACAAGCTTACAGGCTTTCGTACGTCGTTGACCTCTGGGATTATTATCCTCGGTTTCACAGACAATGCTATGCTAAAATATGTCAGTTCCATTGTTTTGTCTCAAGATGCGCACCGGTAATGCTTTTAGGCACGTTTATAAAAGCTACTTAAACGCCCTAATTGAACTAAAGCCTAATCCTGGCTTAATCTAAGCTCTGTCTGTGAAACCAGGCCTATAATGCTTTTCACTCTCTCTAGTTTATATGAATCCTCGATATCAAGAACAGATCCAGGTACTTTCATGTGTTCTCTGTACTTGCGTACTTTTACTGTATTGTAGTTTTTGAGTATTGGAATGTGTTTGTATGGATCCGAACTTCAGATTCTAACCGGAAAAAGTAGACAATCCGCATATCTTTAGAATTCCAATTTCAACATGCTGCATTTCTGGACACGCTAATTCTAATTTCAAATACCATTTAGGACAGATAATATGCGAACTGGGACGCAGCCAATGAACCTGCTTACAAAAAAGAGCTCATGTTACTTTTAGCTGTTCTCCCAACCTTGCTAAGCTAAGCTGATCTTCAGCTATCCTCAAATGTAGCATGTTTCCACTTTGATTCCCAAAAGTATGTATGATACAATAATAATTAAAATGATTATTTCTTAGCAAATTTATTAAATAATAAGAAAAACTATCATATTACAGTAGCGATACGAAAGAACCGAGTAGCAGCACAAACAATATAGAGGTAAAACTCTTATCGACACGCCACATGGACTTTGATCGCAGAGCTGATGATCTTTCGGCAGGGTTGGGCAGTGTTTCATCTCTGGAATTGCGGCACACCTGTTCCTCGCAGGTGAAGTTTATGAGAGAGAAAGAGAGGAGCGCCTGTCACATTGACGCAGCGCTCTTTACACTGGCATTACGCAACCAACGGGATTCCGAGGATTCAGTGAGTCCACATTCCATCCTGAAAACTCAATACTGACAGAAGGCTTTGTTTATACACCCCCTACCTCTGAATACTCTGACACACACACACACGCATGCACACACACACGCACACACACGCACACACACACGCACACACACACACACACACACACACACACACACACACACACACACACACACACACACACACACACACACACACACACACACACACACACACACACACACACACAGAGATCTAAAACATGATTAAGGCAAAATGCAAATCCAGAAGATTTTAAATAATAACTTTTCAACTTTTTCAAAATTTGTTTTTGTCAGATTTACTGAACTTACATTAAGTTTTGAGCCCAGAGAACGGTTAGATTAGAAACACACAGAAGTCCCGTAATCCTTATTTTTCTCTCTCAGACATGCATGCTCTTTCTCCTTGTAATGTAATAATAATCTTGACTTCACCATTTATTAGCAAGAGGCGTTTCTCTTTTCTTTGTTAAGAGCTTGTCTGACAGAGGCCTGCCTAATTGCCTGTGCATGTTATTTCACGTGTCTACATTTTGTGCTTTGATTTAAATTTTATAGGATTTCATTTCTGTCAATATTTGTGGTTACATGCATAGCCTATTTTATGAGATCTATGTGTGTGTGTGTGTGTGGTGTCCAGGTAAACAGTTCGTTATGGGGACAAAATATCCCCACAAAGCAGTATCCGAAATCCTTGTCCTTATGGGCACATTTCTTGGAAAATGTGCTTATAAGGAAAACAGCTTATAAATCAGACTAAATTATGTTTTTATAAATGTAAAAACTGCAGAAAGTTTTCTATGATGGGTAGGTTTAGTGTAAAGGGATAGAAAATAGAGTTTGTACAGGATAAAAATCATTGTGTCTATGGAAAGTCTCCATAAAAGCCCATAATACATGAAAACATAATGTGTGTGTGTCTATGCTTTTGTATACGTGTCAATGCGTGTTAATCAGCAGGAGCACAATGGGATTATACTGAGTGCTTTTGGCCAAGCAGGAGAGGGAGAACTTTTTAACCCTGGGTAGTCAGCTGACTGTAGAGAACAGGTTGTTACAAAGAATGTTGACTACAGTGGGGAGTGTGTGTTGTTATTGTAAAACTAGAAGCATTAAAACCATTTTCATTTATTAAAAGCTAGCTAAAATCAAATCAAATATGAATATAAGGTGGAAAAACTTTACATTTAAATAAAAATAAATTAAATCTAAAGAGATATTTGAAAAAATATTAAAAATGAATAAAAATGAGAAAAGAACACTACAAAAAATTACTAAAACTTAAAATTAAAACCAAAAATATAAAATTCTAAATATAAATATAATAGTATATAAGTTTTACTAAAACATGACACATTTTTGTCAAACATGTAATTGTTTTTTTCATTTTAGTATTCACAAAATATTTTTTAAATCATAATTTTGGCTTTTTTTTTGCAGCAAAAACACCTCAATAAATAAAGATGATATAAGTAAATAAATTAGTTTAGTTAAATTTTAAAAAATTGTATTCTTATTTTAAGCATAAACCACACTAAGTTTTGTTAGATATTGGGATGTAATAAAAAACCTCAAAAATAAGCCTCAAAATATATTCAAATATGTCAAGATAAAGTCAAATGATACGCTAATAAAATTCTACAAAGTCCTGTACATTACATTGCCACGGCGCTGTCATTCCAGTTTGGTATTTTCGAGTGTCTGTTGACAGAGCCCTGACACTGCGCCTTTATTGTGTCTTGTCATCGTGTAACCCCGCCCACCTTGTTACCTTGTTTCCCTTGAGTGTTGTCAGCTGTTCTCAGCTCCTTACTTTTCCTCCTGTTCCAATATATAGCCCTTTGTGTTTGCAGTCCTTCATGCTCTTGTTGTCATTCATGTGTTTCTGGAAGTGCCTGTGTCTAGCGCCTGATTCCTGCCGGGGTCCCTGCCTTGTTCCTGGTTTGTGTTATGTTTCAGTTTTGATCTTATTTATGTTTTGCTTTTCCCCTTGTGGGTTGTTTTCTTTGTATATTATGTTCTTTTGTTATTAAATTCTAATTTCCCTGCACTTGAGTCCTCCCCGTTTTATCGTGTCGTGACAGACATGAGGACAAAAAAAATAAAAAAGAGAATAAATATATATATTTGTTCCCTCATTTTAGTACATTGGAGCCATATTGACGTATTTAATTTTGATTGAAACAAGGGAACAGATTATTCCAACAGGGCCACGATATGGTAAAATGAGGTAGCGAATTAGTAAAACATGTCGGCAAATTAAGTCATTGGAACGAATTGTTAATTTGTGGCCACTATAACATATGTTCAGTTTGAAACTCTGTAATTAATATTTAGCTTCTTAAAGCTAAATTTTGTTTTAAGTTTGATACTCAAACTGCACAAAAAACACAAATTAAAGACTGAATCACCCAGTCCCTGGAAAGATTTGCTTTCAAAGTGTGATTGATGTCTTTGTCATGTTGTTTGAAGTGTAATTTGATGAGACATCATGGGCGAGGTGTCTGTGTTCTCACTGCCATAGTGACAACCAAAAATACAATATATGCTGTTTTACATGACTGACTTTACCTGTTTTATGTGTTTGTGTGGCAAGAAGTTATGCACTCAGGGGAGAACATGGTAATGCATGTAAGACAGGGAAGGAAAAGAGGGCGGGAGAGAGAGAGACGGGGAGGCCGGCCTGGTGGGAATGAATGAGAGGGAGGGGGGAGAACTTTGACACTGAGGGCCAGAGGACAGGTTTATGAGACAGGGGAGGATTCAGAGAGAGAGAAAAACACAGACTTTAAACTTTTAAAGTCACTAGCAACACGTCTGTCCTGCCTTTCAGACAGAGGAAAAGTAAGAGAGGAATGAGAGAGTTGATTTTCTAGAAAGGGTGCATAACTCTCTGACTGTGGGATTGTGTGTTTCGGAAGCCAATTTTTTGCATTCGGTCTGGATGGGAATTCCTGCTGTGCATTTCAGATGGGGATTATTCCATGAGCGTCTGGATCTTGTTACCGATAGCTGATGGCGATGACAGCCCTGTTCCGCTTAAAATGGGGACATAAACCTCAAGAGGTCCAGACCAAAACACAGAAGCAGAAGCCAGTGGCCCATCTGCCCAGCGAGGATGACGATGATGATGATGAGACGTTGACAAGGGCTCCGATTCGCAGGAATTCACGCTTTTACCGCTCCATGAGAAAGAAAAAGTTGTCTTCATCTTCAGAGCAACAAGAAAGTGAGAATCTTCTCTATTTTTGGATGTTATTTAAGCACTAGAAAACCTTCTGAACCTAATGCATTTTAAATGATAAATGATAAGAAAAGTCTCCAATATGGATATATAAATACACATACACACATATATGTATATAAGAAGTAATGTCTTTCGTTTTAAAGTCAGTGGTAAAGCTTTGCACATTGTTTGACTAATGAATTCGAGACACAGTCTTTACTACTGAAGCTGATATGTTTGCTGCATTATCGTTACCTAGCAAATGTACTGGGTCTAAAAATAGTGCACTATTGTTCCCTGTATGCTATAAAACAGTGTGGTATTGGTTTATGGAGTCGAGATCAACTGAATTAACTGGACTGTGCAACACTCTTAAAAATAAAGGTTCTTTAATGGCATCTGGATTTATGAAGAACCTTTAACATCAATGGAAGCTTTCCAATGATCAAAACATTAAATGGTTAAATAAATGGTTATTATAAGAACTGTTCAATGAAAGGTTCTTTGGGGAACCAAAAATGGTTCCTCTGTCATCAAAGCAAAACTGCCCTTTTGGAACCTTTATTTTTAAGAGTGAAGATAAAACCCCAAATTAAGCAGTTTTAGCAATTCAAATCCTGCTTTAAGAGGTTGATGCGTACTAGATTAGTTTGACATTTCTTGGTTTGTTCTCATTTTGATGCTACAATGAAAGTCCCATTTTGTGGACTTTTATGCATAACAATGACTTGGCAAACTGTACTAGCCCTTTTCTGAGAGAGACTGAAAGCACATGGTTTTGCCCTGCGGTACATTTCAAAGCGGCCGAAACTCGGGAAACTGGTTTAATTGTTCACTGTTTGTTTTTAATTGTTCTGAGAATTGAGTGCATGCTTTTATGAGCACAGGAGCATCTTTAGTAATGCCGTGTTTATTCGCGTTACTGAGGCCAAATCGACCATGCTGTGAAATCTGAATGAAAAAATCACATCATGATGTCAGTATTGACGATGCCACTATGATGTTAAAAACAGACCTGCTCTGGTATTGTCATGGAAGTCCGACTTAAACCCATAAACAATGAAACTGAAATCACTTTCTTCGACACACACCTCTACACACGTCACGATGAATCAGATTCTTCACGTGGGTCTGTTTTTTAGATTTTATCGCTGTGCGTGGTTGGAATATTGCACGTAAAAAATAAAGAAACTGAAATTAATTGTAATTTTGGCCAAGTATTTAGGCTAAAGAACACTGGAGATGCGAGATCAGTGACCTAAAAAAAGCTGTTGTAAGGACTGTCCCATTTTATAGCGGTCACATGAAGATCTGTATCTTATTATCAGTTTCTTATCAGTCACTGTTGGTTACAGAACAAATATTGTATGGCAAGTATATCTATATGTATTAGGTATTGCTACAACTGAAGACCTTTGCTTTTGTATGATGGGACCTCTAATGCCTTATTCACAGCAGCACAATCTTTCATTTTTAATGGGAATGACAGCGAGGCTGCGAGGGAGAAACGCATCTCTTCAGTGGGTTATACTGTAATTTAGTGTGTTCTTGAATCGTTCTACTGACAAAACTGCTAAAAATATTTTCAGTTTACAAAACAGTCCAAGTATACCTAGACTTTTCTGTCAGAAGTCAAAATACATGCGTGAAATTAAGTATATTTCTGAGAAGTACATAAGAGTATATTAGCGCATTAAGGGATAATTAGCATTAGCATTAGCGCATAAAATTGAAGTTTCTTTTTTGAAAGGGTTGGCATTCAGTTTTCTAGTGACAACTGTATAAACCCCCCCACTTGAGTTGTAAACCACTTTATATTAGAGGTTCCTGCTGCAAACAGGAACACAAGTCATTTTCACCCGTTTAAGAGCTCTTTAAATGTTGACCACATAATGTTGTATTTACCGTAACCACTGCTAAAGCTAATTAGCAAAACGCTTGAGATATTTTACTAGTGTGGTCTCCAGAAAAGGTCCTGTGGTGTACCAACCTCCAAATACAGCATCTATGATCACCTAGTAATACAATAAACCCAATACTGTGTGGAGTCCTGGCAATCAACAGGATCTTTTGCATTTTATGTGATGTGGTTAATGATTGTATAATGTTTTGTGCCTCACCTGTTTTTCCACAGAACTTTGTTTTAAGTGGCTGAACAAATGAATTCTGTTTTTGCATAGTTGCTTAACGCTAAGCACACCTCATTTCTTTTGTCATTGAAATACATGTATTTGACTGTTGACGATATAACTAGCCTACAGTTCGTACAGTGCTAAATTCTTCACCATGACACTATTATTACAGTATATCTTAAACTGAGTTAAAAATAGTTATTTTAAATGGTGGATTTTCATTGTGAATTTGTTCATAGATAAAAATGACAGATGGAAAGCTCCTCATAACATATTAGCGAGCACATCACTGAAAATAATAATAACATGCAGCTCGTGTGAGTCAGATTTAGAAACCGTTCTCACAGCGTTCATTCAGCGAAGATTCATCAAATCTGTGAATCTTTAGGTGTGTTAGACTTCATTCTCCATAGCCGTCCATTGCTCTTTGATGTCATACACCTGTCGGTCTGTGCAGTGCCACTTGAAGTCCAACACACCTTTTATGAAATGATTCAGAACCATCTCATTAGATTCATTTGTGGTTTCACAATATATTTTAGATTCATTACAAAGAACCGGTTAACTGGAGTATTTTACTCAAGATTTGGACTACACTAGATGAGTTGGAAGCAGGAATCTTATCTACACTCAGGAAAAAAAGGCACACAATTCATCACTGGGGCTTTCAAAAGGTACACCTTTGTATCTAAATATGCATATTAGTGCGTATTAGATATTGGTACTGAGGATAGGCTACCTAGAGTAATATATCAGGTATATATATATCAGGAATGAAAGTGTGTGTCTCTGAATTCTGACTTTATTTCTAAAAATTCTGAGTTTATAACTCCTAAATTTCATAACTTTATTTGTCAATATTTCCCATAACTTTCAGTTTTTTATTCTGTGGCAGAAACAAATCTCCATAGAAGGTTGAATGAGAAGTGAGACATTGAGTTGCGTACAACCAGTGAACGCAACTGCGAAGAACATCATGTTTTATCATTATTTGTGGTGAATTATTATTTCTCTTGAAATGTCACTGTAATTTCAGCAGTGCACTAATCATTGTGTGTATCTGTGTGTGTGCTGTCTGAGGCACAAGGTTCATCTTAAGCTCAACATACTGATGACATACTGATGACTTGACAAATTAACAGTAGACGATCCCCCAGAATACAGTCCTATCTTGTGGAATAACTCATGCTCTCCGCTCTGGTGTGGTGTTTGTTTTTGCAGTTGCCTGTAACTGTTTGTGAGTGTGCATGTCAGTGCGAATATGTGCTGTTCTGGAATTTTTCACATCTTTTTTTAATAGGATGACTGTTTGGTGTGAATATTAATAGTCAGAGGGTGTGTGTGAGAAGGAGACTTTGGTTGTCAAGACATTTACTCCTATGCTGATGTTAAAAGTGAGTGTGTTTGTTTTGTAATGCCTCATGAGTTAGTGTAAGTCCAATACACAGTCTTTACGGTAATCCCCCAGTCTCCCTGTTCAAAGTCTACGCAGGATTGTTATCCTTATAAACATGGACCAGGAAACAAGTTTCTCTAATAAAAGGTTAATATTTAAAAGACCTACATTATCAGTTTATTTTCTAAAGTCCACAACAATAAAACATGAAGGGCTTTACATGTGACATGCAAATCGGATATACTATTAAGTTTAAAAAAAGACTGTAGACAATTAATTGAATTTGCATTTTATGATCTTGAAACCTAAATCTTGAACTATATGTTTGAGCTGAAAGGCATAGTTCATCCAAAAAAGAAAATTGGGTAAACTATCCCTTTAAATACTTAAATAATAAATTCTTATTATTGTACATAGTTGGACAAATATAAATGATTAATTTGCATGTATTTCTTTTCCAAAAACAGCTGCTGTTGTTGTGGTTGTTGTTCGTCCGCTCATGAAGTCTATCGCGGCCCTTAGTATCGTAAAAAGTTGTGAAATGTAGCACACAGATAACAGATAAGCAATTTTTGAGTCTCTGTCTCAATCCGTCTTGCGCCACCAACTGAGAAAATGCTTTTTCTAACTCCTCCTATACCAGGGCTATTCAATTAAATTTCCGAGAGGTCCGGCCTCTATATTTCCTTCCCAGCGGAGGTCCGGACAATACTTTATTGGAACAGTTATGCATTTCCATAAGGGGAATCGCAGTGCTTTGTAAAAGAAAAAAATATTACACAAAAAAGTTCCTCAGAAATGAGCCAAGAGCCAAAGCAGCGACATTTAAGAGTGACCATTCATACATTTAAAGTTGAACATTTTTTGGACATATTTTTTATGTAATATCATTCAACAGTCATAATAAAGACTCATTCGACTTGTTCAACTTTTGAGTGGCAGTGTATATCATATAAAATATGACTTTATATTATATAACAGGGCAGTAATGAATGAATGACATCTAAATAGTGAGTGAACAGATTTATATTTTCAAAACAGTCTAGACTGCTTGGTCTAGCAACAGCACGAACCATAGATAGTCAGTGTACCATATGTTTTGGGGATCTGTTCAAACAATGCATAACACACAAGCTTTTTCAACTCCGCATGCTTCATTACAGGTTTCACTCAAATTGCAAAGCCTGCTGGGAAAACAACCCCACTCATTCACTTTTGATTGCTGCTCCAGATCCAGTGACACTATTCGAAACTGGGTTTAAAGCAAATTATTAACCATTGTACAGTGCAATCATAAAATAATTTAGTGTCACATTATGGTACAACAAATTGACCCTTGTCCTTGTTTTTGTTTTTTAAATCTGTACTTTAGGAGGTCTTCTTTGAGCTGAACTCTGTGTGAACTATCAGAAGTTGCAAACGTGAGGTCGGTTAGTCAGCCAGGTGTGGTTTGGATCTCAGATGACACGCAAGAAACAGAAACAGTCTCCTAAAGACTAAATGTAGGAACTAGGTCATGCTAAATGAAGAAGTATAGTGCACAGCACAAGATGAATGAAACAATGAATGAAACCTCAAATCATGTGGCTTATTGGAGGCCAACAGTCTGTAAAACACCTCTCAACAAGCCACATGATTTGAGGTTTCATTCACATCAAAACCTCAAGAAATGTAGGACTTTGCTACATGTTCCAGTACATGCTGAAACTTTAATACTTACTGTTAGAGGATTGTTCAAATCCCAAACCGTAAGTACGGGAAATAGCAATAGTGCTGTAATATAAGGGGGCAGAACAGACCGTAAAGCGCTGGATTTTATAGAGGTTAAAGTTTAACATTCCTAGACAAGTTTGTCAAGTGCTCAGCAGAGTTATATTGATGCATGGATCAATATTTATCTAAGGACAAGTCTGACGAACATGCTTTGCGATCATGCTGGTTAGCTCATGGTCGCAGCGCATAAATAGCGCACTAAACTGCATGTGCCGTGTGCGGTTCGTGCTCTGAGTGAGCGAGACGGCACTCTGTCAAGATAGGGAAACAGAGTAAGGAGGTAATGAAGCATTTTGGACGCATCCTTTGTTCGTGTGACTTCAAAATCTGCAGAGGAGACAAATTCAGGGGGAAACTGAGCAGAGTTTCTCGGCAGTCACACACACACACACACACACACACACACACACATACACACACACACATACATGCGATTACTGAAAGTTCCATTTGAGGCCCCAGTTACACATTCCTGTGCCCACAAAGTTTCAGGCCGCACAGCCAGCGTTCACAATGGGCTCTCTGTGTTTATATATCAGTGTGTGTGTGTTGGATTTTTCACTGTGTGTTTGTGTGGTAACAAATGAATGACCAGTATGTTGTTCTGCCTGTAATGAAGTACTTTCTTGGCAGTGAGATTCATCAACTCGATAGTTTGTAGGCAAACAATTGGTCTTATTGGTCTCTGATAGCATATAAAGTGTACTTCTGTTTTCCTTCGTATGAAAACATTTTTATACTGTCTTACTGTGTCTGTCTCTGGGACAGTCACGCAAGATGGATTTAATTCAGTTCAATATTGTTCTGTTCCACTCAAATGTGTCCAAACTCTGTGATGTCCGTTCATTAACGTAAGCCACGCCCATTCTCTCCATCAGGCCCCTCCTCCTCTCCTAAACCAGCAGTGGACCCCGCCTCCTGCAACAGACTCAGCCCCTCCACAGCCAATCGACTCTCACTCTCTCCCAGAATGGAAAAGTTAGTACATTAAACATGTCTGTCTGTCATTCTAATGTTCCATCCATCCATCCATCCATCCATCTATATGTCTGTATGTTTATGTCTATCTATCTATCTATCTATCTATCTATCTATCTATCTATCTATCTATCTATCTATCTATCTATCTATCTATCTATCTATCTGTATGTTTATGTCTATCCGTCTGTCTGTCTGTCTGTCTGTCTATCAAACTGTCTATCTATACATCTATCTGTCTGTCTGTCTATCAAACTGTCTATCTATACATCTATCTGTCTGTCTGTCTATCAAACTGTCTATCTATACATCTGTCTGTCTATCAAACTGTGTATCTATCTGTCTCTCAAACTGTCTGTCTGAATGTGTCTACAGGTTCTATGATTGTATTATGGTGTTGGTGTGTGAATTGTGTGGTTTGATGTATGATTCAAATCTATATTGCATCATTTACAAAGGATGAGAGTGTTTCTTTATATGTGCGTGTGGGTGGAAGAGTTTAGAGTTGAGAACTAAGTGTGTGTGTGTGTGTGCGCGTGTGGGCGACTTTATGTTTGGACTTGTTTCTGTTTGTGTTCATGTGGTCAAAAGCATGAGGGTTCACTTATGTGCGTGTGTTTGGAGAGGACAAGAATTTGTGAGCAAGAATTCAATATTTCAAGAAGCCAAATTTCTGCAAACATCTCTTTATTTAAATATTAACAATATTTATTTAATCTTTATCAGTCCACCTTTTCGCTCTGGAATCTCGTTGCCGAGCAACGGGAGCACTGTGCTGGGAGGAGTTCGCTCTCGGTCTCCGTTGGCAATGCCGGGAGATTGGCCGCGTAGACAAGAAATGGAAGAGCTGAGTGAACGGACGACAAGTGCCTGCACTATGCAGGACAAAGACATTCACACCACCGCCGACCCTGACAACATCACACTCCGGTAAGAGACAACAGCCAGAACACTTTATTAAACTTGATTTTGTTCTTTTTCCACATTTTTATTTTATTTTTGGGTGTGTGCAACTTGAATAACTTGAAAGTCTTTGTGCACATGTTCATATATAAACAGTACATGCATTACTGTTTATATATACATATACATGTATTTATGGAAGGGACTGTACATGTAATAATCTTTTTTGCAATTAATTTGAAGTAAATAATCCTGCTTCTCTTAATTAATATGATATCGTAAAACTATACAAACAACAATTGTGCAAAAATCAGATACTTGTAAATGAAAAATAGGATGTCAAATAGTAAAACGCTGCTTGAAATGTCATTTCATCTACCCATGTATGAATATGTAAGCATGTGTTTTTACAACTATATGTATAGATGATAATTTATGCATTTACATTAGCTTGTACAGTAAGTCAGATTTTTAACTAAAATAGGGCATACACTACACTACTTATGGATTTGACTTATTTAGGTCTTTCAGGGTTAAAATGTAATAATGTGAAAAATATTCCCTTCATTTAGAAACAAAAGTAGGACTTAAAACAGCTGTAGGGTATTTTGAGAGCAGGCTGACATGTTCTCATTTTGGCACACACATACAAATACATACCCGCACACACATTTCCTCTTATCTCTTCTAGTCACTGATTATTGGAGGTTTTGTCTTTTTCAGGCTGGTGAGGAATGGTGACAGTCCGCAGAAGATGGCAGTAGAGAATTCCTGCCGCAATCTCAACATAGTGAAGAGTGTTGGTGAGTGAAAACACACACATACGCACACATTCACACGCAGGAAGAGAGGGAGGCCGATGTGCTGTAACAATGCATGCTAATTTATTTGGCTTACGTTGAACTGTGTAGGCAACTATATTTGCGGTTACATTTACAGCATGGATGTGCTGGTATGTCTGTGTGTGTGTAGGATGAAGGCAGGTGGAGTGTGTGGGTGATGCCTTTTTTAATATATGCTGGAAGAACAGCAAGAGAGAGTTATCCGCTTTCTTCGCCAACGCAACATCATTTTATATCATTCTCTGTTTATTTCTCTCTTATGTATCTGCGTCTTGTTCTTTCTTCTTCACTTCGCTTCCTTCAACTTTCCTCTGTTCTTTTCTTCTTTCTTCCTCTTGCGTAGCTTCTTCTGTCAACTCCAGATTTCATTTTTCAGTGTCTCTATTGTATTGCTTTTCTCATTTCCTCTCCTTTATCTGCTCTCATCTCTTCTTTTCTCTTCCCATCTTTTCTCATATACCTTTATTTTAATATCTGGTTGTCTATTATCCTGTTTTTTCATCATTATTTTTTTTCCTGAGTGGCTGCATCAGTTTTTGTAAAGGAATTTATTTATTTATTTTTAAATAAGAATATGTCCGAAATGTTCAATCTATCTAAATTTTTTTTTTATAATTTTAATATTATTATTTATTTATTAATATTCCTTAATATTTACTTTACTTTTATTTATTATGTATTATACTTAAAAAGGTATAACCAAAATATATTAAAATAATATAAATGTACAAAAAACAAAACAATAAATCTGGAATATATTCATATGTATTTATATATTTGAAATGAAATTTGAATTTATATATTTCAAATGAAAATGTATGGCTAATATATTTTCAAAGATACATTGTATGTAAATATATAAAAAAAAAAAAAAAAGATATCATGAACATATATTCATTTTTGCAATATATTTAGTATTTATATATTTTAAATGTCCAAAATATATTGTAAGATTTAATTGTATGTAAATATACAAATGTATTTATGCAGAAACCAGTAGTATATGTTCATAATACATGTTAATAATGAAATTTCAGCAACTCATTTATAATTTATATCGTTATTATATCATTATTTAATCTTTTCATAATCTTTTCACATGCTGTCAGTCCTCACATGTTTCCATGTCATTTATTTTCTAATTTATTCTCATTGCTTCAAGTCTGTTATAATCTCTTCTCATCTCTTTTTGTTCAATATTATTTTCTCGTCTTGTGTTCTTTTGATCTAATCTTGTCTCATATTCGCATCTTTTTAAATGTATCTTCTCTTCTTTTCTCACACTCTCTGTTATATAAGCGACTGTGCTAAACACCCACCTGAAGGTCTTGTTGAATGTGACTACAGGACATTATGCAACTGCTTTCCTCTGTACAAAGTCACCTTTTTGAGAAGCAAACACACACACACACACACACACACACACTCACACACTCACACAACCACACAATGTATGCACATGCTGTTATCATGTAGACTCTCACACGTGTAAAGACTGATCTTCAGGTTCATATTTTCAGGGCTTGAGGTTCTTGCAGTGAACTTGCACAACAATGTCAAAAAGGTTCAAAAGGTTGCTGTGACTGATGAGTTTCTGCTGAGTTTTGCTTGACTGCTGGAATTCAAAACTCAGATAAAGACTGCAGTCATATCCAGCCTTTTGTTTAACCAGGACCACACGTGCACATTAACTGGTCTAACATGAAAATACATTTTTAGCCTGATTTGAGGTATTAAAATCATTATTTTATTTTAATTCTGAATTGAAATGTTGTTAATTAAATCACACGTTTCAAAAATATTTTTCTTTCTGCATTGAAGTAGATATGACTCATATCAGTGCTGTTTTTGAAAACTAATGAAATTACTAACTGAAATAAAAGAACTAAACTACAAAAAATTCTAAAATAAAAGCTAAATAGATTTAAAAAATAAAATAAAAAAATTAATCAATTCTATAATATTATATAAATAATACTAACATAACATTATATACAAAACAAAAAACACGCATAGTAGTGTGAAAAAGTTATTGCCCCTCCCTGATTTTTTTAAAGAATTTTTTTCTTTTCACACTTAAATGCTTAAATATTAGTCAAGGATAACACAGTTAAACACAGAATGCAGTTTTTAAATGAAGGTTGATATTAAGGGAAAACTAAATCCCTGTGTGAAAAAGTGTTTGTCCCTACCTGTTAAAACATGACTTATCTGTGATTTTTTTCAAGCCTGAGTTTGATTACTGATTACTTGCCACGCCTGTTCTCAGTCAAGAAATCACTTAAATAGGACCTGCCTGACAAAGTAAGACCAGAATTCTTGTTTTCTGTGCTCTTTATGAAGGACTCACCTTTGTCATGCGAAAGGGTGTCTTCCAGTAAATAGCTTGGATCTCAGCTGATTGAGTTTGAAACTGTAGATGTTTTTGAACCTTTCTTTGAGGCTTGATGTAGGCCTTGTGTGTCAGGTTATGTGGCTATTGGGTTGTCATTGTGTTAGGGCAGGTTCAGGTCCATGTTCAGACTCTGGTTCTGTAAATACTTTAATAAGTGTCTCACATAATAGCTGGAATTTGAACTTTACGTGAACAGGTTGTTGGTCTAGGAAGATTTGTACCTCTGGACTGGATGTGGATCTGTGGAGGTATAACCTGTGACCGGTTGGTCAAATGAGGTCTCACTTCCAGGTTGAAGTCAATATCTCGGAGGTAGGCCTGGATGTTGTGCCCCTCTGTGGAGTATGAGTTGATCTGGGTGATGTTCTTAGCTAGCTTGTTGAGGTCTTTAATCATCATCCCATGTGCAGTTTCGAAGTCTGCTTGGATGAGCTCTCTTCTGTTGTTGGCAGGGAAGAGTTCTGTGGTGAAGGCCGGTGACATTTTTGTGTTGTGGCCCTTCACTTCTCCGGTTTTAGGATGGGGGGCCACTGTTCTGCTCAGCAGAAGTGATGCTGAGGGATCCCCATCCCCTCTGGCCTCTGGTTTCTGTTCAAAAGCACGCTTGAGTTCATCTCTGGCCAAGTGGAGCTTGTCGATGGCATCATCTTGCTGCCGGGTCAGATGGCCCGTTTCAGTGCTGTACCTTTCCAGGTTTACAGTTCTTGTCTTTGCTGTTAGTGTTGGTCTTCTCTTGTGGATGTTCACCATACTGGAGTTGGTTTACAAGATGCTTCTGGACAGCCTTCAATTCTTTTTTGTGACATACAGTGAAGGCAATGGCTTCTTGGAGCTTTTCAACTTATTTGTTTCTTGCTTCACTTCATCTGGTACTTTGAGTTTGTCCTGAGCTATTGCTTTGAGCTAGTCTGTGCAGCGTTGAGTGTGCAACAGCTCTCTCATGGACTCAGTAGTTTGATGCTTGAAGGCATCCTGGACTTTTACTTCCAGCTTGTCTATGCAGCTCTGGACACGTGTCAGCTCCTCTTGAAGGTGGGTGATGGGCTTGTTCAGTCTCAGCTGGGCTGTGAAGGCATTGCTTAAGGAACTGGTGATCTGATTTGGTTGTGGTTCTGGCTTGAATCGTGTGTCAGGAATCTTCTCAGAATTATGATTATTAAAAATGGTAACAGTTCAGTTGTCTTTGGTGTGAGACAGTCGGTAATGCCTCTGAGCCAGTCCACATCTTCCCCTTGGGCAGTGGGTTTCATCATCTGCAACATGTTGACACGCCGGGGGGAAGAGACTGTGTGGTGTATGAGCGTATATATGTGGTAGAACAGCTAATGCACTGGTGTGAATGCACACCAATAGTGAAATGTGGTGATGACTAAGTGTTGGTCTTAAAGTAGACAGCTATGCTAGAGATGTGAACACTGTCATTTAAGAGAAATGCTTTGAAGACGACATTTGCTCAACACTTCTCTCTGTTAATTGAACTTGGACAAAATGTCAAGATTTAAACTTCATTTACACATGCAGGGAGAGCATACACAACAACAGAGGGTTTGATGAAATGAATCAAATGCCTAATGATTTGTTTCTTCGGAAAGATAATTTTTTTCTTTCCTCTAGAAATGATTGTTTTCCCAGACTTGGTCCCTGCAAAGGGGAAGAATAAGATGGAAAAAAGCAGGAAGGACTTGGTTCATAAATGGCTATAAGGCCTGTATGTCCAACTACACATATAGAAGCTAGACTACAAGGAGAAAAGGAGAAGTTAAGAAAAAGTAATAATAATTATAATGGATTAAATAAAGAGGTAAATGAGTAAGTAAAATAAAGTGACTTAGTGTATAACCACAACTGCGTATGTGAGCGCAATGAGTATGTGTGAGAAATGACTGTTGAGAATGATTTTCTTCTAAATTTGACCACTAAGCCAGCATTTCCCTTTCGAGTAAACTGCAGTTAAGTTAGTAAGTGAGAAAAGTAATTGAAAATAATAATAATAAAACGGGAGTACATAAAACAGGTTTAAATGGTTAAACTGCTTTAACGTTGCTCAAACAGACAGTGTATTCAACACTGACAATGACTCTAACTAATGCTAAAAGCTTATAGACTTCAATGTTTAAAACACTGCTTCATCTTAGCCACTGTAAGGTTGATTTACAACATGGCGTCGATACACTGTGGTCAACAAGAATGGTTGGTCAAGACTGTAAAAAAAACACTTAGTTCAGCTTAGACTTAACACTTAGTTTGTTGAGAGTGATATGAATCTTAAATCAAGCGACTGCTTTCCGCTGTAGAACAACAGCGACCTCGGCGGATCAACATTGTTTCTCTGAACAAACAATGGGGTCACTGCAGTTTTATTCTGTTCAGCTCCTTGTGACTGAGGGATATATATAAATATAGCTGTATGTATGATGCAATATCATCCTTTTAGCTTCAAACAAGGCATCCAAGAACTTGAGGAACACGCTCAATTCTTATCTGATGTGTGAAATCTCAGATCTTGAATGAGTTTTGGAGGCAGATCAGACTCGAGTAAATCTGCACTGCTTGCGTCACACCGGCTCGTGCCCGCGGCTCGGTCTCTCAACCGCACAAACAAAACATAAATTACCTGGTATATGCTTACAATTTAGATGAAACTGTCCGAATTATCCACCATTATCTGTAAGGGAAGCAGTTCAATTCAGCTTAATTTATTTATTAGCAAGGCAACAAGATCAGCTGCTTTAAACATCAAATTTGTAAGCACACAACACAAGAACATTTCTCTTAACATGCAAACAAGACTTTATGGATTATTCTGACACACAAAACTAACACATAATCAAACTCACATACATTCACACGAATTGCGGAAAGATTGAGTTGAGAGTTAAATGATAGAGTTCCAAGTTGCTAGCAATAAAACATGACCTGAACGAACCATCAATCACAACCTAACCTATGGTTCACTTTACTTCTATTGTTTCTTTGTCAGGGTTAATACAATTTATATCAGTGCACCAGTTCAGCTTGAATCTGGGGCGCCACTTCTTATGGTTCGTGGGGATTCCCTTCGTCGCAATTATTCGCTCTAAAGGGGGTTTCCTAGGTTAGTTGATTGGCTGGTGGTCTCGAGTCTGGATTGATGTCTTGGGCGGTCTGCAACGTTGGTGTGTTGGCGGATGAATGGAAAATTTTAGTGGGTGAAGTTTGAAGTTTGAAGCTGGATTTACAGCAAAACTTAACTTAAAACACGAGATTCGATGGAAGGTAAAGAAACCAAGTAGGAAAAATAGGTGAGAAAGTAGTTAAATGGCTTGAATGAAACCCATTGTCTGCGGTCTGTCTTCTCCCAATCTCTCTTTCTCTCTGTCATCCTGAGATGTTAACCTGAAGAGACTGTCCAGCCACCAGTTAGGTTTGGTCTGGTTCAGTGTAAATGTTTCTCCTCCTCTCATTATAAATCACACATTATCTAAATCATATTCCAAACCCCACCTTCCCACTCTTGGCAGAGTACAGTTTAAACATGATTTCTATAATGAGAATACGATACGTTTTACACAGATTTCATTGATGCCACCTATTGAGGTACAAAAAGAGTTTCAAGCTGGTAAGAAAGAAGATACCCTTTCAATCAATCATTAAATAGTTAGAACTATTGAATAGACCCTTTTCACATGACGCCACGCAACTTTCGTTTTAGCTCAAAGCAGGGTATCGTTACTTCCGCCGGCCGTCATAGTTGAACGCGATTAAGTTTACACAGTCCCTTCTACATCTGCCAGACACGCGTCTATGATGTACAGCGACTTTCAGACACATTTTCGCTTACAACACGTTCTAAACTCGATAAAGGATACAAACCGGTACCAAAGAAGTCCAAGAATCGTGCCCAAACCGTTGTGAAATGTACTCTGTACAATGCATATGGCAGTAAGAGTGACTTTTCAGGATCAGCTGAGTATCACGGCAAAGGCTGTGAATACTTCTGTACATGCGAGTTGTTTTATTAATAATTTGGCAAAGGTTTCAATCAAACTTCTTTGATGTTGTCATTTTTTGTAGAATTTTGGAAACAGGAAATGCAATTCAACATTACATTAAAATATTTAGGGCAACAGATTATCACAGATGTGTGATGTTTATTGAACAGATGTTACAATGTTCAGTCATTGACTGAACATATTTGGGTTCGGTGTAAACACTGCAAGCATATTACAACACTGTGCAGATCAAACACATTATAAACATTACCATAAGGCCATGAAGGCCTATGGTTATAAAAGTAACTCACTGCCACATTTTTTTTACATTTACTTAATGAGCAATAAGGAACACTACAATAGCATCGACAAGAAGATTGTGCCATGCTTTATGGGTGGGAAACTGTTGAAAGATGGACACAGGTAAAGAGGAATAATGAATCTCATCAGAATATGAAAATGGTTTGACCGTTAGATTGGACTAAGAGGAGGTCATTCTAAACAACTGTGCGGGAATACATAATATAAAAAGTTAAAACTTATTAGTAAACTTCAGGCAACACAGGCTGAGAGCGATGCATATTTTTCCTGTTGCTACAAACTAGCCTACTTTACCATCCAGTTCACGCACATGTTTTAAACTGGAAATAATCATTAACATTATCAAGCGAACAAAAATAAATGTATGTATTTACGTATGTAAATACGTAAACATTATTATTACTATAACCTTTACCTTTCGTGTTGTTCGTTAGCCAGTTCCGGCATTCTCATGAACGCGCGTACGGCTAAACAGAAGTGAAGATACCCTGCTTTGAGGAAAGGCGGAAGTTTTCTGACGTCATTGTGAAAAGGGTCTATTGAATTGTGTGCGATCTAAACATAATAGTCACATATTTATAGGTTGTAGCCATGATATAGAATTATGCAGTTGAACAATGCTTGACTCCAAGTCTGCGTGGCATCGTTTTGGGATGATCTGATGTATGTCAAGTCTCTGTGGTTTTAAGAGATTTCAGCCCTGAGTTTTAGGGGTCATTCAGAGGTCTTTTAGAAGAAGGTGGTCTGTTTTGTGTCTACGGGTGAAATTGGCCTTGGGGTTTGAACAATCCTCAGTCTTTCCCTTGTGGTGCTCAGGCACAATCAGTCTCTTGTAAACTACCTAATGTTGACATGTTAAATGGTTGGGACCACAGTCTGACAAACGTTTGTTGTTTTAAAGCTATGGAGTTCATTAGTTAGCAAATGAGTCCCAAATGAGAGATTATCTGATTTTTGTTCTTGCACGTTGCGTAGAGTTTCTATGGACTTCTGATCTTAAGGAGTCATTTGGGTCTGGTTCACCCTCAAACCCAACAGTGGAAACATTTTACTTCAGAATCTCAATTCTCTTCCATAATGTGTCCAGATGTTTTGTACCAGGAGTACCGTGACACCTCTAAGCAGCAAGAGATCGAGCAGCGTCGACAGAGAGATGGGCTTCCGACTGCAGGGTCAGGGGTCACGGCTGCGCCTGCGTTGCAGTTGCAGTTGAGAAACAGCACGCACTCACTGAGCCTCTGGCAAAACTTGGAGGCTGTGAAGGAGAGTGGACACCTGAAGACACTGGAGCCAAAGGAGATTATACTGCAGGAGGTGAGACACATGCTTTGAATCGACTAGTGTATAAAATACAATATACACTACTGTTCAAAAGTCTGTAATGCTCACCAAAGGTTTATTTATTTGAACAAAAAGCATCATTTCAACATCATTACTCATCATTACATTAGTCGTCAGTGTCACATGATCTTTCAGAAGTTATCTAATATGAGGATTTCATGTAAAGGACTTGTCAGCCTGTGAGTTTCATGACTGAAAAGTTATTGCAAATGCCTTTGGATGAATGCATCCTTTCTCAATTAAAAGTATTGCTTTCTTTAAAAAACAAAAACAATTCTTCTGACTCATAACCTTGGAAAGGTAACTCATGTGCTAACAGCAAAACAACCAGCAATAACAGTGCAGTTGTGTAATGTGGTTCTGTCTCTTTCTGCAGGCCATGTTTGAACTGGTGACCTCTGAGGCGTCGTACTACAAAAGCCTGGAGCTGCTGGAGACCCACTTTCTGCGCAACCCTGTGCTTGTCAACACCTTGAGTCAGTCTGACATGCACTTCCTGTTCTCCAACATTGAGGACATCATGAAGGCAAGCGAGAGGTGTGTTTGTGGGGGAATGTATGCAGTCAGCATTCACATACTTGTGGTCTGGTCATTTATAATGCTTCTATTTTATGAAGAACAACAGTGCTTTGCTATATTTATATAGACCGCCGTGAGCTTTTCTGTGTGTGTGTGTATATATATATATATATATATATACTACTGTGAAAGGTCTTAGGTGTGTTAGTATTTTCACCCACAGAAATGTGTTTTAAGGCAGTTATTTCTATCTTTTGCTGCAGTGTGGCAGTAGGGAATATCAGTTTACATTTCTAAGCATTCATTTTGGCCTTAATTTTAATAATCCAGTGAGATTTTTGTATGCACACGGAGTCTGACAATAGCCGCTGCTTCACAAAGAGATCTGATTTCACCATCATTAAGTCTGTCTGTAATTACATGAAGACATAGAAAAAATTGTGACAGACTAAATCCAGAAGAACTGTGGCAACGTCTAAGATGCGTGAAGAAATCGACATGAAAAATTGTGCTCAATACCAGTCAAAAGCTGTTTGAAACTCAAAGGGTTCTCACACTAAATATTAATTTGATTTAGTTAATAGAAGTTCATTGATAAATAATATAATTGATCATTTTTGAAAGCATCCTCATTTTACAGCATTTTTATACAAGCGTCTGAAAATGTTCACAGGTCTATAGTTTTGGATTTAGATTTCTAAGAGGGTCTTATTTGTTCATTTATTTATTTATTTTTAAAATCATATATTTAGCCACAAAATGTTTTAAAAATACAATTTGTCAAAAATAGTTGCTCTGTCAATGTGAAGTCACATAATAATAAGTTGAAGTACTTATTTTGCATGACCATTTCCTTTGAAAACCAACGCATAAACTTTCAATCATATTTCCTAAGTGAAACTTCCTCCCATTCACCCTGATTATTTCCCACCGGCTAAAATTAAAGTGTTGGTGCGATTTGATTCAGTCAGTCAGCCAGCTTTATAGCATGCAAATCCACCCACTAATGCGATGATTCATGCGCATGAGTCAGGAGCAACTCTGCCCTTCCAAACTTGCTCTCGTACAGTGTGAAACATTGGATTACAAGATCGATTTGAATTTCTTTCTTATATAAGATTTGTTTGTTAGTGCACAGCTAAGCTACAACTATCAAGCCCAAGCAAAAGTTAAAGTGCTACTGCTGCCAATAAACAAAATTGTATACTTGTAAAAGTTTCCAGTGGATAAGTACAGATAAAAGCAAACTTTTCAGTTAAGATTGTTTGAGTTTGTGACGGTTCTCTGTTCATTTATTCATTTTAAGAATAGTAATGTGAGACTGAGGGCACTAGAACAGTTTTGAAATGTACTGTATGTACTTTCCCTAATGCAGCTGAGGCAGACTTCACTGCGAACACAAAATGAGACATTTACATTTCTGCATTTGGCAGATGCTTTTATCCAAAGTGATTTACATTGCATTCAGGGAACACATTGTCATTCTAATCACTTCTTGCTTTCCCTGGGGACTCAACCATAATGCTGTTGTCTCACGATGATGACTTCATTCTTTCCTCAGGTTCCTCATGGATCTGGAGCACAGGATAGAAGAATCCATCCTGATCTCAGACGTGTGTGACATTGTTTATTGTCACGCTGTGAACCACTTCCAAGTCTTCATCAGCTACGTCATCAATCAGGCGTACCAGGAGAAGAACTACCGACGGATACTGTAAGAACATTTCTTACCTATTCATATGAGAAATTGGAAATATGTCATAATGCCTATTTCAGTAACGTTTGTCGGGTTGGAGGCAGATTTTTGGCTTGCTCTTCTACACAAAAAATCATTGGTTACAGTTTATTTCGATAGTCCACTTTATACATTCTAATAACTATAAGGCACTTTGCAACTACATGTCAATTTAGGCCCTGTTTACACCTAGTATTAAGACGGCTCACAAGTGGATGATACTAAATAACACAGGTGTAAACGGTATCTAAAACATTTTGACCTTATCTACTTTTGTGCACTTCCAGAGGTAGTGGAAAACACATTCGACCGCATTGCTTTCATAGTGTAAACACTTATGTGGTCAAATGCATTCGAACAGCCACAAAATACCATGTAAACATTATGGGAAGCACGATAGACAGATGAGATTTAAACTTTATCGGCTGGAGTCCCAAATTTGGTTTGAAGACAAAAAAAGGGTAGCGAGCACAACGTTCTCTCATCATTCCTGATTTCTCTTAGGATGACTCTCAACAAAATCTGCTCTTCTGTGTTTTTCCATTGTCTCCTGTAGCGTTCATGCATAAATTGTGTGAACTTATTTTTTCCATTAGACTGAAAGATCAGTAAAAACACATACTTTTCCCCACCCATTGATACTCCCCTCAAAGAAACCAGGACAGAAGTGGTTGAATGTAGACAAAAGAGACGGATTAAAACCCCAGGTGCAAAAAGGGCCTAACTCTCATTAGAGTATAAGTAGACTGATTGGTTAGGGTTTGTAGAATGAGTTACTTTATCGAAATTAAGAAAGTAATTTATCGAACTAAAGTATGTGAATGAAACTATATCTGGTTTATATCATAGTTACTTTTTATATCTTGATGCTAAAGGCTTGATGTTATTTTGCTCCCATAACATCAGTCTAGTGGATAGAAACATCCACAATTTCATGATCTAATTAAACGATCTCTCAATTATAATTTTTTCTCCTGTATTGAGCCAGATATATCTTCTTTAGCAGCAATTCCTATCTACATTCTGAAGGTTTTTACAGAGGGGTTCGTTCATATATAATTTGCCTTATTTATTTAAAATCGGCATGAAACAGAAGTTGCGAAAGTCTTTTCTTCCCTATTTTGATGTATATCTGAATAAGAATGGCTTTGAGGCAAAATGTAGGGCGGGACTTGATGTCTTCCCCTTCTGGAATTAATTGGACGGGTGGGTGTGGGTGGGTGGGGATGGGTGTGGTTTGCTATTGGTCGATCTCATGTGAGTCACAGGGTGTCCCGCTCTCACACCTGTAAACACGTCTTTAGAAAGATGACGTAAAAAGATCCAAAATCTCCGAAGATTGAATTTAATATGAATTTTGAACCTGACTTTATCCAAAGTTCAGACCACTGTTCTGAAACCTATGCAAATTAGTGCATATTTAATGCCTAAATTGCGTATCGGAAAACTTAAACCTGTGAAATACAATTGCTATTGTTCTGGGATTAGTCAGCTGGTGAAAGATGATATCTATTCGTTTAAATGTTTGCCCTATTCATTTGTGGTGTTTTGCCAACAATGTTCCTTCATTAGAGACACAATGTTGATTAACCAGTTAAATTTGGCTAGTGAACATCCATCAACTAAACCAACACGGTCTGAAATGCTTTCCATGTGTTTGTGCGTAATAAGCTTTAGAATGTAAGAGTGTTTCCTTGTTTTGTGGCGTAACCGAAACGCGTGATGTGTATGTGATGTCTCTCGCACTGAAATGTGACATAGTGACTTTACTTGTGTGGTGGGTTTGGCTCATTCAAGAAACAACAACAGAAACACGTTGATGTGTCTCCTGCAATGTTCCCACGATTACTTCACTTGGAAAAATCGCATGGTGCTTTATATTTATTAAATGATAGATCCCCCCCAAAAAAGAAAGATTATGATTATTTATTCACCTCCATGTTGTTCCAAACCGTATTAGGCCACTGATTTTCTTCTATGGAGCTCAAATTATAGATTTTTAATATCATAAACAACGTGTACATTCTGTTCAAAGTCTGATAGCTTTGTGTGACTTATAAATTGTGCGTTTGTAATCATGGGATATTTTCTGGATAGGGTTGTGTACGGTAAATCGTCTAGTCTTTATGCACGCTGAGTGTCTCCACAGACCAGCTGTCTACCTGGATTCTCGCCTGAGGCTTCAGTCCTCGCTGTCTTGTGATGTGTTGTGTGAGGGGTTTGTGTGGATGCTTTCACTTGTGTGTGTGTGTGTGTGTATGTGCTTGTAAGCCTTTTAAAGCTCTTGGGACTTTCTGCCCACAGGCTTGGAGAGTTTTAGGTATTTCCATTCTTGTTAAGATTAGGGTTAAATCCAGCCTGTGTGTGTGTGTGTGTGTGTGTGTGTGTGTGCATTACGGCCCAAACAACAGCTAGGTTGTGCATCAGAAACGAGCATGTTTTGTTGTTTTTAAACCACACAGTTTCGTGTAAGTAAAGTCTGACCACATACACCATCTTGCAGCTTTGCGACCTATTTAAGTTCATTTCAAGTAGTTCATTGTATTTTCCTAGAGGCGAAATCATACTAAATACTAATTATTTTTTACAACAGTTAAAATTATTTTTATCTTTAAGGAGTAAAATGCAAAATGAAGAATGAGTAGTTTAATGAAAATGTTGTTATCCATACTCCATTTCTCATGCACAGTCAAACTTCATTCTAGGCAGCTTGAGTCATAGACCACCTGCTGGACAACAGGCTAAACTGCTTATATTTGTCAAAAAACTGGGTGAAATATTAGTTTGTAATGGCACTCTAACATCTGCCGTATATAGTATGGATGCTCTCCAAAGTATCTGTATGCACAGAATGACCCAGTTCTTTTGGCAAAATCAGAATCTGATGCAATGTTTCCTACTTAACCTGGGATAAAGGAATCAAAATTGAAATCAGTTTTGTGGGTTTCTTTTTTAGGAAGGATACTGTACTGTACTGTAAATAGCTTTCCACCTCAGGCCACTGAACATCCCACTAGCTGAAACTGAAATGTTGTGTTTATGCAAATTACTCTAGTGAAATAAGTATATATACAGTAGTTTGCATAAATAAACTGCTGATCTTATTACTGTAAATTATAACCATTTCTGATTCCTTTGCTGTTTCACTTTTGGTTGTAACTGTGAAAACGTGTAATATCACTTATCATTTTTTATTATTATGACAAACTGAACAGTAATGTGCTTCATCTGAGTGCAGTTAAGCAGAAATAAGCTGTCTGTCAAGAGAAAATGAGTCTGGTCATTTATACTGTAGGGGATTTACAGTTAAGACCCGAGGACCAGATATGTTGAATGAAGACCCGGAGTCAGAAGTGCAGTCAATAGAAGAAATTTTAGTGACGTTTAGTTTGCAGTTTCATCAGCAGAAGCTTCAGGTCTCACAAGGAGTTCGTAGGCCGCCCCCAATACAATAACATTGTTACAGCAATTATACTCTAACAGAGGGTGCTAACTACGTCAATGATGACGTTTAAATGATTCTGATTGGCTAAAAAAAGAAAGAAAGAAAGAAAAACAAAACTAGTAATTTTCCACACAAGAGCACAGTCTGAAGCATATCTTCGTTGATCACGTGGTTGACGGGTTCGTGACGTGGCTTGTCGAGAACAACAAGTTTTATGGTGCCAGCTAATCACCTCACCAATACAGACCATATTAACACACACACACACACACATACAGCTTCTCCAAGGCTGAACTCGGCTCAGGCTTCAACTCTCAACCAAAACATTCTGATAACATGTTCTATCTGTTGAGAAGTGCTGACAATATTCATCCTTACTCAATGGAAAACTACAGAAAAGTAAAGAAAGTTTTTAACTAAATAAAAATCCCTAACTTGATTATAAATCACTCTTTACAAATCATCCAAATCAGAAAGGAAAATAACATATGAAAAATAAGACAAAGAAGCATATGAAAAATAAGAAAAAGAAAAGGATATAGGTATAAATAGGAAAAATAAAATAATATATATTCAAGCGGCAATGGATTTCCGAATAGTATCTTTCAATACACCCTTACGAACGACCTTACAGTTATGACAGTAATTCTAGAGCATTGGTGTGAAAATCTATATCTTATTATAAAACTCAATTTTTTTGTAACTTCACCTGCCTCAAATACATTCTTGCTTAAATATTATTTCATGTTGTGTTATGATACTATAATGTAACATTATCACCTCATCCTTTCAACAAACCTTGACTATAAATCTCAACAGCAAAGCTTACCGTTTTTTGTTCTACAGAGTAGTTTGTGTTTTAACTAATGACTTTTTTTTTTAGTAGTTTGCCTCTGTATTTTTGCAGTCGCACCAACTTGTCAAATTGTCTATATTTGCATTTACACAATTGTACATAAACAGCAGGAGTGTGTCTGTATCTTTCAGACAAGAAAACGCTCTTTTCCGAGAGAAAATATCCGTCCTGGAGAATCAGCCGAAAGTGAAGGGCCTCTCGTTTACCTCCTTCCTCATCCTCCCCTTCCAGCGAATCACACGACTCAAGCTACTTGTTCAGGTAAGCATCAGCCAATCAGACGTCTTGAATAATATGCGTTAGAATAAATAAGCCAAGCAAATGTCTTAGGATTGCCTTAGTCTGTATCAGAAATCTGGCAGCATTAAAACATTTTAAACTCCTTGATTATTTTTTAATTATTGGCTCTGAATGAATATTGGTAGTTCATTTGTACATTATTAACACTGCATTGCTTTTGTATGCAATTATTGAGTATCGAAATGGTAAATGTGTTCAATATGAAAACTGATTTGTGTTCCAGAATATACTAAAGAAGGTGGAGGAAAACTCTGAGAGAGAAAAGACGGCTATATTAGCTCATCAGGAGTTGGAAAGGGTAAGTTTGTGTTGATTTCAGGGTGTGGGAAAAACCCTCATAATTATGTCTCATTGTCTCTGGACTTTCACCTGTCAAGCACGTCTCACTCTGTTGTCCTCAGTACTAAGGTTACGGCGCCACACCTCTCATGGCGGCAGAAACACCCACAGAATGACTTTAACAGCTGTGCGGTGGAATGCTGCTTTTTGTTCCTAATTGCTTAAAAAAATTTTTTTAAATGCGATTATTGCTGGGTTCACATCATGTTGGAATTGTACAACTATTCAAGTTCTCAGATTCAAATGATTTGTTTTATGGCAACAATCATAATGCTAAAATGTATCCATGCTGGCCTTTGTTGTTGTTGGCAAGAAATACATCATCAGCATAATGTAGGGGATTTACAGTTAAGACCCGAGGAGCAGATATGTTGAATGAAGAGCAGGAGTCATAAGTGCAGTCAATAGAAGACATTTTAGTCAAGTTTAGTTTGCAGTTTCATCAGCAGAAGCTTCAGGTCTCACAAGGAGTTCGTAGGCCGCCCCACTTACAATAACATTGTTAAAGCAATTATACTCTAACAGAGGCTACTAACTACATGTGACGGTTAAATGATGACGGTTAAATGATTGTGATTGGCTAAGAAAGAAAGATGAACAAAACTAGTAATTTTCCACACAAGAGGAGACAATCTAAAGCATATCTTCGTTGATCACATGGTTGATGGTCATTTTAGAACAACAAGTCATTCCGTCTCCTTATGGTGCCCGTTAATCACCTCGACAATACAGATCATATTAACACACACACACAGATACAATGCTTCTCCAAGGCTGAACTCTGCAAAACATAACAATGATAACGTAATTTGGGCAAAACTATCCCAAAACATTCATGTTCTATCTGTTGAGAAGTACATAAAAATCCCTAAATTGATTATAAATCACTCTTTATGTGATTTATTATTTTTTAGTAATTCAAATAAGAAAAAGCAAACATATTAATAAATAAGACAAAGAAAAGAATATATGTACAAAGAAGAAAAATAAAAGAGTATATATACAAGCGGCAATGGATTTCCGAATCGTCCCTACCAATAATAATTCACAACGATATGCTATAGCAAAATACGTAACAGCAAAAAGTCCATCAATGACCACTTGATATAATAAAATGACATACAACGAATAGAAATAAATCATGTGTATCAAACTACCTTTTAACTTAAGGCTTCTGCTTTAACTTAAGTCATCTTTTAACTTAAGGCTTTTGATGTGGTTTTGTTTTTTTGCTAATTCAATAAAGACGTAAAACCTTTTCGGGTATGAACCACAGCTCTTATTCAGTAAATGAAGGTTAATGTCCCAGAGTTCATCTATGGTTTTCACATTTATAAAGATTTGTTAAACCTTTGGTAAACAAACAGCTGATACTTGAACTCCTAGTTGGGGCGAAACTTGTAAGTGTTATTTAGTCAAACTTGTTCTTGTGTGTGGGAGTTTGTTATTTTAACAGCAATGGCAACATTTCTGAGGAAATGGTCAAACCTGATATTCTCACAACGAAATTAGCCTACAAATAGGCTAAATGGTTAGAGGTTATATCTAAAAATAACATGTATTTCAAGTTTAGGGTGAGGATGTGGGTTAGTGTAGAGTGGGTACTTCCATTTAGCTCATGTTAAAATAGAATAGGAAATCCCCACAAAGATATAAAATAACTTGTGGGTGTGTGTTTGTGTTTGTTGTTCTTAGATTGTGAAGGAGTGCAATGAAGGTGTTAGGAAGATGAGTCGCACTGAGGAGCTGATCAGCATCGAGAAGACGCTTGAATTCAAGTCAAAGGTACTGAAGAGGTCATGTCATAACCCTGAACACACAAGCTCATTCACCCAAACACTTCAGTTATCCGTCATCCCGAACCCGTGTGACTTTCTTTCTTAGGTTGAACACAGAAAGATATTTTTAACAGACTGTTAAAGCTGCATTTTTCCATGAAATTAAATGTTGACTGGATACTGTAAAAAAAAAAAATATATATATATATATATATATATATATATATATATAGGTTTTTGGAGCCGCTTTTTACAAATACTATTTCTGTCTAAAAAAAATTAATTTAATCTAATGTAATTTCTTTGTAATTATTTGTGAAAATTACTATTTTCAATTTTTGAGCGATTATTGTTTAAAATTAAATCCTACACCATTTTTTTTCAGTGTGGCTTTGTTCTGATTGTGTTCTGATTTACTTACCACTATATGCTCTTCCAATGTATTTAAGTTTTATTTACTGGTATTTTATTGTTTCACCTGCATTTTTTTCAACAATTTAATATTGAATTAATGTGACCAACATTAACAATAGTATAATTTTTTTCTGGAAACTATGGTAATACTGTATGTGATGAACAGACTATAGAAGCCATTATGCTCTGATAGTCTCTTGTGCAGTAGCTCTTAAGATCCCATTGGCTTTCTGAAACAATGAATCTCATTCAATTATGAAATGCATGAGAACCAACAGCATTTGGTATATTAATGTCACACTTTTTGCAACACATTTTCACTCCTTAACTGAAGTGAGAGCTGGGGTATAACTTGCTTTGGAGGTTGACTGCCATGCATGTTCATGCTATAAAAATGATCAATTCTGTTTTTAACATCTTATTTTGTGTTCCATGTAAAAAAAGTCATTTGGGTTTGGAGCAACATCAGGGTTGTGTAAATAAAAAATCCAACAGCAAGTGTTTATTCATGTATCAGAGTGAAACTCTCAAATCCTTATCCTTACGAGGCTAGAAAGTGCATTTTCTTCTCTATTTTCAGTCAGTGCCGGTGATTTCGCACTCTCGCTGGCTGCTGAAGCAGGGCGAGGTGCAGCAGATGTCTGGACCCAAGAGCACTAGGACCATGCGCAGCCGCAAGCTCTACCACCCCATTTACCTCTTCCTGTTCAATAACCTGCTGCTCATCACCAAACGCAGCTCCAGGTCTGTGGCATCATCAGATTAACATCTGGAGAGATTTGGATTTATATATAATGCAAATTCATATTGCAATGCAATTTACTGACATAGAAGGAGATGAAAAAAAAATAAACACTAAAAGAGTTTAATATCCATTGATGATTTGTTGATATTGTCAACTTCTGAGACATTGACTTATATCTGATAATGTCTGTCTACCTATTCATGTTTCTCTGGTATTTTATGTTTATTGCATGTCTGTATCTGTATGTGTGTCTCAGTGGAGAGAAGTACCAGGTCCTGGACTCTTGCAGTCGCTCCATGCTGAGGACCGAAGACCTGGACGATCAGGGTCAGATGCTGGCCTCAGTGTTTGTGCTGAAGCTGCTGGAGAACCAGGAGGACAGAGAAGTCAGCTACATGCTCAAGACTGAAAGCATGTGAGAACGCAGCCCTAAGCCATCACCTCAGAGATTACAGCACGTGTTTGCTTTGTGCACTAATGTCGCTCTGAATGTTTACAGAAGCGATAAACTGCGCTGGATTTACGCTTTGACTCCAAACCGCCGCACGAGGTTCCTCTCAACCAGCGCCCACCAACCAGGTACATCACACTCATTCCTGCTCATCCTGTGTAACGTGATGCTCTGCTGGGAAACAAATAGATTGAGTACATGCTGGTTTGGATAAAATCTCAAGCTAATAAAAGTTAAATGGGAATTTACATGTCTGATCCAGGTCAGATAAATCCCATCTCTTCTATGTTTTTGTCCTATTGAGATGTTTCCAGTTCTACCTCATCTGACTAGTTATCTCCAAAACCCCAGTTCTCAGTCCCTTTCATTCTCTATTCTCTATTTAACTCAATTTTAATCTGTCATGAGCTGAATTAGTGTGATTCTTTGCATCTTTGTGCTCTGTGATTAATTGTTTATGCTGGTATATGTCAGATTCTCAGCAGGTTCAGTGTATCCAGTCGTACTCGTCTCAGGAACCTGATGAGCTCTCTGTAGAAATGGCTGATGTGCTTCACATTCTGGAGTGCACAGATGACGGTAAGAGATCACAAACTCAAAAATCTGTCAATGTTTACATTTAAGTCTTACATAAAAGACTTGCAAGCTTTTGGCAGGACCGTGATCATCTGCTCTCAGTTGCATGAACTCTTCTCTCGCTGTGTTGCTTCCTGTCATCTGTCCTTTTTACCATTTTTGAGGTCCGTCCTGTTTCTCTTCTCTCTGAACCTTTGCATATTCATCTCTTTCCCTCAGGCTGGATGTTTGGGGAACGTTTGCATGATGGAGAGAGAGGTTGGTTCCCCACCCGCGTGGTGGAGAAGATCATGAGCGCAGAAATTCGGGCTCAGAACCTCAAAGAGTGTCAGCGGATCCAGCAGGCTCAGGAAGGAGCGCAGGGGGCCCGAGCCGCCTCCAGGGGGCGCCGCCCAGCTAAAAGTCCCCAGTACACTCCGACCTGGACGGACCTGTAGATACGGAGCGAGAAATGACATCACATATCCACCACCATTCGTTCTCCTAATTCCTGACCCGGAAGCGACGTCATCTAGATGTACGGTGGACTGATAGTCATTGTGTCCAGTGTTTTATTGAATACGTGTCCGGCGTCACACTGAGGACTTGACAGGGTCGTGGGACAGCTCTTGCACTATAAGCACTTGTGTTTTTGAATCGCTGCTTCCATACAATCCTAACACGCTGTTAGCATGAAGGATTTCAACTTCCGCAATCACACACGGGGACCACTTTTCTGACGTTGAGGTGAAGGAAAAAACGAATGCGAAAAAACGTCAGGACTTTTGTAAAGTCATAATGCTTCTCTCGAAAAGGAATGTATTAATGTGCATGGTCACACCTTACTGACAATACAGGTTTGTGTTTTTAAACTAACCTCTGAGGACAGAGAGGATGTACTGTACCGTGTGGAGATCATTCTCCTCGCATCCACTTGAAGAACAAAACGAGAGCAAATGAACAAAGTTAATCAACTGCACAAATCTGGAGTTTTAAAGGCAATTTTTTTCATGTCCTTAAACGTGAAACATGGAAGTAAAAATTGCAGATGAAGAACACTAAGGCGTTTTTGCACGTGTGGCATGAAAGTAGACACACACACAACAATGTTTTTCCTACACAAACACACTACACACAGGAGAGTAATCTTGTTAAACCAGTCGAACACCATGTCCTAACCAGATGCGACGCAGGAACTTTTCATTTGTTCACACTGAATTCGAAAATCCTCAGTAACGTCACGTGACACAGTGACGTTTAATATCAACCTTAATATTGTGTATTGCTCTCGAATGCACAACCAAAAATAAACATAATTATATATATATATATATATATATATATGTAATTATGTATAATGCTATTCTTGATGTCTGTTAGTAGAATGTAATTTTAACATATATTTTTGACGATTTAGGTTTTTAGTCCACGTCTCTGGCTGCGTCCGAAATCACATACTTCACTCACTACTCTATAGCATTTGAAAAACAGTATGCCATAAAATTTCCAAATTTTTACTCATAAAAAAGTAGGAAAAAGTCCCCAGATGACCCACTACTCATGAGATTCTGAAGTGTGCATATGATGGACACATCACTGTCCCATGAGGCCACGGGAGAGGATTTGTGAGTGGCAGTGAAGCGACACAACTGATGCTGGAAGGTCACATGACAAATCACAACATGGCCAATGTATGATGTCCGGATCACATTCATACTACACGCATTTAATGTAGAATATACTATTTTAGCGGTCATGAAGAAATTATTCATTCAAAATATGGACCGAATCAAGAGAGAATGCAATTTCGGATGCAGCCCTTATGAAAATAATATAACTATAGCAAATATGAGATGCAATTGTATAACTTGAAAATAGCCATCTGAAAGTGCATTCAAGATAGCTGCCAATTGAACCGACTTTCCTTAAAGGGATAGTTCAACCAAAAGTGAAAATTCTCATCCTAATATATCGTGTTTTGTTTTCAGATTTGACGCACTCTTCTTGTGCAGCATGACGCTTGTTGTAGCCAATTATGACAAAAATAAATGTTTATGTCGATTTTTGAAGAAATGCTTTTTCCGCCTCATGACGTCGCATCTGGTTTGGACTCAGTTTAACAGTCTTTTCCGAGACAGAATGTAACTATCAC
>JAWRVZ010000353.1:100000-107500 GCA_037043235.1 Rhodeus uyekii | reverse complement strand
TCTCGTACGTCCTTAAAATGAGAGAACAGTTCTGTTGCTAACAAGTTCTGTTGTTACTCCCTACATCGGATAACAAACTGTTGGCCAAATGGCAAGGTCCTTATCTGATGAGGAGGAAACTAACGCGCACACACACGACCACATCATTTTTACATTTTTTTTTTTACATTTATTCATTTCGCAGATGCTTTTATCCAAAGCGACTTACAATCTGAGGAGTAGAAAGGGATTTGTCCTGAGGATACAAAAGTACATAAGAGTGCTTACAATACAAAGTTTCGAGCATTATATAGACAAGTAGTACAAGCATGGGGAATAGAGGAAGAAAAAATGTTTTTTTATTTTTTATTTAAAAAATATTCTGTGAGGTGTAGCGTGTCATGTTAGGTGCTCATGGAAGAGGTGCGTTTTCAGTAGTCGGGGGTGGTGAATGAAAATGTTCTTGTGATTGATCTTTTTCCTTTCTGTGATGGAACCACGAGTCGTTTCAAAGTTGTTGTGCAGTGCAAACCTCCATGATCAAGCCATCTTTGCGATGTGATCTTTGAAGGTCAGCTGGTCCTCAAAGATCACTCCAAGATTTCTGGTAGACCATGATGGGGTAATTTTGGTGGCACCAATCTGGACAGTGAAGTCATACTGTTGGGTTGGATCGGCACAAAGCTCCGTCTTTGCCAGGTTGAGTTGCAGATGATGATCTTTCATCCATGTCGAGATGTCCACTAGGCAGCTTGTGATTCTCGCAGCCACCGTTGGATCCTCTGGTTGAAATGATAGGTAGAGCTGTGTTTTCTCCACTGAAGAGGAGTTCCAGTGATGAATAGTGACAAGAGGGTAGATAAGAGGATATGGTGATTAACAGTGTCAAAGGCAGCAGATAGATGTTTCTGGTTACAGTGGTCGGTCTATGTTCATGTGTGTTCGGAGGTAAGAACTGACTGCTGATAGTTGCAGTTTTGTTAATAAAGAAATGGGCAAAATCATTGGCAGTTAAAGAGGTAGAACATGGTGGGGGAGAGGGACAGAGGAGAAAGTTGAATGTTTTGAAAAGTGCATGCATGTTAGAAATGCTAAGATTTAGCACTATGGACATCAGTAGAAAAGCTAGAGAGCAGAGCTTTATACAAACTCAGGTCAGACAGGTCCTCTGACTTGTGCCATTTTCTCTCAGCTGCCCTTAGCTTAGTGTTCACAAAGAATATCAGTTAGTCAGGGGTCAGAGGGAGTAGCACGCGATGACCTGGAAGAGAGGACAGATATTATCTAGACAAGACGTTAGAATAGAACACAAAGTGTCTGTTGCAGTATTCACATCAAGAGTTGAGAACTGTTTGTGAGAGGGAAGAGAGGATGAAAAGTAAGAGGAAAAATGGGAAGAAGAAAGAGAGCGCAGGTTACGCCTGAAAGTGACTGGAAGAGGGGTTGGTGTTGCAGAATTAGTAAGTTGCATTTGAAATGTAATGAAAAAATGGTCAGAAACATGCAGTGGTTTAACTACTAGAGTGTTGTCTGTGATGCAGTTGAGTGTGTAGATCAAGTAGAAATCCTCTGGAGATGAGGACAGCAGCATATCCATATCCTCAACAAATGTGCTCAGCAGACCTGGAGGGGGATAGATTACAGCAAAGTGGATTACGGCGGGAGATGAAACTGTAATGGAGTGAAATTAACATCACACGCCCACGTACACCCATGCCCTGTTAACACGCCCCACACCAGCATTGACGATCTTAAATATATTGTGTATTGTCGCTGAGCATTGTTATAATATGTCCTGGATAGTTGATATTGAAGTTGTGTTATCTTTTGTGCTTAGTTAAGCAGCTGCAGCTACGGCGACATGTATAGTAGTTTAATAATGAACATATTGTGTAATTATCAGGTATATTTGAGCCACCGTCATTTATTGATAACAGTGTTGTAGTGATGTTACGTATGACACTGAAGCTTTGATGTGTGTATCCCGCATGCGAAACAATTTGTAGTCAAGAGCTCTATGGATGGTTTTCCCATAATCGTAAATACCCATGATGCACCGCGGCAGCGGCCATGCTGTACGGCAAAAACTGCGTGCAATTCAATATTTGTGAAGCGCAAACAATCGATATTGTCAACAACGGACACGAAAATTATATCGCCAGAGGCAGTCCAGTTAAAAGTGCTGTACAAAGATTCTCTGGATACAATTACTAAGGCAAGATACTTAGACAAGATGAAAATAATTGATGGTAAAGACCCATACGAAATCAACAAAGCTGAATGAGCTTAACAGTGTTGTACAGAGATTCTCCTCTTTGCAGTCGAGGCCGCAGTGAATATCAGAAACACCAAGACAGTGACACAAGAAAAGGTATACTGGCTTTTACCATCATCAATATCAAAGGTATGTTTCAGCATAACTACTTACCATTTTATTAGATATTCACAATGTATTAAATAATGGGGAAAAAATTGTTTCATTTTGCATGACTGTTCTGTAGTTATTACATTTTTTATAGTGTCTTGCTTACAAAATGCATGTACTTATATTTCTACTGTTAACATGTATTTGTATTAAGCTGGTGAGCTTGATGAATTAGAGTTCAACAAGCTAAATACAATTGTTGTTGTTTTAATTTTTCAGGTTAACTACAAAACAGTGCAAGAAATAGACTTTGCATCGGCAAAAACAAAGGAAAAGCAACTTGATCAAGCCATTTGGATTGCTTTCAATGAACACATTGACATTCTAATCAGTTCTTGTTTTCCCTGGGAATCAAACCCATGATCTTGAACACGTATTTCATGAATCTTTTATTACAAATGATTTGTATGCATTGTTTACACTTAATAAAACAGACTTTAAATGTGTGAACAATTAGTTATTGTCCTCTGCTGTTTTTTTCTGCTGGTTCAAGTGTCCCTTTCAGAAAGAACTGAACTTTTTCAACATTCACAAATGTCTTAAATATTAACTCTCAAATTAGTCCCATTTTGATAATCTAAAATAAAGTATCCTAGAAGGATTACTAAGTTTACTTTTAGTTTAAATTTCATTTTGTTATCCAGACCAAAGCAAAACATCCCTGGCAAACAAGTTAGCCCTATATGTATTTTATATTACTTATTTTATAACTAATTAATGCTTTAGTCCCTAACTGCCTAATTCACTAAATTCGGGGTACCCCTATCTGAAATGGAAGAGATCAAGCCCAGTTCACGGTGCCACTGAACCCGGGAATCACGGAAACTTCACCGTGTTCCTATCCAGTGCCTTACACTTCCCTTAGTGACCTGTCCCTCCGAAGTGAGTGTACCTGCGCTGCCTTCTGCCTACCTGAAAGAAGAGACTTCAAACAGTATACGGATTCCAGCGACTATTACACCATGTGGCGCCCCTGGTATAACCAATGCCAAAAACCATATGATATTTATTACATATTATATGGCTGGTGTAATTATTTGTACCTCCATCCTGGCCCTCTAACCAGAAAACACGGTACCCCTACCCAGGTCTGAGTAGAGCCCCACCGTTCCCCTTTCCAGTCTCTTCCACTCAGACAGCCCTAATGCTTTCTACCTTGTTTGTTGTTCGACCAGGGATGTCACCGAAGAATGAATTGCCCACACTCTCCAACATTAACTGTAGGGGAATTTACAGTTAAGACCCGAGGACCAAATATGTTGAATGAAGAGCAGGAGTCAGAAGTGCAGTCAATAGAAGAAATTTTAGTGAAGTTTAGTTTTCAGTTTCATCAGCAGAAGCTTCAGGTCTCACAAGGAGTTTGTAGGCCGCCTCACTTACAATAACATTGTTACAGCAATTATACTCTAACAGAGGCTACTAACTACATCAATGATGACGTTTAAATTATTCTGATTGGCTAAGAAAGAAAGAAAAAAAAGAAAAAAAAAACTAGTAATTTTCCACACAAGAGCAGACAGTCTGAAGCATATCTTCGTTGATCACATGGTTGATGGGTTAGTAACGTGGTTTATCGAGAAAAAAAAGTTATTCCATCTCCTTATGGTGCCAGTTAATCACCTCACCAATACAGACCACACACACACACACACACACACACACACACACACACACACACACACACACACACACACACACACACACACACACACACACACACACACTTCTCCAAGGCTGAACTCGGCTCAGGCTCCAACTATCAACAGAGAGACTCTCAAATCATTCTGATAACATGTTCTATCTGTTGAGAAGTGCTGACAATATTCATCCTTACTCTGTGGAAAACTATAGAAAAGTAAAGAAAGGTTTTAACTAATAGAAATCCCTAACTTGATTATAAAACTTTACAAATCTTTCAAATGAGAAAAAGGAAAAGAATATATGAAAAATAAGACAAAGAAAAGAATATAGGTACAAATAAGAAAAATAAAAGAATATATATACAAGCGGCAATAGATTTCCGAATCGTATCTTTCAGTTGAATCATCAGGTTACTGTTGAGGATCTTCACCAGATTTCAAACCGCTCGTCTCTGATGAACTGCTTTCTGTCTCTGATTCTGTTTCCAAAAAGCCTGAAAACACACAATTAACCACAATAATATTATAAAGTCATCTGATGTCTAAAAATCTGATTAAATAAAAGAGATGTGAATTTATAACATACAAATCAAATGATTCATGTTTTGTTGAGTTAAATCACTAAAGCTACTCTGTTTAATTAATAAATGATGTGACTCCATAGAAGGAAAATAAAACTGTATGAAACTCAAACAATTCATCCTGCAGGTCTTTATGTATATCATTTATTAATTATTTAACTCAGGACATGCCTGACCAAGTTTCAACAACAAGTAAATAACTTTAATATTCTGTGTATTCTGTTCCTGTCATCAGTGAACTGTACTAGTTAAAAAAATAATTTGAATAATAATTATATTTTCATTTAATTTGCATGTTTCCCAAGTGTTTCAAGTCAAATGTGAAGCAAGTTTGATGCTGTTCAGTTACAAATGTTCTGCAGGATCATTAAGAAATGCAAGCTACTTCTGCTGACCTATTTATTCTAAATATTTACATTGTAAAAATTTTATCCAACTTGAAAACACTTTACTAAAGTAATGCAACCCTATTGTTTTCAGATATTAACTCATATATAACATTTAATAACCTGATTTACTGTTACTCACTTTATACTCTCTGTAATACTGTTTATATAAAAATGTACGTATAATGTTTAAGTTTTTATAACACACTCTCTCGCTCCAGTTTCTCTAGCTGGAAACCCCATCATCATCATCATCATCATCATCTCTACTCGCACTGAACCTCTGAGCGTCTCATACATTAATATAAAAACACAGATCACACACACGTACCGGACAGTCTGAATGTTGCTGTGACTGCAGACGACGCTGTGGATTCTCTCTGCTGATTCATCTGTGAGATTATTGTGACTCAGACTATAAGAAGAAACGAGACAGAAACAATCAAATACAGAAATAAACAGGTGTGTGTGTTTCTCTGTTCCTCCGTGTCTCTGTAACTCACTCCAGACTCTGAGTTTTGTGCAGATGTGGCATCAGCGGCTTCATGCAGTGATCAGTGAGTTTGCAGTGACTGAGATCCAGTTCTTTCAGCCCTTCAGAATATTCCAGAAACAGCGCCAGATGTTCACAAGCGCTCTGGTCCATCTGAGTGTGACTGAGGTCCATCTCTCCTCCCAAAGCCTGTGAAAGAGCCTCAGTCCTCCTCAAACAGCCTCTCTGAGATCCATCTTTACTAATACAAGCCAGAAACTGCAGCAGCAGAGCTTTACTGCAGCTGATGAGAGGAAGAACAACCACAAACATGAGGATCATATACAGACAGTTTATATGGAGATCAATTCATGCATAATATCATATAAATAATGAAAGGGATCTGTCAGATTTCTCACTTCAGCTGAACTTGAGGCAGGATCGGCCAAAGTTGATTCAGGGCCGAATCTGAGATCTCACAGTCCTGCAAAATCAACTTCACAATACTTTGGGTTTTCTGAAGCACAGATGAGATTATTCTACAGTCTTTAACGGTTAGTTTCAGATGTTCTTGATTTTCACGTGTGTCTGTTAAATCCAGAGCGGAGCAGCAGGAGAAGTCCAGTCTGTTGTGAAGAGCGGCGAGCAGAAGAGCTGCTGATTCCTGCTGGAGATCAGAGGAACTGCAGCAATGAAGCAGCTTCAGCAGCAGCAGCCTGTCAACACTAACACACACAAACAATGTTAACACAGAGATTCTGGAGAAAATGATGATATCAGTGCAGTTAAACCAGTGAACCTGAGCTGTGTGACTCTGCGGAGCAAAGGCAGAAAGCTCTCCAGCTCCTCCTCTGGTATGGAGGTCCAGAGCAGGTTGAGTTTGAGCGTGTCGCTGTGCTCAAGAGTGAAGCGCAGGGCAGCGCAGTGAACAGAGTCCAGCACTCTGCCATTCAGACTGATGGTATTTCCTGTTGAACTCATCAGACTGGACACATACTGAGGAGAACGAGTCTCGTAAATCTCCATAATGATGGACAGAGTAAAGCTGGGACTCAACCTGTGGAGAATAAGATCATCCAGTAAAATCTACTTGAATCAAAGGCACTCAAAGAATACAAAAACATCAAGAAACATCAATGACTTCAATGAATGCGACTGTTTATCATGATTTACAGGCTGATCCAGAACGTTAATTTGCTATGCAAATTTCTAATAGGTTTTTAATTTATGAATATAAAAAAGTATGTCTACAAGATAAATTACATAGTCTGACCTCAAATGAGAGTTGTTTGTTTTGTTTTTTAGTTTATTGTGCAAATCAAACTACTGTTTGAAAAATGTTACAAAAATGGTTTCAAAATTCACATTTGACTGTGTGTAAATTGTTTAAGGTAAAACGTTTTAACAACAGATATTATTTTACTCATAAATCAAGTAAAATAAGGTTTAGAAAGGATTTGAAATTCTGAGGAATCTCATGACTTGATTTTCTTCCAGGTTTTTCGACCGACGCTTTGACAAACTGAACTAATCAATGCTTGAGATTCTTTTACCTTTTCATCTGGATTCTGTCTAACACCAGCAGAAGTTCTCTGATGTTTCCACACGTGATTTTGCTCTTTCTAAAGTCCAGCTTCAGATTGAGAGCTTGATGTTGCAGCAGGTAATGAATCTCTTCCCAGGTCAGAGAGCAGGAAGTCAGATTCTTAGAAACCTTCTTTGGGAAAGAGCGCGTCAGTTCCTCATCCTGAGCTTCACACACCAGTGAAACCAGCAGCTGAAGAGTCTCTTTACAGAACCTGAACACACACACACACACACACACACACACAGAACAGGACTGTGAGTTTGATAATCAGGTGGATTCACCCACAGAAATGAGCAGCTGTGCTGAACAGAGACCTGATAGTCAGAGGTTCCTGGAGACTCAACAGGGCCGTGAGAGACAGAGACTCTGATTTACACTTAGTCAGATCCAAACACTGAACAGACAACAGTCTCAGGAGAGACGTCAAGC
>JAWRVZ010000353.1:0-72500 GCA_037043235.1 Rhodeus uyekii | reverse complement strand
GGGAGGGCAGATGAATGTTGCTGTAGAGGGTTTGAGGTGCGGAGGGGATGATATGGCTTTAGCATTGGGTATGTGTTTGTTGTTCAATTTGTTGCCAGAAAGAGAATTGGGTGTAATTTTGTTTCTGGGAGTATGAGGGGTACCTCTGAAACTACTCCCCTGGCTGCCATAGGAGAAGGGAGGTATGAAGCCACCGCGGTAGGGGAAACCCCCGTGGTCGCTGCGGGAGGCAGGAGGTACATCGCCGCTGCGACAGTGGAAACCCCTCGGGGCCGCTGTGGGAGCAGGAGGCACATCGCTGCCGTAGCAGTGGAAACCCCACGGGGCCCTCACAGCAGCAGGAGGCACGTCAACGTCTTAGCAGGGGAAACCCCTCTGGCCCCCGCAGTGGCAGGAGGCACATCGCTGTTGCAGCAGGGGAAACCCCTTGGGGCCGCTGCAGGACCAAGGTGGTGCGTCGCTGCCGCGGTGGTGGAAACCCCCGTGGTCGCTGCGGGAGGCATGTCGCTGCCGTGGCAGTGGAAACCCCTCAGGGCTGTCGCGGGAGTAGGGGGCACTTTGCCGCTGCGACGGTGGAAACCCCTCGGGGCCGCTGTGGGAGCAGGAGGCACGTCGCTGCTGTGACGGTGGAAACCCCTCGGGGCTGCTGCAGGAGCAGGAGGCACGTCGCCGCTGTGACGGTGGAAACCCCTCGGGGCCGCTGTGGGAGCAGGGGGCACGTCGCTGCCGAGACGGTGGAAACCCCTCGGGGCTGCTGCAGGAGCAGGAGGCACGTCGCCGCTGTGACGGTGGAAACCCCTCGGGGCCGCTGTGGGAGCAGGAGGCACGTCACTACCGTAGCAGTGGAAACCCCTCGGGGCCCTCACAGCAGCAGGAGGCACGTCAACGTCACAGCAGGGGAAACCCCTCTGGGCCCCTGCAGCGGCAGGAGGTACGTCAGCGTCGTAGCGGGGGAAAGCCCCTCTGAGCCCTTTCAGCGGCAGGAGGCACGTCAACGTCGTAGCAGGGGAAACCCCTCTGGGCCCCTGCAGCGGCAGGAGGCACGTCAGCGTCGTAGCAGGGGAAAGCCCCTCTGGGCCCTTGAAGCGGCAGGAGGCACGTCAGCGTCGCAGCAGGAGAAAACCCCTCGGGGCCCCGGCGGCAGCAGGAGGCACGTCGCTACCACTGCAGCGAAAAACCCCTCCGCCGCAGGACCAAAGAGGTACGTCGCTGCTGTGGTGGTGGAACTGATTTGAAAGATTGGCTCCCTTGGGAGTAAGAAAGCACATCAATCCTGTAACTGAAACTCCTGCGGGAGCATCACTGCTGCGGCAGTGGAAATTAGAAGCTTGCTCCTGCGGGAGCGTCACTGCTGCGGCAGTGGAGTTAGAAAGCTTGCTCCTGCGGGAGAGCCACTGCTGCGGCAGTGGAGTTAGAAGCTTGCTCCTGCGGGAGCGTCACTGCTGCGGCAGTGGAATTTAGAGGCTTGCTCCTGCGGGAGCGTCACTGCTGCGGCAGTGGAAATTAGAGGCTTGCTCCTGCGGGAGCGTCACTGCTGCGGCAGTGGAGGTTTGGAGAGAGCTTGCTCCTGCGGGAGCGTCACTGCTGCGGCAGTGGAGGTTTGGAGAGAGCTTGCTCCTGCGGGAGCGTCACTGCTGCGGCAGTGGAATTTAGAAGCTTGCTCCTGCGGGAGCGTTACTGCTGCGGCAGTGGAATTTAGAGGCTTGCTCCTGCGGGAGCGTCACTGCTGCGGCAGTGGAAATTAGAGGCTTGCTCCTGCGGGAGCGTCACTGCTGCGGCAGTGGAAATTAGAGGCTTGCTCCTGCGGGAGCGTCACTGCTGCGGCAGTGGAAATTAGAGGCTTGCTCCTGCGGGAGCGTCACTGCTGCGGCAGTGGAATTTAGAAGCTTGCTCCTGCGGGAGCGTCACTGCTGCGGCAGTGGAAATTAGAGGCTTGCTCCTGCGGGAGCGTCACTGCTGCGGCAGTGGAATTTAGAGGCTTGCTCCTGCGGGAGCGTCACTGCTGCGGCAGTGGAGGTTTAGAGAGAGCTTGCTCCTGCGGGAGCGTCACTGCTGCGGCAGTGGAAATTAGAAGCTTGCTCCTGCGGGAGCGTCACTGCTGCGGCAGTGGAATTAGAAGCTTGCTCCTGCGGGAGCGTCACTGCTGCGGCAGTGGAAATTAGAAGCTTGCTCCTGCGGGAGCGTCACTGCTGCGGCAGTGGAAATTAGAAGCTTGCTCCTGCGGGAGCGTCACTGCTGCGGCAGTGGAATTTAGAGGCTTGCTCCTGCGGGAGCGTCACTGCTGCGGCAGTGGAATTTAGAGGCTTGCTCCTGCGGGAGCGTCACTGCTGCGGCAGTGGAGGTTTAGAGAGAGCTTGCTCCTGCGGGAGCGTCACTGCTGCGGCAGTGGAATTAGAAGCTTGCTCCTGCGGGAGCGTCACTGCTGCGGCAGTGGAAATTAGAAGCTTGCTCCTGCGGGAGCGTCACTGCTGCGGCAGTGGGGGTTAGAGAGAGCTTGCTCCTGCGGGAGCGTCACTGCTGCGGCAGTGGGAGTTAGAGATAGCTTGCTCCTGCGGGAGCGTCACTGCTGCGGCAGTGGAAGTTAGAGAGAGCTTGCTCCTGCGGGAGCGTCACTGCTGCGGCAGTGGAAGTTAGAGAGAGCTTGCTCCTGCGGGAGCGGCACTGCTGCGGCAGAGGGAGTTAGAGATAGCTTGCTCCTGCGGGAGCGTCACTGCTGCGGCAGCAGAAGTTAGAGAGAGCTTGCTCCTGCGGGAGTGTCAGTGCTGCGGCAATGGAAAGCAATGGCCATGAAGTTGTAAGTGGGGAGGAGCTGATGCTTAACAGAAGACCTTGTTTGAATGTGCGATCTGTTTGGTCTGATGTGGCTCTTGAAAGCTTCTGGAGACCAGCGGCGCAATGCTTGTATTTACTGTTGGGAAAGGCCTTGCACAGCCGTGGTTGCTGCACCTGTGCGAAATGAATGGCTGGATGAATGGTCTGTTGGGAATCCGGTTTGGGGTAGCGTAGCTTTAAGAAGTTTGGAACCGGAACTTGTAATGGGGTGGAATCGTCTATAGAGAGTGGGACGGATGGGAGTTTAGCCTGCGAGTTTCTGAAATGAAAGTAGGCTGAGTGGATGTGATGGTGAGTTATGAGCATCTGAGGTAACCAAGCCAGTGTGAACATGGCTTCACTGCTGCGGCAGTGGGAAAATTCCCCCTTGGCTGACTCCTGCGGGAGTGTGGGGGAACATCATTGCTGCGGCAATGGAGGCAGCGGTGGAATCATTTCCATTTGAACTGAGCTCATGCGGGAGTGAGGAGGTGCATCACTACTGCGGAAAAGGAGAACTTCCTCTGAACTAATCGCGTGTTGGATGATGGAGATTGTCCATTTCCTCGACTTCTGTTGTCTCTTGAGGCGGTGAAAGCCTTTTCTGGAGAGACTGATTTGATCGAATGTAACTCCTGAAGCTTCCGATGACCTGTGGCCCAGTGCTTGGATCTGCTGGTTTTGGGACACGACATGTGGTGGGGTGATTTAAGTCTTCAGTGAAGAGTGGGTCGGATGGGAGTTTGGCCTGATCTCTTAAATGAAGGTTGGCAACGAAGGATTGTTGCTGTCGGAGTAAGAAAGCCTTACAGTTTGGTCTCTCTTACTTTCGTTGTGCAGCGCTGACGAGTCAGAATATGGATGGATTTGGCTTAAGGTTGGATGATGGAATCAGAGGAACTGGAATCTATATGGCTCGACCATGGCGTTGAGTGGTCGGACGACATTTGGGTAGAATCCTTGGCGGAGAGTAGGGATACGGATTTCCAACATGATTGGTTGTCTGGTGTCTGAGCTGGTGGGTTGCGTTCTTGATATGCCTTTGATGAGCAGAGGATTAGGTTTTGGCAGTGAGAAGTAGATTTCACCTAGGTAACCCATGGTGAAGCTGGCTTGGAAGTTCTTGGTGTTATTGGAATGCACTACGAGTCGGTGGTAGTGGGTAGAGACCATGTGGAGCAGACCACATGTGGAGTGGAAAGTCTTGAACTTTTCCACTCCACATGTAATCCAATGTGGATTAATGTATGTGGTTAACAATGTAAGTGGTTAATGTATGTGGTTAACAATGTAAGTGGTTTGAAGCGAAAGCTTGAAGAATGAACATTTAGCGTCGATAATATCAACTCTGAATATTGATGTACTGGTTGGGAATAGATCCACCTCTGGTGGCAGCAGCCTTAACTTCAGTTGGGATTTGCGTTCAACTGTTGTTGGCGACAGAGGTGGTTCTAAGCAGCAGTGTTTGTGGAATGGCATAGCAGAGAACGGGATGAAAGGAGAATTAGCATGGTGGAGAGAATTAGGTGGGAAAGGCCAGGGGCGAAGCCACTTGCGGAGGCAGCCTCACGCTAGGATCGGAAGGCCGGGCTGCAGGCCTAACATAGGGGAAAGGTTAGGTACGTGCTGCCGTTGCTAACCCTGCACCGCTGGCGGAGGCAAGCTCGCACTTAAAGGGCGGCGTTTGTCGCTAGATGCTGGCATGTGAGGTGCAGTGCTGGAAAACTGCAGTGTGCTGCTGCGTCTTAACGCTTGGAAATCTGGTTTTGCAAGGGAGAGATATGAAGATTTAAGGAACGTACGTTTGAGGCATTTTGAAGGTAGAGTTGATTTGGAGATGGTACGGCTGACTGGAGCGAGACCTATTCTAGTTAATTTGCTTTGGTCGTCCTCCTTTACTATTGATACGAGTGCTGAGGTGTCGTAGGAAGTTGGGCAAGACGAAGGTGGATGTCTTGATGGTGGAGTTGAAGGCAAGCCTCGGCGTCATAGGGTGCGACAACGGAGCGGAAGAGCTGGCGACCGCGTGGTGTTGTTGGAGGCTCGGTTGCAGTGTTTGTTGAGTGCAAGAGCTCCTTTCAACAGTGGGATACAGTGAAGGAACTTGAGAGGAAGAGTTTATCGTGAAACTGATACATCTCAATCTTGGACAGGGGTGGCCAACCTGTTCAGCATGATGAGCCTCGAAATAAAGCTCATATGAGGCTGCGGAGAGCCGCATGAAAGACTGTTTAATTCGCATTTGTTGATGGGGTTTTTGACATTAGAAAGGTCTCGCACATATATCACGCATTTAACATTTTACATATGGCACCCCACGAGCTATGCAAGCATGCAGAGACAATGCGTCTGTGAATTATATATGCGGGAAAAAACGATGTATCATCTCATTGACGGTGACAGGAAGTATAAAAGTAAGTAGCGGCTTGGTAATGTAGTGATCGGTTGGAAAACGTCTCCGGTTACTATCGTAACCTCTGTAATTTAATCATATTCCGTTTAGAGAAGTATGAAGGAAATGCTTTTTAAGATATTTATACCGTCTGGCAGCCGGATCTGCATCGCGCTACGATTGGCCAGTTGTCAACTGCTGTTATCCATAAAGTTTCAGAAATGACGTGAAGGGGAGGAGTTCCCAAATGCATTTCATTAAACAACTCGTTCCTACTCTTGAAAGGGAATGCGCTTCTGCGCCTCTATTTGAATTCGGTAAAAACATCGTGTCCACGTGAGCGGCGGCTGATCTTGGCAGGATACATGTAAATTTATGTTTTTGCAGACAAAAAGGTCTCAGCGGGCCGGATGAGAGCCGCGAAAGAGCAGTCAAAGAGCCGCATGCGGGTTGGCCGCCCCTGGTCTTGGACAATGTGGCGAAAGGCGGGGCATCACATGATCGCCTGCTAAATTTGAACACATTGGCTGGCGCTGAGCCAGAGAAAGCGCTCAAAGCTTGTTGCTGTTCAGTGTTTCAATCTCTTGAATTATTTTGGTTACAGACGTCTAAATACACGCAAGAAACAAAAAAAAAAAATCAATATGGTTTGTAAAAACATTGATTTCCGTAAGTAAAACCTTTCAATTATAAAATTGACAGTTGAATTTATATCAGATGCATGTTGCATATTTAATTTCAAAACAAACTTACCTGTTGGAAATCGAAATATCAAAGTTTATGAAAGTTCACAAACATATTGGCTTTGAATAAACCCTGAGCAGGGGTTCATCCAAATATCATAGACTTATAAAGCTTGTCATGGACTTAAAGGATTGAAACAGTGAAGGCAAAGAATTACTTGGAAATAGAAAGTGCATATGGTTTCTTTCCAGCGAGTCCACTTAATAGCCGATTAAGTTGAAACAACGAGGCAGCGTTGGCAATAAGTACTTGATTCTTGTGTGGGCGGCTGAGCGCGCGATCTGAAGTGGCGCGTGCGATCGGACTGTACTGCGCGCGATCTGGCTTCGGTGCGCGCTACTGCTTGAGTTGCGAGGAAGCAGCGCGTTACTTTAGAACAATCACATCTCAGACGTGGGTTCCCCGGAACAGTAGTATTGAGAGGGCACAACTGCTCGTGATTTAATGATGCAGAAATAAAGCGCCGGGAAGGATTACAGCTGCTCTTGTTTGTGTGAGCTGACGGACAGAGAGAGTGTGAGCTGAACTGCAGCGCGGTCTGCTGAGGCTCGCGGCAGCGGCGGCGGCCTGGCTAGCAGGAAGAAAGCGGCATTGCCTGAGAGTCGAGCTTGTAGCTCGACCCGCTTTATCGTCCTTTCTCAATGGCAGGAGCGATTAAAGCCGATGTAGAGCTGCTGGATACGGATGTTTACTTGGTGGCGAGAACAGGCCTCAAGTCTTACTGTGCGTTGCTTGTTGTTGCTTAGGACCCGTTTGTTTGGTCTGGCACCCGTGATGTATTGCTGAGGGTGATATAATGTAGTTAGCATGGTGTTGAGCGGATGAGGATTGCTACTGGGTCCGGAGGTTTTCGTGGAGAATCCCTCTAACGAGTGGAGCTCGATTTCGGGTGTATAGCGACCAGAAGGCGGAGCCACAATGCCGTAAACTGTCGAGCTGCCGAAAAATGTCAAAGAGCTGTAGGTGAGTCAAACGTGTCTATATATACATACTTCCTCTCCTGCTGATAGGATGAGGAGTAATTGCTGATGACGTGTTGATTGTATTAATCATTTGAACATGCTCCTCCCGAACTTTGTTAATAAAACATCATTTGTGTGTTTGTCCTTGTTGTGAGCGCGTGAGAACAGGTGTTTACTCGTTCTTGTGCGCTCTGTGTCATGTGAGTGGGCGTGGTTTCAAGCTTTGCGCGATCTGCGCTCTCTCTCGACTGTGTGTAATGTTTGGCACGCGGTTCGTGTTTCCATCGGCCGTGTGCTTTCTTGTTGTGTTTTCTGTCACGCGCAGTTTGGTTGTCACCAGCTGCGCGTCGTCTATGTTTAATGTGAACATGCAGCGACACGCATCCGCATTAGCTACGTGTTCGTGTCTTGTCTGTTACGCCGCCCGTCTTGTTTCATTGTCATTAGTTTGATTTCTCTCAGCTGGTTTCCCATTAATTATCCTCCCTCCTGTATTTAATCTCCTCATGTTCCTTTGTCGCGTAGTTGTTGTCATTTTGGTATGTGTTTCTGCCAGTGTCCAGTCCAGTCTTGTTCAAGTTCAGTTCAGTCCAGTCAGTCAAGTCGTGTTTTCCCCCACTCGGGGAGGTTTATGTTTGAGTTTGTTTGTTTTGGTTCAATAAAGCCCTGCCCTTTTTGCAAAGTGAGTCCTCGCTCTCTCTCATACCTGACAGATGGATGTGTCATTAAATGAACATGTGCAGAAATGATTTCAGACAGAATCAGTGACAGGAAACATTTCTCATTCAAACAGAGGAAACGACAGAAACATCATGTGGATTCATTTGATTCTGATAAATAATCATCCAACACTTCATTGAAATATTTATCAACCTTAGAAACAGGATTTGTGTGTTTTATGATGTCACTGAATTATAGAAATGGCAAATAGATTAATGTGCTGTTATTCTTTTAAATAGAAAATAAAAAAGCAATTGTTTGATGTACAATCTGGTTAGTTAAAATTAATTTAAATGAAATCATTATTCAGCTTTATCCATTTTTCCTCAAAAAATTTGTGTGTCTGTCTGTGTCTGTGGCCACAATGCCATCATTTTCACAGTCGTTTCATGCTGTAAAGTGCAGATGTAAATGCAAAGTTTATGTTAGTTTTTTATTGCATATCAAAATCAAATGTAAAGGCAGAATAAAACTCTGACCTGAACTGTGAGATGTAGAGCAGACACTGGAGGAATCCCCTCAGAGAAAGAATGTGAGTGTGTGTGTGTGTGTGTGTGTGTGTGTGTGTACAGTGTTTAATATTGGTTCCTGGTAATCCCCATGCGTGATGTTATCAGGTATTCAGTGTGTGTGAGCTAAAAGCGTTGCTGTGAATTACTCTCATTATTATCTATTTTGTTTATTTACAATCATTTTATATTTTGTTTCATTCCTAATTAAATCCTTTATCTTTTGTTACTTTTACAAGATGTACTGGCCTTGTTAGATTAGTCTGGCATCTAACTATCCAGTAAGTTAAACAGTGCCTCAAAAAACTTCGCTGGAGACATCGGGTCGTTTCTGAAGTCTTTATGATTCAACTGTGAAACTAAAATATACAAAAGTATACAATCACTACACATGAAATACAAATATGACACATTAACAATAGAGAATAATTATCCAAAGAAAATAAACATCTTAATATCCAAATAACTTCACAATTCAATCTCAACTAGCTTATACAATAAACTTAACATTGAATACTTACAAACAATGCGTCTAACAGACACAAAGAAAGACGATGTTCAAAGATGTTGTACAGCTACCACATTTTACTGAACTGCTGCAGTACCACCTGCTTCCTGAACAAACAGGTTGACTAAACTGCTTTTCAAAATTAAAGTCCTCATTAAAGTAGACATACAAAATATTAAATTTCTTGAAAAAACTAAATCAATTCAGTCCTGCACACTCCCCGTCTGGGATTCTTAGAATTCCAAATCAATTTATAGCTTGTCATTGGGTGACAGAAGAAGAACAAGTTCGGAGATCGGACGTGACATGACTTTTTGAATGCCATCCTTAGTCACTTTAACATCAGCTTTCCTCACCAATCCATCTTTGCTTTGTGAAGTTTTCACAACAATTGCCATTGGCCACTCATTTCTGTGAACTTGAATGTTCTTTACTAAGACAATATCCCCTTCTTTCAAATTCGTTTTTTTGTCTTGCCACTTTCGTCGGTATTGTAAAGTATTCAGGTATTCTTTTTTCCATCTTGTCCAGATGTCTGCTAACCTTTGTACTTGTTTCCATTCTTCCTTAAGCAACTCATTACTCCCAAAGTCTCCAGGTGGGGGAGGTGTTGCACCTGTCTTTTGCGTTAAAAGAGTAGCTGGGGTGAGAATGAAAGGAAATTCTGGGTCAGAGGATACTGGAATTAAAGGCCGTGAGTTCATCACTGCAGTAACTTCCGCCATGAACGTTGTCAAAACCTCATGTGAGAGATGGGAAGATTTCTCAGTAAGCAGCATGAAATCAAGAATACGACGTGCAATCCCGATCATTCGCTCCCAGTGACCACCCATATGAGAGGCGTGAGGTGGATTGAATATCCAGGTGCAGTGGTTTTCTTTCAGATATCTTTGCACATCCTCAGAACTGACACAAGATCCATCCATTTTGAGTTCCCGAGAAGCTCCAACAAAATTTGTACCACGATCTGAATGTAGTTGTTTAACTGGCCCTCTGATTGCAAAAAATCTCCTAAAGGCATTGATGAAACTACTGGAGCTCATTGCTTCAATAATTTCGATGTGGACAGCTCTTGTACACATACATGAAAACATAACTGCCCACCTCTTTGAATTGGCTTGACCTCCTCTGGTTTTACGAGCAGTCACTTCCCATGGTCCAAAAATATCAACACCCACATAGGTAAAGGGTGGAGCTACTGTCAACCGTTCCACTGGCAAATCAGACATTTGCTGATGTTCTGTCTTCCCTCGCAGCTTCTTACAGATTACACACTTGAAAAGCAAACTGCGTATGCACTTCTTACCTCCTACTAGCCAGAATCCAGCAGCTCTTACAGCACCTTCGGTAAAGTGTCTGCCTTGATGTTTCACAACCTCATGATAATGTCGCACAATCAGTGTTGCCACATGATGTGTTCCTGGGATGATAATAGGATTGACTTCACAAGTTTCCAGATCTGATTTCGCAATACGACCCCCTACTCGAAGTAAGCCATTACTGTCAAGGACAGGAGACAGTTTCCTCAACACACTCTTATGAGGAAGGTTCTGAGATGCATTGATGCTTTTCTCTCTCTCTGTTGGATAACTCTTGTATTGAGCATTCTTCAACACAATGATTTTTGCTTTCTCCATCTCTTCCTCTGAAGGGCCTTTGCAACAGATATGCCATCCTCTGCAACTATCATCTTGCGAATGATTAGCAATGTGAGAAAGAATTAGCAATGTGAATGAGACGTGCTATTGCTCTGATGAGAGTGTTCAAGTTAGAGAATTTGCTAAGTCTCTCAGAGTTCCATATGAACTTGGGAACTTCAGTATGTGTCGAAAACACTTGTGGGCGTATTTCAGAATCTGAGGTTGGATCCAGCAGCTCAAATGATTCTCGTGATTCAAACCGAAGCTGAGAATTACTTAAGAAGCGTGGGCCTGTGAGCCATGAACTGGAACCTAGGCATGCTGCAGGTACAGATCTGGATCCGTGGTCTGCTGGGTTGAGTTCTGTGGGAACATATTGCCATTGCGCAGGCATACTGGACTTATGGATTCGTTGAATCCTGTTGTTCACATACACATAGAATCTCCTTGTTTGATTATGGATGTAGCCAAGTACCACTTTACTGTCAGTATAGTACCAGATATGATCAAAGGTCATGTCCATCTCTTCCACAATCAACTCCGCAATCTCCACTGCTAACACAGCAGCACACAACTCTAGTCTAGGGATAGTAATGTCTGGCTGTGGTGCTAATTTGGATTTCCCAAATAGGAAGTTAACATCTGCGTGAACATTTTTATCTGTCACCTTCAGGTATCCTACAGCAGCAATGGCTTTGACTGATGCATCAGCAAAAATGCAAAGTTCTCTACTCTGGACTTCAGACAGAGGGATAGATATGCAAACACGTGGTATTTGAAGTTCTTTCAAATCTTGAAGAGAATTTTTTCCATTTTCTCCATTCAGCCTCCATGTCCTCTGGCAAAGGGGAATCCCAGCCCTCACCTTGTTTGGTTAATTCCCTTAACAGTAACCTCCCTTGTATGGTAGCAGGCGCGAGAAATCCAAGAGGATCATACAAGCCATTCACGATAGATAGGACTCCCCTCCGAGTGAAAGGCTTGTAGTCGTCTGAAACTTGAAACATGAAGGAGTCTGTTGCAACATTCCAGGACACACCAAGACTACGCAGGATGGGAAGGCCATTAGAGAAAAGTTGCAGATCTTTAATACCTTCAGCACGATCTTCTACAGGAAAGGCTTCAATCACGTTTGGACAGTTAGAAATGATCTTGTGCAGTCTAAGATTAGACACTGCGAGCATCTCTTGTGCACGTTTGAGAAAATCAATCGCCTCTGCCTCTGTAGCACATGATTTCAGCATGTCATCAACATAGAACTCTTTCTCCACCAGCTTTCTGGTGTCACTGCCGAAACTCTCCTCATATTCTTTTGCCGCTCTCCGTAGGCCATAGATAGCCACTGCTGGGGATGGGCTATTCCCGAAAACATGCACGCGCATTCTGTGATCCACAATTTCACTGTCAAAGTCATTGTTTCTGTACCACAAGAACCTAAGATAATCCCTGTGATCCTCTCTAACCAGAAAACAATGGAACATGTGCTGTATGTCAGCAGTAATAGCCACAGGCTGTTTACGGAATCTCATCAGGACTCCTATCAGGCTGTTATTCAAGTCAGGGCCCGTGAGAAGTACATTGTTCAGTGAAACTCCCTCATATGGTGCACTTGAATCAAAGACAACACGAATTTTGTCAGGTTTCTTAGGATGATATACCCCAAACAGCAGCAAGTACCACACTTCCTGACCTTGCTGAAGAGGTGGTGCTATCTCTGCATGTTCATTTTTTAGCAAGTTATCCATGAAATCCAGGAAGTGTGATTTCATCTGTGGTCTCTTGTTCAGAGTGTGCCGCAGCGCAAGAAAACGTTTGAATGCGTAGTCTCTGTTGTTAGGTAGACTTTGTCTGGGCTCACGGAAGGGTAACGGAGCAACCCAACTGTTGCAGCTGTCCTGAAGAAACTCTTTGTCCATGATTTGAAGAAATCTAGTGTCTTCCACAAATGGAGCCATCTTATGATCATTGGCAGTGCAAGAGAAAACTGAATGACCAATGCTTTCACCATCAAGTGCTAATAGAATGGAGTCTTCGGACATGGTTTGAGTTTGTTGCCATTGTGGATTTACATCCAATTTCTCTTCTACATTGATTTGACTGTAGCATGGACTCAGAAAGCTGTGACGGCCATTTTCTAGAACGAAAGTCTTGAAAGTATGAACTGAAGATGGCCTATGTGCTCCCTTAAGACACACATCCCCAACAACAACCCAGCCCAAGTCCAGCTTTTGAGCAAAAGGGGCGCTGTTTGGACCATTAATTTGTTTGCGTACTTTGTGTACTTGCAGAATGTCTCTCCCTAGTAAAAGAAGAATCTCAGCATCAGAGTCGAGAGGTGGTATTTCCTGCACTATGTGTCTCAGGTGGCTTTGATGGAACACTGCATCAGGAGTTGGAATCTCTGAGCGATTGTTTGGGATCTGATTACATTCTAGAAGAGTAGAAAGAGATAGACTTGTCTTTCCATCGATTGACTCTACAATGAAATCTGAAATTCTTCTACCCGCTGTGTTTAGAAGGCCTGCACATGTTTTCAGTGTGTAGGGCAATGGACTTGTTTTGATGTTAAAGATGTCAAAGAAATCTTTTCTCACCAAAGAGCGATTGCTTTGCTCATCCAAGATAGCATACATCCTCCTTGCCTTCTCTTTGTGTCCAGCTGGATAGACTGAAACTAGACAGATTTTTGAACAAGAACGTGCACTCAGACTTCTGTGCACTCCGATGTAACCTCATGACTAGCTGCTTTGTCTTTCTCCCCGCCATACTCTGAGGTGGGTGTATATGCCTGAGATTTCCAGGGGGCGGGACCTGGATGAAGGGCAGTAGGATGACGATTGCTACCACACTCTTTGCACTGAACTTCTACAGTGCAATTTTTGGCAAGATGGTCAGTAGAAGAACAGCAATGGTAACACACAGAATGCTCTTTCAGGAACTGCATTCTGTCTTGCAAAGTCTTTTCTCTAAAACCCCTGCATTTTCTTAGAGAATGAGGTTTCCCATGTATTGGACAGGATTTGTTTGGGCTAACTGGTCTCTTTTCCCGTTCAGTTAACAATTTGGCTGGATGATTGATCTGAGTCTTGTGAACAGATATTGGCATTTGTCTTTGTCTCTCAAATCTTTCACCTTTCTCATATTTCAAATGAGGAAATGTTCTGAAACTCGGATCTGTACGTGCTTTTGCTTCTGAACGAACAAAATTAGCGAACACTGAGAAAGGTGGAAAAGCAACATGATGTTCTTGCTTATATTTAGATCCAATTGACATCCACTTTTCTTGAATGTTGTATGGAAGTTTTTCAACAATAGGATTCACCCCCTTGGAAGTGTCCAAGTATGCCAGACCTGGTAAGTATCCTTCTAGCTTAGCCGCTTCTAGTTCAGAGAGGACATCTCCTAAATCTCTCAGCTTTTGTGGGTCTTTGTGTGTCACTCTGGGGAAGTTTTCCAGTTTGGTAAAAAGTGCATGCTCAATTGCTTCTGGAGAACCATATATTTCTTCAAGTCTCTGCCATGTCATTATCAGAGCAGCTGATGGGTTTCTGATATGAACAGCTTTCAGTCTCTGTGCATGCTCAGAAGATTCTCTACCCAGGTATTTAATTAAGAGATCAAGCTCTTCTGCAGGGGAAAGATCTAGACCAGAAATAGCACCTTGGAAAGATGACCTCCATGCCCAGTAATTCATAGGTTTGTCATCAAAATAAGTAAGGCCTGCTGTCACAAGTTGTGTACGAGCAAGATACTTTGCGAGATCGTAGGTGATGGACAAGGGATCTTTATCAGGAGGTTTACTCTGCTTTTGGTATTGATAAAGAGGAGACTGCATTTTTATGGCATTTTGAGACAGGTCTGTACCAAAGTCCATGTTTTGTGACCTCGTTGGGAAGTTCTTGAAATCCGACTCACTTTTAATTTGGTTTAGATTAACAAAATGAGAAGCTTGAAGTGGTTGTTGTGTTTTTTCTCTTCCACTAGATGGCAGTGTACCACTACTGAGCTTAGATTGTGTTTTCACATAATCCTCTGTTCGGATTCGGCTATCTTCGATGGGAACAGGAACTGATACTCTACTTGCGACGCTACGTTCTGTTTCTAGCAATGCCTCCTGCAACACCTGAGCTTCAACCAAGGCAGCGTCCTTTTCTTTTTCCTCTTGCAAAGCCTCGAGTGTTGCTTGAAGACGTGCCTGTTCAACTTTCAATTCGATTTCTCTTTTTGCGTATGCTGCTCTGGCTTGTGCGGCTTCCGCTTTTGCTCTTGCCTTGAAAACAGCTATGTTGGCGCTTGAGTGGCGACTGGATGCTTTTGAGGAACGTGCGGTGACAGAATGCACATCTTCAGCTGTGCCTTCGAGTTCTGCTGAGTGCGTCTGACCTTCTGCCATGCTGATATGAGACTTGATCGTATGCAGGAAAATCAGATATATGTGAAAGTCTTTGGAATGTCTAAATCTTGATTCCACGCAGCATTTGAATGTCCTTCTCAGTCTGCTGTATTGATGTTTTTTCACTGTACTGGCCTTGTTAGATTAGTCTGGCATCTAACTATCCAGTAAGTTAAACAGTGCCTCAAAAAACTTCGCTGGAGACATCGGGTCGTTTCTGAAGTCTTTATGATTCAACTGTGAAACTAAAATATACAAAAGTATACAATCACTACACATGAAATACAAATATGACACATTAACAATAGAGAATAATTATCCAAAGAAAATAAACATCTTAATATCCAAATAACTTCACAATTCAATCTCAACTAGCTTATACAATAAACTTAACATTGAATACTTACAAACAATGCGTCTAACAGACACAAAGAAAGACGATGTTCAAAGATGTTGTACAGCTACCACATTTTACTGAACTGCTGCAGTACCACCTGCTTCCTGAACAAACAGGTTGACTAAACTGCTTTTCAAAATTAAAGTCCTCATTAAAGTAGACATACAAAATATTAAATTTCTTGAAAAAACTAAATCAATTCAGTCCTGCACACAAGAGTTCACATTCTAAGTCATTTACTATAGAGAAGCATTAATGAGTTAAACATCTGCAGGCGTATATTAATGAATCTGGTGCATGTCCTGCTTCATTAAAAGAGAAACAGGTAGGAGTCGCTACAAATATATTAAAGCTCAGTTTCACAGACTTAAATCTAGTCTCAGATTAAAATGCTTGTTTGATCTGTTTTAACTGACAGAAATTTGCTCTGAAATATCTAAAAATATGCAGATCCATTGTTTTGTCTCAAGATAAACACAGTTGTTATGATCCTGAGTTGTATCTGTTTGAGTACATTGTGTGTTTTTCCTCTCCTCCTCTGAGTATGTGTTGCAGATTGGTTTCCTCCTCCTGCTAATCATCTGAAGACTGTGATTGGTCCTATCCAGCACCTGATCCACATATAAGGACCTCCCCAAACATCCATCCTCTGCTACATGCCATTTTGCCAATTGACCTAGTGTTTGAGACCTTTGATTAATTCGTTTGTTTCGTTATCGTTGAGTAGAGTGTTGTATCAGAGAGATTGTTAGTGTTGATTTTGTTGATTTTGTGATTAATTGTGTGATTGTGAGTTTTGTGTTTGTTTAGTGAAACTGTGAGAGTGTTTATTTGTTTGTTAGTTATCATGAATCTGACAATCCTGTTTACTGACCATTGCCTGTCTGACCACGATTTGATTGCCGATTCTGAACTGTTCGCTGAAACTTTGTATATACTTGTAAATATATTGTAAATATCATTTGATTTATCTAAAGGGAAGTAGGGGGTTTGACGCCATTTTATTTGTACTCATTTTGCACTTGTTTATGTTAAAGGGAGTTAGGGAAGTTTATTGTATCTTTGTTTTCTCTGATTTTGGAGGTAATTTAGTTTCTATAAAATTAGATCGGTTTTGTTTGTTATTTTGGCCTTGTCTGCCCCTGAAGATTTATCCCTTTGTAAATAAAACTTTCATTTTTCACTATCTCTCTGGTATTATCGACTCTCACTTCCATCTGTTACGGCTGACCCCTAGCGGTCGTAACACAGTAATGTTTGTTTTCCTTAAACACATTTATAAAAGTGTCACAATTTTACTAAAAGCTAATCCTGTCATAATATAAACCAGAGAAAGATGTAATAAACTCTGACCTGAGCTGTGAGATGTAGGGCAGACACTGGAGGAATCCCCTCACTTCACTCTCTTCATCTGTCCAGTCTATCAGCTCTACTGGTTTCTTCTCTGTCTGGAGTTTCAGCACTTCTAGGAGGATGGAGATCTTTCTCTCTGAAACCTTTATTCTCCAGACATCAGGAACTGACTGATAAATGGGCTGTAATGCTGGAAGGAAACTCCTGCCTGTTTGAGTCTCATAGTTCTTCACATGTGAACACAGATCCAGCAGGAAATCACACTGATCATAATTCACAGATGACAGCAGTTTCTTCACAGTTTCTTCTATCGTCTCTTTCTGGTGGAGAGCAGCTTGGAAACACAAATCCAGAATGAATAATCTCTTACTTTTCTCCCATGATTCAGATGATTTATTCTGCGGTTCAACAAATCTAAAGAAAGAGTGAACAAGATTCAGTCATTGATGACAAAAGAAAAATAAGTGTTGATGTGAGAAAATGACCAACTTAATATGAGATCAGCAGGAAGAAAGAAGAAAACTTAAATCACTGAAGAATCAATATATAAGATATATATTGAATACCGTATTTATTCGAGTATATCGCGCACACGTGTATAACGCGCACCCCTAATTTTCGATTAAAAATCGGTATAAAATTTTGTTTCACACCAAGCATTGTAATTGACAAAAACACGTTGTTGAACACGTGCAGCCATGATAAAAAACATTTATTTATTGTATAACATATATAACATATTTATTGACAACATTAACTAATGAACACAATACCGAAATAGAATTACCGGTAAAAATATTTATTTAAAATCCTTCACCGTCAGATTCCTCATCAGAGACACTAAAGAGTTGCTCCCATTCTTCTGGAGTTAATTTTTCATCAGTGTCCCAGTTGGCAGGAACATCTGTTGCTCCGGTTTCTTCTGCGTCTGAATTCCACAGCAGGTCATCTTCTGTGCCGTCCATTTTATTGCTGATGCCTGTCTTCACAAAAAACACAAAATGCCTGTCTTCTCCGTAACGTGTGGGTGAGGAAATGAAGCGGCGAGGGGACTTTTTTTTTTCTTCTTCTTCGCCCTCGCATACAGTGAGAGGCTGCCGCCTGTAAAATGTGCAGCGCGAACTCACAATTCGCCGGCGCCCTCAAAGGACCGGCCGTCAAAACGAACACCAGCCCAGCCCTCGTGTACAACGCGCATCCCTAACTTTGATTTAATTTTTGGTAGAAAATTTTGCGCGTTATACTCGAATAAATACGGTATATAATATCATGAACACACTTTTGATGTATTTGTTCAGGTCAAAGTTCCCATGGAATGAAGTAAATGTTTACAAAGTATATTTGACACATAAATCCTAAATTATGAATAGTCACCAACACACATGTAAAGTGTTTTTATGTGATTCTGAAGTCTATGATAATAATCGTTTATAGTTACAAATTTTCTTTGTAAGAGTTCAACTTTTCCAAACTCTAAACCAATTTCATTTGTTTTAGTTTTCAGACACAATGAGGATTTTTACAGCATCTCAGTTTCAACCACAAACACTATTAAAGAGATCAAAGAACCTTAAAACACAAAATGACTGTCAAAAGAATCTGATTACAGTCACAGAAATTAATCAACGATTCAAAGATAAATTGTTTCCTAAAAGTGTTCATGTGTTTCACCTGAGGTTCATCTGTCTGGGGAAAGTGCAGGCGTTTGAAACTAGTGGTGACGGCAGAGTGACTGATAAATAAAATCTACCAGACTGTTTCAAAAAATAAATTAACATTTATTAAATAGATATTATAAAATGAATATAGATATAGAATTAATATAGAATTATAAAATGAATATGTATATCAATTTCATATTTCTAAGTGTGTGTCTCTGGTTTATAAAAATTTATTCCCATTCTTTGTAATAAACAGGTTGAGGCTGATGTTTTTGCAAACCGCTCACTTGCCCACACCCCTGCCAGGCACTCCTTTTCTATCTGGGAGTATCTGCGCTCCGCTTCAGTCAAGATTCTGGAACAGAACGCGACAGCATGTGCAAAACCACTTGCTAAAGTAATACTTGCTAAAGTCCAAAACTATTGCATCTGCACTGACCATAGTTGGTTTCTCCAGATCATAATATGCAAGAGTGGGATCTGAGAATAACTTGTGCTTTACTTTGTTAAGGGCCTGCTCATGGATTTCTGTCTAAAGTCAGATTGTGTCCTTCTTCAGCAGAGCTGTGACTGGCTGGAGCTCTCTGGAAAGCTCTGGCACAAATTTGCCTAAATAATTGATCATTCCTAAAATTTGCCTAAGCTTCGTCACATTAGTGGGACTAGGAATTTTAGTGATTGCCTTCACCTTGGTTGAATCAGGCTTGATTCCTTCATGACTGATGATGTGGCCAAAATATTGCAGCTCAGATTTGTTAAAGTGACATTTATCACAGTTCAGTTTCAGACCTGACTCTCTGATAGTCTTCAAAATGGCCTCAGGATCCTCATCATGCTCTTTTTGGTCCTTGTCAAAAACAAGTATGTCATCCATGACAACTACAGTGCCTTTGTGTTCAATTAGAAGTCGACTCATTTCCCTTTGGAAAATTTCAGGAGCTGAAGTGACTCCAAATGGTAGTTTATTAAAACAGAACCGTCCTACTGGAGTAATGAATGTGGTCAACCTCACACAGCTTTGGTCTAAAGGGATTTGCCAAAACTCTGAGGACACGTCCAAAGTAGAAGATTCACAGGCTCCTGAGAATTTGGGGGCAATATCCTCTAATATTGGGAGAATAAAACCTTCACATTTTACAGCCTGATTCAAAAGTTTGAGGTTGACACAAATCCTGACAGAACCATTGTTTTTTCACTAAAGGCACCACTGGGGGGCACCGTTCTGTTGGATCAGTGACTTCAGAGATTATCAGCTCCTGTTCCACCTTAGGAAACAGGGGAAAGGGAATTCTTCGTGGGCTGGCCAGACTATAAGGAGTGGCTTCTGACTTAAGTTCAATTTTCACTGGTTCACATTTGAGCAAGCCAATGTCTCCGTCGACATCATTGTGATCTGTGATTTCGTCCACTCGCTGCACTAGACCCATCTTACAAGCAGTGCTTCGACTGAGCAAATTGTTAGCAAATGGCCCGTACAGAAAAAAAACCACAAATTTTCTCCTTTACATTCAGTCTTTGCTTGGAATTTTCCAATACAGTTCACTTTCCCCAGGACTCTTCACGTTTATATTGGTTTTGACCAGTGGAGGGCGCTCTTCTACGCTCTCAAAAGTCGAGCGTAACATGATGTTAATGTCGCCCCAGTATCAATTTTGAACTTGACTGACCTGCCCTGTATAGAAAGAGTAACGCACCCCCTGTCCTCAGAATCAAACTCATTCGTTACAGACCCAAGGAAAAGTGCATCAAGTCTCAGTGTCACACACTACCAGCTCTTCGACATTTTTCGTTTTACATGAAATGGAAGTTTATTGCATCTCCTACATCGCTTATTTCGTGCAGGGCAATTATTCTGTGTTTCCTCTCACCACCGTCACAATCTGCAATCCTTATGGCGACTCTGTCCCTTATTTGTTCCTCTTTATTTGCACTGAACTTGCAGTATTCCACCAGCTCATAAAGGCATCTCACAAAAGTCTCGACAGATTTCTGTGTGCGCTGGTGAAAACAGGCCCTCTCATGAATAACGTTCCTCCAGGGGAACAAAGAGTTCATTAAACTTGCCTACTACAGTCCTACTACAAGCTTCGGCAAACGTGAATGATATGAACATCGCTTCGGTGTCTTTAGCCATTGCATAAAGCAGGGAATTGACTTGTACTTCACCGCTTTCCTTGTTTAGCGTTGTGGCAATACGACACCGGGAGAACCGCTGGATCCAGACAGGCCAGGTCGCAGCATATGCGAAGTCGAACACCACTGGTGCGTTGAATTTGGACGTTATTCAAATGAAAACCAGGTGAACTTAGTTGTGGATGCAACGTACACTTCTGACACCATGTCACGAGAGGAAACATCAATGTTGTCTATCAACTATACTTTATTGAACATACTGCATAGATCGCACACTAACGTTTCTTTTACTCCACATCTGTATATGCATGTGGGTGGAGTCTCCACCTGATTGGCTAACACCAAAAGGCTGGTTTCCACACAGAGCAAAGCCTTCATTTTATGTGAAAACATGACAGATCGCAGAGAGAAATTATCTGATAGGATGTTTGAATAAATTAATTATTTGAATTATGTGATGGGGAATCCTTCTGTAACCTTATATTTATTAGTTCATTTATTTTATTTTATTTTGTTTCATTATTTGCTAAATGCTTATTTTATTTGGGGGAAAATAATACAGATGTTACAGATAATCTGTTTGATAAAATTCATTTTCATTTGTATTATGCAAAGTTATTAGTATATTTGTGAGAAGGTTGCTTTGTGCTCCTGCCCCTTTAAGCATACGTGTGTCCATCTGCTAAATAAAGAAAAGGGAATTCGGCTGATCAATTAATTGGTCTTTTACCTGTGCATGTGATCAGATATCATAGATGTTTCTCATGCTGCACTTTCTTTATTACATCCAGACTTCATACAGCAGCAGTTATAGTTGTTCTGTTTCTTCCTTCAGTCACAAAGGTCGTAACAGCGGCCAGAAGAAAGGCTGGTTGCAAATACAAAGAACTGTTTCTCATTAAGAACTGTAATCTCTGATTCTGTTCTTTTCTCTGGCATTGAAAGGTGATGTTTATATGCCTACAAAAACTCTTTAAGGTGTAAAACATTTTGGATAGTTAATATGAGTTATGATCACAGGCAGAGATTGAACTGCAGGGTAAGGCTAGATGTGATTCCTCTTTGGCGCGTACGAGTGACTCACACCAGAGTCACGTGATCAACTGCTGAATTCAAACGTGTTTTCATGTGTTTGTTGGTGCTTATTTTAAAAACGCTTAATGTTTATTTACATTTCAAACATTTAAATACTAATGAGTGTTGGCAAAAGAACAGATGTATCATTTGAAAAACACCCACTGATTTCTATGGAAGCAGCAATAACAATTCAGTGTTATTTTCATATCAGATACACATTGAGCAGATATCTATACAGTTCACTCTATTCTTCTTCCAGTTCACCAGCCACTTACTGTCATGTATTTCTGGAGAAGTGGAATAAGTGACGTGTTGTAAATCTGACCGATCAGATTTTCTGAATTGCGGCCCAAACTATCATGTCAGCGCTTGTCTCGTATTATAGATCAGCTAACATGATCATTATAAAGGCTTTTAAACGACTAAACACACATATTGGAAAATCTGAATATCAGAAAATGTATTTTGTGACTGCAGTGAGTCACGTGACAAGCACGACACATCCATGGAAACAATGAGGGGAAATGTTCTAAAATAACGGTCGCCTAAAACTCACTCTGGGGATCAGCAAGAAAATTATAAACTGACATGTGAAACATTTTTAAATAGAATGTGATGAATAATAGTTACATGTTGCCCATCATCAACCAACATGACCATCATAAACTTTCGTTACTGAAGTGGTTAAAGCAGCCAGTTGGAATAGCCTATAGTTACCTAATGCAGCACATCTGTTTTTCAAATCTGAATGTATTATCACTTAAAAATTGTGCATAAAAGTGCTTCCTTTTATAATCACTAAAGTGTCACTCATGTTAATTAATCGCAATCTAACAAAGTTCTGCTAATCGATTAGCCAAATATTTACAGCTTTTTTGTTACAGGTTAAATTATAACGCAAGGATTTTAGTGTGTCGATCTCAGCACTATTTTGATTGGTGAGGAATTGAACTTAAACACTTCTGATTGGCCCTTGCAGTCAAGAAATCATCGGATCGTTTGTGATTGGCCATATTGATCAACGCTGCAAGAATAGGTTGTAAATAGAAAAACCTATTTATGTTACTTTTGGCCTTCAAGAGCACAGATCACCAAATCTGTTAATGTGTATCAGTTTATGATAGTGTTTATGAGTGCAGAATTAACTCATAATTCAGTTCAGCTCGCGGCCTGAACAAACCTGCGGTTTCAGAGATTACTATTTGTAACGCTTCTGATTGGCCACTCAAACCCAACAGTCGTGTGTGATTGTAGTGCGCAACGCTGTGAATGTAAAAATACTTATGATGTAACATTAGCAGAAATAAATATAATGCCACAATCAACACTTTAATTTTATTTTTCACTTTATTACTAGATTTAGTTTAAATGTGCAGGTACATTTTTGACCAAATCCCCCGTTAATTTCTGACTTGTGATCAGGGGACGGCTGAGACTTTCCCAGCCTTACACACGTTCTGCCTATGGTTATGACGCATTACTTAAGAGATTTAAGTATTGTATAACATGAGCGGCTCTTGGACACTTTAATTTTGAAAATGTAGCTCTGAAATGAAAAAAAGGTTGCAGACCCTTGTGACCTAATATGATTGTAGTTTTTCTTCATCCAGGACATATACATGTTAATAAAAATACCATGTCTTCATCACATGCTCTGAAAGACAGAGGTGATGTGTATTTAATCCTGCAAGTATCTGATCATGTTCTGGAGAGAGAGATGAAGGTTGTTGCTCAACTGTTAAAACTCCTGTATCTCGATTATAACCGCATATACAAACACTGTTTGCTGGATAAAGCTGTTATAATAGAAATACTTGAACAAAATCAATCTCTACTAGGCCTGAAAGAATTAGCCGACATCATTGACAAAAAAAAACAACTTGTCAACAAATATCGTTGTTGTCGAATAATCTTCTGATCTCATTTGATTTATTTGAAGGGCATGCAGTAACACAGTTCTACCAGCGGGGCGCTGTAGCTCAATACTGTAATCCAAACCAACAGAAGAAGAAACGGAGCTTCAGAGTGAAAATTTAACATAACTACAAAAAATGCTGTCAAATGCAGGTCCTCTAAAACTCACTCATCTGACACTGTTTTCACGCCACACGTTCATTTCCTCCAAGAGTGAAAGAATCATTGCGAGCAAAGATAATGTGTCGACTGATAAGACGGAGCCGAACCACTTTTATATAAAACAAACTACCTGATAGTACCTGATCTCGTTTAAACAGTCAGTTTCACTACGATAACAATACATGTGGTTTTGAAGCTCTTTAATGTGGCGTAGCAGATCTCTGTAACATCAGGTCAAGCAGCACATGAAACTATTATCTCTGCCTCTTTGCTACTATTACAGCACAAAATAAACATCAGAAAGTTTGTTGAAAGATACAGAACTTGCTAAAAAAAATTACTCATCTCTAATGTAATCACTGAATCTCGAGTCTCAACCGCAGAAAAACGGCAATAAAACAGCTTGAAAACAAAGTCACAAAATGTCTTTCTCAGGAAAGCCGTTCAATGACCAGAAGCTCAATAGTTAAAAAGACCAGAGAAAAAAAAACTCTAGAGAAAAGCAAAAACACTTGCACAATATTACATTCATATTTTTACTCTTATTAAAAAAGTTATTATTATAATTCCAAGACCTAATAATAACAAATGAGGAGGAAGGAAAACCTGAAGGAGAGTCTATTTGGTCGGCTCGAAATTTATTAAAAATACATTTTGAAAAGCTGGTGATTTGCTTTCTTCATTTATTACTTAAAATAGGTATAACTATATTTTCTTTTAATTATTGGAAAAGTGGAATAATCAATGTTACGTTCCCATAAAACACTGACCTGAGCTGTGAGATGTAGGGCAGACACTGGAGGAATCCCCTCACTTCACTCTCTTCATCTGTCCAGTCCATCAGCTCTACTGGTTTCTTCTCTGTCTGGAGTTTCAGCACTTCTAGGAGGATGGAGATCTTTCTCTCTGAGAGGTTTATTCTCCAGACATCAGGAACTGACTGATAAATGGGCTGTAATGCTGGAAGGAAACTCCTGCCTGTTTGAGTCTCATAGTTCTTCACATGTGAACACAGATCCAGCAGTGCATTGAGTTGATCTTGTTTGTAATTGATTCTCATATCACAACTGCACTGAGATGCTCTATGGAAGAATTCTAGAAAGAATGTGATTTGCTTCAGTGGTTCTTCACAAATCTTTAATCTGCAACATATAAATAAAAAAATATATTAAAAATAATTTTTTTGTTGTTTAGTTTTTTTTACAGGTTTAGAATTACGCTATAGTCTAGCAAGAAAAAAAGTATCTTAAATTTTGTGTAGGTTTTAAAGTGCTGACAAGCTTTTTATGGGAGAAAGGGATACATTTTCACAATGGATGAGGGAGTAAAAGATTATCAATCAAATGTCATTTAAAAATGCTTTAAAATACCCATTTAAAATATATGATCAGCTACGGGCAATGCTTTTCCTATTTAATATGACTAATATGATAGTCATAATAATATTTTAAAAAATTCTAACAACTAAGCAAATTAATAAAGAAATGCATTACTATGGCAATAATTATATTGTATTGTGTTCATTAAGAATAATAAAAATATATTTAACAGAACATCAGTTAAATTATAATATTCATTCTTATGTCTGTCTTAATTTCTTTGCTTTCAAATGTTTTAGACCAGTGGTCGCCATCCGGTCGATCATGACCTTTATCACTGTCCCGAAAGCTCCCTAAAATAAAAACTTTTCAGTTGCCAACTTAGCGACTCTGTCCCGCTCCGCACCCCTCCCCCGTCGATAGGACGACCGCTCCGCTCTCATCGCTTCATTAAATAAATCACCATATTGGCCGTTCGTTCTCTCGATAATCGGTTATCTCGACACTTTTTTGCAACCCCCGAGGCCATCGAGACAACCATATTCCACTGTGTGTATATATATATGTGAAGATATATATATATATATATATATATATATCTCTTCACCCCCATTCATTAGTACCTGATCTTGGGAGAGCAGCTGAGCATCATGTTCATTCCTGCGTCAGTCATGTTACAGTCCTCCAGATTCAGATAAACCTCTTTATCTCTGGACTGACCGATCACATACGCCAAAGCACAACACTGATGAGGGTCAAGATCCACTTCAGGTTCAAGCTGATGGTTCATCTTCTCCAGGAACATTAAGCAAGCTTTAGGAGACTGCAGCTCATACAAGCACTGACACACATAGAGAAGATCAAACTCTTCACTTTCACTCTCAGGCTGGAGGAAAGTGTCCAAAAGCTTCTCAATGAACCGATCAGATGTTTTCTTTATCTGATCCTCTGGGAAGAGACACTTGATGAGTTTAATGTTGTGTTCTCCCAGAAGTCCACATAAGAAAGGAAGAACATGTCTCATGTGTTTATGTTCCTCAGTCTGACAGAGTTTGAGGACTTTCTCAATTTCATCTGGATGTCCAAAAAGCCACAAAGCTGAGAAGAATTCCTGCATTGTGTTGTGGAGAAAAGCACAGTACGTTGTTGCAGATGTAGGAGAGTCTCTTGTCGTGATCATCTTCAGAAAAGCATGACAAATGTCCGTCTCATCAATACTAATATCTCGGAGGTTCAGATTCTTCTGTCTAGTTGCACTGAACGCCTTTTCCATCAAAAGATGAAGCTGATCTTTGATCACTTTCAGGTACCCATCTATTTGCTCAATTTTTTTCTTTCCATGTTTCTTCACAGCAGCACGGAAAATGTGGATGTACATTTCTGTGACTGAGTGTGGATGGTTGAAAACGTTGTCATTTTCAAATCGAATCAAGTCTGCAATCATGAATGCATACATTGGCACATGGCTGAGACTGAACAGCTCTTGATTCTTCAAAACAACATCTTGATCGTGACTCAACGTACTCTGGTAGAAAGTGTTGATAGACTCGTCACTGAATCCTTGGACATACACTTTCCATGTCGGCCAGTCGGAGAAAAGAGGATCATATTCCACCTCTGATCTGCATGTTATCACAATCTTGGCATCAGACAGAAGCTCGTGGTTCATGATCTTCCATATGACGGAATTTCTCTCTAAATCTACTATGCCGTCAAATACAACAACAACATTCTCAGAGTTTTCCTCAATATCTTGAAACACTTCTTTTCTGTCTTTATCCATTGGTTTTAAATAGACGTCAAATAAAAAATACTCTAAATTGGCAACCTGAGAACTGTGGGCCAAAACACTTTCATCAAAGTAAAACATGTAATACCACTGTCTGTCTTCTTTCTCTGCCCACAGACGCATCATTTCCTGCACAACTGTAGTCTTTCCTATTCCAGGTTTGCCGATGAGGAGGATGTTCTTATCCTGTGCTTTCAGCAGATCCACAGGGGAAAGTGTTTGTTGCTCATTAGGAATGTAAGCTCTCAGCTTCTTGGGACGAAGTTTTTTGCATTTTTTGCTTTTCAGTTTTATTTTGAACTGAGGAGTTTTAAACTCATAGTCTGTCTCTAAAACAACAGGTATAAAATGAACGTTGGCTTGTGCCTTGTCTTTCAGATATTTACTCAAATGTTCCTGTCGGTTCATCTGAATACTTTTTGCTTTCTTCTTTAGCTCCGTCTGGTAGATTTGGCAGGGCTTCGTACCTAAAACAGAAACAAACACAGATTAAATGTTAATTTCTGTATTTAAAACAAACGAGTAATAATTTCTCTACTGACCAAATGAATAGCTGGCCTCTGCATCTTCCAATCTGAAGGGAAAACAGCAGATCCAGTAGTGTAAATCAGGATGCAATGTCCTCTTCTGAGTTGCATCTAGAATATTGAGTAACTTATAACTGGCCTTTTTTCCTTTCTTAATGACCCGATCCAATATAAATCTGGCTTTATCAAACTCTGTCGTCTCAGCTTTGAAAGAATCAACATCATGGTCATTGAAGACCTTCTGCTGATAAAGATTCTCAATGATCAGAGGAAGATTTCTCATAAGAGTCACCAGTTTACTCCTGTTTTCTTTGAGGTATTCAGTAGCAGGTTTCTGTGCACAAGCCATGCTGGAGGCATTTCACACCTGAGGAACAAAACAGAAATTTAAGCATTTCCATGCAACAATATTACATCTTAATCATATTTATCATTCCACAATAGTGCATCATAATTTAGAGATGTGTATAGAAAAAAACAACATATTAACATTGTAAAGCAGATTCACTTTGTAAATTCATGTCTTGTAAAGTTTTCTGAAGAAGATCCTCTATGAACAGATCAAGCTTTACTTCAGATGATCTCCACAAATCAAAGAGCTTCTTAATAGTACTAATATCTATCTATCTATCTATCTATCTATCTATCTATCTATCTATCTATCTATCTATCTATCTATATAAATAAAAAAAAAGAAAATAACTTTCTAAACAAGTAAAAGACTGAAAAGATTTCTCTTTCCGCTTCTCTGAACATGAGAAGAAATGCTGAAGCTGAAATTACTGCAAACTATTTGGTATTTTCTGCACTAGAGCATTAACAGACTGTAAACAAAAATAAATTGAAAGAGAGTGTTAGCAATTGTGCACGACTGAGGCAATTAACAGAAATTAAGTTTGATCGTGAGACAAGAAAACTACTTGAAATGAAGAAAGGTGAAAGACAGAGTTAGATGGGATAGTAAATGGCAACATGTATGCAATGGTTCTCCACAAACTTGAATCACTAAAGTCTTACATTGTTCAAAAACAGACAGTCGCATCTTCATAAGAAACAGAAGAGACTTGCTGAAAACAAAGGAAGACTTGCCTGTTATTCCACCAGATTTACAGCAGGAAAACAACGTGGACAATAACACCAGTGCAAGTTGTTCATCTTCTGTGAATGACAAGAAAATAGTTAATTTCACTCAATGAAGAGACTGTCAAGATTTAGTGGATTATCAGTATCTCGCAGGAGAAATACAGTGACTGTATAATCATGAGAGCAACATCAGTTTATTGTTGTTATTTTCTAGTAACATTTGTTTAAAATAGAAGAAGCAGATTTCCTGTGAGATGTTCACATGTTGTAATGTAATGATTTATAGTAATACCTTGAGATACGAGCATAATCCGTTCCAGGACGAAGCTCGTAACTAGAGTTGCTTTTATCTCAAATAATTGTTTCCCATAAGAAATAACTGAAGAAAAAATCTGTTAGGGGCCTCTAAAAAACACCCTTATTAGAGGTAATAACAATGGGAAAAAAAACATGTTTTATTGATAGAGGCATACACACACACAATTATAGTACCGGTATATAAGGATTCCTGTGATATAAAATAAAATGTGGTTTTAATGAGTTCTCACCTTCGAGAAAGACGATAGAGGCATGTGCGCGACATGTAAATTCAGTCACTTCTCCCGAAATATATGACAATAAGTTTATGGTTACCTATGCAATGTGTATCTGATATTAATAAAACAACTAGTCAAATTTTAATTGAATGGATTGTTATTTCCACTTTTATAGACATCAGTGTGTATTTTTCACACACTCTGGATCAGCGCAAGCCAACACACACTGAACACAGGTGTGATCGTAAGCGTCAATGGGTTAAATGTAAGATTAAAACATCATTTAAAATACAAACTCTTGTGGGGGGGGTTTGCGCGGAGGAGGGAGGGATAACTAAAAATGCGAGCCTGAAAGCTCATTTAAATCCCTCGGGCAAGAATGAAATCTCATCTGCACGCAATACACACACATTCACACATAAGCACACGATCTTCTCTCGACTGCTGTTTTTGCTCTTATTTCAGCCGACGAACACGTGAAGTGAAGGAGTGAGGCGGCATGGGCTGCTCCAAGTGCTCCACCACTAGCCTCTGCATGTGTAATCTGCTCGTATCTCAAATATTAACTTGCATCTCAAAGCAAAACATTTGCTCAAAGGCTTGCTCGTATCTCACAATACTCGTATGTCAGGATGCACATGGGCAGATGACGTGACGCATGTTTTTCTGTAATTAAGTGTAAATGTTTACTGAACTGCATTTCTCAACTAAAACCACACATGCCAGTGGGGCATAGAACATGAGAGATGAGAGACCTGTTCACGATTGTTAACGGAGTTAATCAGCCCAATGCTTTTTCCCGGTCGAAGCAGTTAAATTGCGCGAGAGGTTTTGTTAAAAAAAATTGCAGATTGTAAACAGAACATGTGGGGACTGAAGAGCCGCAAAAGAGCAGTCAAAGAGCCGCATGCCAGGGTTGGCAACCCCTGGCATAGCAGCGCTTCCACTAAGATTTTTTTTTTGGAAGTCCAGACTTCCAGATGTTAGTTTTTGGAAGTCCCATGTATTATCTTTGGAAGTCCCAGGTATTATTTTTGGAAGTCCCTGTTACAGTACTACTACGTCTTAAAGCACAATAATTTTATGCCTGTTACATATAAAATATACTAGAAAAGATACTAGAGGGTTAAAGTAACAAATACTTATGAGTTTTGTGCAGAAATATTTATTTAACAGGAACAACACATACATGAAAAACACACTTCTTAGAGCGTAGACGTTCTCGTAAGATCGAATATATATATATATATATATACGGTAGTAGATGAAGGATCCGTAGTGGTAGATAATTATTGACATATCCACAAATTTCACGGAGGCGGAGCATTCCGTATCATGCACAAATAACCAGGCTATTTTGGAGAGTTTCGGGAAAGTTTACCCGTCAATATAACACATCTCTCACAGTTTCGCGATCCCCGCACGTTTGTGCATAGTTATCAATTAGTTTATGGCCATAGCTCTCGCTGTTGGCTTTCGCGATCCCCGCAGTAGGCGGAGTTTCAGGAGTTCGCGGGAATTACCATAGTTACATCACTAGTGTACATCTTGACAGGAGTTGTATGGCGAAAGAGATTAAGTGACCTGCTGTGTCCTTATCAATGGAGTCGCTTAGCATACATGCCTACGGCGCATGTGGTGATTTACAATGCATTTGGTCACTTTGCAATGCACATGTACGTCGAGCGCTCTGTGATCTGGCGTAAAACCATTAAACAGGACGTCCCGCCGACTTCCTGAACTTAAAATTTCGCCGTACGCTGGCGATTTTCGGACGTAAATTATGCCCGGACGCCCGTTAACGGAGGCGCAGGCATAGAACATCATTTTATTTCAACATTATGATTTTGGGACGTAAAATGTATTTGGTGTTGTTCATATTTCAAGATGAATAGCAAAATTTCCTCTGGTGTGACTGTAACATTGATGACTCATCAAATGTAAATATTAGTAAAATAAAGCAGATATGTTTGGAGCAGCTAATAAATGCCTTGGCATTATTTTGTATGTCTTTGCTTAATTAACTTAAGTTTTCAAAATGCTAAAAAGTTCTAAAATAATATTTACAGTACATTTAGTTTTGAAACACAAATGCTGTCCGGCAGGAGATGGTCCTCACTGCGGAACACGAGATCCAGGGGGAGGAGTTGGATCCAGATCCAACTCCTCCCATTATATATACTTCGCCCCGCCGCCGCCCCATCACACATGGTCATGGTCATCATCACACATGGTCTAATTCTGTGTGCTCCCAATGTCGTTTTCCTTATGTTTTGCCTTCAAAGTTTCCCTACTGTTTTCAAAATGTCTGTTTTAGCTCGTGTGTTAATAAAGTTTTTTTTTTCCAATTTAATTGCGTTGGTAATACATTTTGCATGCATTTATGTAAGTGAGATGCTCTTATGCTATTTAAATGAAGTCAGATGCTCTTGTGAAGTCACTTATAAGTGACTTATAAGTATAATTAGTGCTGCTATAATTTAGTCACATACAGTGTCATAATCAGTAGTGAAAAAAGCACATTCTCTACTTGAATTTAAACTTGAATTAAGTGCCTACTAATTAATATACTTAAGTATTGGAAATCAAAGTGCATGTGGACTACTGAAAGGGGTTAAAGATCAGCCAAAGAATACAGTGAATCTACGAAATTTGTAAGTAATCTTTTTTGTTTTAGATTATATTTAAACGTTTCTCCAAATTAATAAAATACGTGGCTATTGTCCACCACTACGTGTAAGTACGTAGTGGTGGACAATAGCCACGTATTTTATACAAATTACCACAACGTATAAACTACAGTGTTTGTAACTATTAAAAACTTTAATATTTGTTTTCGGCAAGTTTGTTTTTACGTCAAAAGAATAACTAACTAGTTACGACTCGATGCGGAAAAGATGTGGGGAATCGATACGAAGTGTGGGGAATCTGTTGACCAATCAGAATGCAGTGGAAGGAAATCCAACTCCGCCCCCTGGATCTGGATTTAACTCCGCCCCTTGGATCTGGATCCAACTCCGCCCCCTGGATCTTGTGTACTGCATTGAGGTGCTACTGTCCGGCAGTGTGACATAGGATATTAGATTTTTGTACTGGCAGTTACATGGACAGCCATAGGGGTCTTTTAGTCAACACCCTACCAGGAAATCCCCCAGATGTTTGGATGTACAGTAATACTTCGAGATACGAGCATCTCTACATACGAGTATTCCAAGATACGAGCAAGCCTTCCGGCATATTTTTTTAGACACGAGTAAATATTCGAGATACGAGCACGCATGAAGCCTATGCGGACGCATGTTCACTTCAGTGTTCACTGACTTCTGCACGCGTCGTCCGCGAGTAGATGATTTTCTCTCTATTTTGATCATTATTCTTCATAATAGCGATAAATTCTAAGAAAGTGAGTAGTAAGGATGGCAGTGAGAAGAAGAAACGCATGATGACTGTAACGAGTTATAGTGGGTAAAGCAGAGTGCTTTTTCACTTTCAATAGGAGTAATTGATATATTCGAACGGAGCGTGAGCGGGGAAAGCATCGCATGTATGCGGAGTGAGGTTTCCCACTGTTTTCTTTTTCTGTTGCTCTTACTATTGTTTTTGTTGTAGTTTAGTAACGCGATTGTGCGTGAAGCATTGTTTGCAAACTGCTCCGGTGTGCGTAGGATGGACAGTTCCTGATAATAAAGGACCCCCTCCTTGTGTCTTACTAGTGCTTCACTCTGCGTCAGTGTTGCCATATTGGTCTGGTCGATAAAAATTGGGCTTGTTTTTGATGACAAACCCGCCCAAATTTCCTATATAAATGCATGTAAATTCCATTAAAACAAGCCTACAAATGCATATAAATTCCACTAAAACATCCGCGACGGACGCGCTCAGTGTTTGTCATATATCACAGCTATTCAGTTTTCAACCACGTATCTTTATTTTAGGTTTAAGACGTTTAAATACTCATAAGTACTGGCAAAAAAAATACATATATAGTTTGAAAAATACACACTGAGGTCTATAAAAGCGTAAATAACCATTAAATTATAAACTGACAAGGTGTTTAATTCATATCAGATACACATTGCATAGGTTACTATAAACTTCATATTCTTCTCCCGCTTCACCGGACACTTACTGTCATATATTTCGAGAGAAGTGACTGAATTTACGTGTTGTAAAGCCAATTGTCTGAACTGCAGCGCCCGTCTTGCATTATAGATCAGCTGACATGATCATTATAAAAGGCTTTTAAGACAAAACGCATTCACTTCCACATATTTGAGAACTGGAATATCAGGTAATTGATGAAAAAGCCAACAAGTGTGTGAATATTTTGAATAAATAAGCAAAACTAAATAAATGCGATACATCTGTCATAGTGCTTTTGCGGCTACAGTGTGTCAGGTGACAAGCATGACGCGTCGCCATGGAAATAACAGGTAGAAACTAAATCTTTACCGCAGATCTCCCATGCGTTGTTTATATCAGTCACGGACGGGTTTAATAATGACCACTGAAAGATGAGCGAGGTGTGGGAGTATTTTAAAGTAGGAGGAGACAGAAAAGTGTTTTATAAACTGTTATGTCAAACTGACATATAATGATTCCACTGGATCCGAGCATAGCCATATTAATCACAGACATGGAAATGTTTGGAGAGAACAGCCAAATCATCGCGTCGTTTACTACAACTGTCCGCCACTGTGATCACGTTCAGCTTGAAGAAATGTATAGATATATACTTTTTTATTCTTTACCTGTTTATTGAACTCATTGTCACATGTTTCACCATGGAAACCGACACGCACGCCTCTCGCTACATAAAGCTGCAGTTTTGAGACTACAGAAGGAAAAGCGCGCTGCAGAAAAGTGACCTTATTTCTAACAGCATTACTTTTAGACTAGTCGACAAGTTGGTTACAAAATTTTCGTTTAAACGACTAACAAATTAGTCGAAAGGGACATCCCTAGTAAACATGAGCGCGGTGTCTGCGTGAGTCGTCCAGGGATAGGTATGATCACAGCGCATCCACAATATGTACCATCCTAATGCAGAAGAATGTTAACAAGAATGTAAATCCTTTCAAGGGCGTGACGATTATATCGAAGTTATGTTCGAATATAAATTATGAGATGGAGAGGCTTCTGTTGTTGTGGATAAAGGAAAAGCAGATGTCCCTCATAGATATTTCGTTAAAAGCTCTGCGCAAAGTGAAAGTGAGGGTTGTCCGGCGAAAAAAGGTAAGAAAAGTGATCGAAAGTAAAGAATACAAATTGAAAAAAATCTAAACAATAATATAAAATAGAAAAGTAAAAAAAAAAACGAAAGCTAAGTTCAGTTATGCTTAGTTCCTGCTATTCAAGAAAATTACAGTTTTTACTAAACGAAAAAGGTACGAAAAGGGATCAAAAGTAAAGAATACAAATAGAAAAAATAATAATAATATTAAATAGAAAAGTTAAAAAAATATGTAAGCTAAGTTGTGTTAATTTAAGTTATGTAGTGTTACCGTAACAAACGTGTCTCCGTAACAACCCCCTCCCTCCCTCCTCCGCATCTGCCGCTATTGTCCTTAAAAACGTATAATTAAAACCACATTTTATTTGAGGTCACACATGTATCATACTGTATACATGTACTATAATTGTGTGTGTGTGTGTCTATACCAATAAAAAACATTTCCCCCCATTGTTACGGATCTGGAACAGATTAATTTGTTTTCTATTATTTCTTATGGGAAAATAAGATTCTAGATAAGAGCAATTCGAGTTACGAGCTCTGCCCTGGAACGGACTATGCTCGTATGTAGAGGTATTACTGTACTATAGAGGTTAAAAAGTGACTGTTAATCTCTTATTAATTTGATAAATTTCCTCATTTCTGTCAGACCATGAACGTGTCCATTTTTGATAGTCCTGTGGTGTGACTGATCTAGTTCGAGAAAAAAGAAAAAAAAATATATAAAAAAAAAATCATATTCAGGTTTAAAACAATGAACTTATTCAGTTACTGTAATGTCCAAGCTCAGTCTTGTATAGCAATGACTCAAAATGGCTGCTACGGTGAAAAAGTCCCGTGGTGTGACAGCCCGTCCTGTAGTGTGACAATTAAGTCAGATGTCTAGCTAGATTCTCGTCTGTTATGTTTGCAATATTAAACATATATATTAAACAAATACAGTAATACCTCGGTTTACGAGTTTAATTCGTTCCAAGAGCGAGCTCATAAACCAAAACAAATTTCCCCATAAGAATGCACTAAAAATCAATTATTCGTTCCACACGACCACAAATGCCCATTTAAAAAATTTTTTTTTGGTTTTACCCTATTAATTGCAGTTAAAATTATAACCATTAAGATCTCATATAAATACTAATTAATAATTGACAATTAAACTCTAAAAATACTTAATGCACTTCAGCTTTGAAGTGGGTGGAGGAGACGAGAGGAGGGGGGAGCGGGGAAAGCAAGGATTCAAGTGCAAATGAGTGCAAATGAGTGAATTTATTATAATAGTGCAGAAAACAAACGAGTGATACTCCAGAGTTAAAGTTGTGGAACATGGGAGACGGGGAGTTGTAAAAAAATGATAGTCTAATAATAACTCGCTGAACTTGTATTAAACCTTCATTTAACATTTCCTTGTGATGTAATTCTGTCGCGGCTGCAAGCGCGTCGTTCATCGTGTCACCCCCGCAACAATCGTGCATCACGCCCCCCGTCAACGATCGCGCATCGCGTCCAACACCCCCATCAACAATCGCGTCACGTTTTTTTGGAGGGGGGGGCGGCATTGGGTGAGTTGTGTCAAAAGAGAGGCCCACTGTCTCAGACTTTGAAAACCTCTGGCTTAGAGGTACTGCGCGTGTATATTTCACTACGCCAACAATAGCGATCACAATTAATTAATGTTAACAACAGGAGGTAAAACCACTGTAAATCACTCATAAAAGTGTCACTGTGGTGAATGATGCAGCCAAACCAAGCGACGCTGAGAGAATGAATGAGTTAAGGGGTGATAAAGGGGTTGGAACTGCGTGACTGTGTTACGAGAGGCTGTGTTTAGGATATTTCCAGTAAAAATGTGTGCAACGATGCTGAGCGTTAGGCATTTTTCCACACAAAAATGCACGTGGGTGAGGGAAAAATTCTCGGACACCGATACAATGCTCATACACCGATTTGACCCTTCGTGCTCGTACACCGATTTGCTTGTATACTAAGTCACTCGTAAACCGAGGTATTACTGTAGTTGCACGGGCATAAATGTGATGTGCTAAAGGGCTTTTCATCACACTGTTTGCACACGTCTTCTGGCCATTTTTCGAGAAATTTCATCGAAGTTTGGATGAGAACCACAGGAAAAACTCTTTTGGCAGCATGTAAATATTTTTTGTTATAGTAGTTGTTTTCCGATTTTCAAAGAATGTGTGAAAGATTGTTAGTCTAATCTTATATTGTTATGATTACCATCTTCTTGGCTAAAAGATGGTACCATTTTGAAAGACGTGAAAAACACATAGTGGCTGCTATCCGGTCCTGAAGTAAACAAGACAGCGCGGGGTTAGTTGTAACACTAAGCCGCACTGAATAAGTTGCATCAATAATCATATATTTTAAATTGTATTAACCTGTTAAAACGTTTTTCATGTCATTACATTGTTCAAAACACAACAAATGTAAAAAATAAAGGAACAAATATATTTAATTCATAAGTTATGCTTATGATCATCAAGACGCAACTTTTTTAAACAAATAAAAATACGTGAATGAACTTGCATTGGATAACATGGTGTTACAACTAACCGCTGTCTGTTAAAACGAGCCCAGCTCACGGGGTAAGAAGTCACATTTTACTCCTTGCGCTTTTGCCGATACTGCAGAGAAACGGCAGGTCCGACAAACATGAAAACAGTGCTCATTTGTAGGAGAGGCTTATATGTTGTTTGTATAAAAATATGGTTTGTCTAACCCTATTACTTTGTTTATTATTTGGCTAAAACCGTGTATATTTCACTACGTGAACAATAGCGATCACAATTAATTAATGTTTAGAATATGTGGTAAAAACTTCTTTAAATCACTTATAAAAGTATCACTGTGGTGAATGATGCAGCCAATGAATGAGTTAAGGGGTTATAAAGGGGTTGGAACCTCCTGACTGTGTTATGAGAGGCTGTCATTAGGATATTTCATGTAAAAATGCGCACAAGGATGCTGGACTTTTTCCAAACAAAACTGTGCATGGGTGAGGGAAATTTTTTCTTGTACACCGATACAATGCTCGTACACCGATTCGACCCTCCATGCTCGTACACCGATTTGCTCGTATACCAAGTCGCTCGTAAACCGAGGTATTACTGTATATATCGGTCTTCATTTGTTTGTTGTATGTGTATGTTAATAGTCACTGATCATTGTTTTTAAAGTGATTTTTGACAGTTTTTAGGGTTAGGCTTAGGGTTAGAAATGTTAGAATGTTAAATGTCTCTTCACTGGAATCTTTGTTCAAAGAGCTAAATTGATGATTTTAACATGCTTTTAATTATTTCAGTATGATTGTAATGACTTTCTCCTGAGAAACAAGATATTTCTTTAGTCTTTTAAGTTAAAAATAGAAATTAAGGGTCTTTATGACTGGGTCTGATTTGACGCCTCCAAAATGTTAATTATTCAGTATGTCTTGTTCACTATGTTTTTAGTTTAAATTCATACACTAAGTAAAAAGATTGTACTGATATGTTGCATTTTCATTAATGTTCAAATAGAGATGCAAATGAATTTGTTTGTTACAGAAGTATTCAATAAATTTCACCATAAATGTTCATACAGTGTCTCATTTTGTCCTGTGGTGTGACGCTATGTCCTGTGGTGTGACATCACTTCAAACACAATTAAACGACTTTTACTATGTCAACTAGCTTAAATAATTATATGCATTTGAAAACATTGCATAATAAAACTATATAAAAAATAATAATAAACATTTTGCAATATTTTTTCTCATTTTACACAATATTTCCACTTGAGTGAGTGGTAAAAGATGGCACAAGCAAAGAATTTAATTGAAAAACAGATGTGGAAAAAAATGCAGAATTTTAATGATCATTCTTGCAGAACATTTTTATACTCAAACACATTTGCTCTCTTTCATCAACATCACTGCCACTTTTATTATTATTAAACTATATTTAATCACTGAATCATAAAGAAACTCTAAATCTCTAACTTCACGTTGTCATATAAAAGTGTCACACTCATAGATTTCAGTTTCATTATCAAATACACACAATCTCCTCGAGATCAGCCTCCGATTCACAAACAACAGAATAATATCACAAGATTATTTTAATAACCCATTCAAACTCACCTCGAAAGTTTCCGGATTGAATCTGAACTGCACGTAACGGCACTTCCTGAAACGAAACCGAAACTGAATCAAAATGTGTTTCTAGCGGTTCAAAACTTCAATTCAATTTGATTGGCGAAATGAACTGGTTTCACAAAACTCTCAGAACAAACTGAGACAATAATGGGCTTTAATTCACGCGCTGCGAATATAGAAACACACGAGAAACGCGTTCAAACACATTATCAGACAAAACAGGAAATGTGACGGAACTATTTCTTCTTCTTCTTGATTTATTGGCGGTTGGCAGACCAGCTTAGGGTGCATTACCGCCACCAACTGAACTGGAGTGTGGAGACTCGATGGGAAACGAGGATAAAAACTGACTATATTCTTACATCAATTCCTGTTTCCTTTAAATACCTCAGTATTGCATATTGCATAGGAATTCGTCCACTTTTTTTACCAGAATATGTTCTAATGACATTGTATTATGTTCCATTTCCTTCATCTTATGCCTTAGCTCTTGTCTTTTATTTGTATATGCTATGCGATTTATGAGAACATGTTCAACTGTTTCTGGTTCATGACACTTATTGCACCTCCCTGTAGGATGTTTATTGATTTTATGTAAACTATAATTTAACCCTGTGTGTCCCATGCGAAGTCTAAAAATGAATGATGACTCTTTCCTTCTTAATACTGATTTCCAATCTCCTTTTCCCACAGTTTTCTGAATCTGAAACAGGTGTTTCCCCTTCCTCTCTCTTCCCCAACTCTTCTGCCAGATGTCACGTGCAGCCGTACGGATACATGTTTGTTCGTCTGATTTACTCATATCAATGTGCATCTCTACATTTCTGCTTTTAAGTGAGCTCTTTGCCAATATATCTACCACCTCATTGCCCTCCACCCCTACATGTGCCGGAACCCAAAAAAATCTAATATCATTCCCTTTATTTTTTATTCTGTATACATATTATGACAGAAACTGGACATATCAGTTAGGGTTAGATATTTTTATCGACTGTAAAACTTCAAATAAAATATCCTGTCTACTATCAGAATGACCCGATTGTAAACTTTCCAGGGCTGCCATTGAGTCAGTACATATAACTGCTCTCTCAATATTAATTTCCTTCACCCACTTAAAGAAAGGAGAATTGCAGCTAATTCAACAGTGAAAACTGATAAATTATCTGTTATTCTCTTTTTGATGATATTCTGATATTTTGGAATAAATACAGCTACTCCAGTTTTTCCTGAAATTGGATCTTTTGATCCATCAGTACAAAATATGTATTATTTCTCTATACCTATTTACCATGTATTGCTGAACAACATATTCTTCTGATATTTTCTCATTTTCCTTAATTTCTTTGTGTAACTGAATGTCTATATTTGGCATTGGGAACATCCATGGAGGAATGACACAGTTTGGCTATAATTCCTCCGATCCATTCCCATTAGTTGGGCTAAATTCATACCTATCCATCTTTACTGCGATTATTTCCTTGAGTATGTTCCCAGCATTCCTGAAATACATATCTAGTAGGGTGTGGCTCCTTATTCCCTTTCAATGTTACCCAGTATACAAGAGACAACTGTTGACGTCTTACTGCTAAAGGCATTTCTCCCACTTGCACTTGCAGAGCTGCAGCTGGGATGTTTTAAACGCCCCACAACATTTTCTAAGTCCCTGAGTTTGTACTGCATCAATTTTCTTTAAGAGAGTTTCACATGCTGAACCATATGCTATGCAACCATAATCTATTACAGATATTATAAGGGCACAATATATGTTTCTGAGGGAGTTAAAACATGCACCCCACTCGCATCCTACTAGACATCTCATTATATTTATTGTTTTCTTACATTTGGTCACTAGCTTCTCTATATGAACACTAAACGTTAATTTCTCATCCAGCCATAGACCCAAGAACTTGATTTCAGTCTCCTGCTTTAATGGTTGACCACACAATGTTAACTCTACTGGAATATGCTTCTTTTTCGTGAAACATATAACCTGTGTCTTTTCTAACGATAATCTGAATCCCCATCTCTCAGACCAATTTTCAACTTTGTTTATTGCTGTTTGAGTATTATTAACAGTATAAGTCATATTTCGCCCTCTCTTCCACAATGCTCCATCATCAGCATGTCGATCTTCCCATAATATTTTCTACCTGACTGAAGATGTCATTAATCATGATATGAAACAGGAGCAGATACACACACTTCCTGTGGCGTTGCATTTTCAATTTGACATTTGTTTGAGTGACTTGTTCCCACCCCGACTTGAATTGTCCTTGAATTATATGTTCTACCTCTAATGTCTAATTATTTCATTTTAATTAATAATCCATCTTTCTGTAGCATGGCATGGGCTTTCTCTATATCGGAAAACACTGCTATAACCTTTTCATTACTTCTCTGTGCCTTTCTTACACAGAACTGTTTTATTCTTTCTTTCCATATTTGCGTCACTTCAGGCTGTAGCATTACATCTTCGAGCCACAACCGTGCACACACAACTATACATTTATTGTGTGTGTGTGTAAATATAGTGTTTGTAGTCAGTTATTACACATTACTGATGTGGTCCATCAAATCTATATTTGCAGAGCTTGTTTTGAGAAATGAGACATGCAATAGAAATCTAAGTACTGTTTTTTTTTTTCCTGTGAAAAAAGAGTTTTCCAGAAGTCTGCATTTCCACGTCTTCACACAGACTGTTTGTGTTCAATAAAGTCATGAAATGCACTGAAGGTGTATTCAACAAAAAACATTTCCATGATGATGCAGATCAATATTTCATTTAAGGAATCTTGTAAAAGCAAGAAACCTCAAGCAAGATTTCTTCACAGCTCTTGATGAATAAACGGCTTGACTTCTGGAAATCTTTGAAACAAAGAGGCAAAAAGACTTTGAGCTTCTTGAGATGTATATGGCAAATTTGTCAATGCTTCTTTCTTAACCTAAATTATTTGACTGTCATATAAACTAATATATTAAACAATTTAATATTTAATTCTATGTTATACTTTTTTTTATAATAGCACTGTCATCACTGCATTGTTAAATAGATTTTAACTATAATCCCCATACACAGAATAAATGTGAGTTTCATTTGTAATGTACACAGAATTGTAATATTCCTGATCATTTTTTTATTAGAACTGTGATTGTGACAATGCAGATTTCCATCAGGATTCTGACTGTGATAACAGAAGACAGCCAGGATTCTCCACAATTTCGAGGCTTCGAACGCAGCAATTGTTCTAGAAGGAGCCTTTGTGATGGATGATCTTGAAATCCTTCCAGATGCATGTATCGACTTCTTAGCTGATATATGCACTGCATATGAATTCCCCTCTACAGCTCAAGAACACCTTTGATTTTATTCAAAGAATGTTTCTTTCTCTTGGATAAATCTCTGAACCCAAAACTATAGTCACTTAAAAACATGATGTGTGGTGATGTTTCAGAGTGTTTTAAAGGGAAATTTCACCCACAAATCTAAATTCTGTCATGAATTACTTTTCCTCATTTTACTTCAAACCCGTAAATCTTTGAATAGTCTTTGAAACACAAGTAAAAATGTTTTTAATGAAATATGAGATTCTTCTGTACCTCTGGTGTTTATTTCAAAAGGTCATTAAGGTATTATTAAGTTTAGTTTTTTTTTACCCAGCATTCCAATAGAAGGACAGAAACACTGTTGGCCATTGCTGAGTAATAAATAATGTTTTCCACGAGCTCAGTTTCAAGATTTTTCGTCTTTGACTTATTTGTTTTAGTTCAGTTTACTTGAAAATGTTAAGGCAATCGGTTTCTCAATATTTTCCAAGTATGTGAACTCTTCTAAGAAGTTGACAACTAATGAGTCAACAGTACTCAAGTTTACTTGATTAACACGTTCGCTATAAAAATGTTATTAAATTGTGCCAACTGGAAAATAATACACTAATTATGAACTAAGGCAATCATTTTCCTCATTTTTTCTAAGTCAACTTATTACAAAAATGGACGCAGTGTAACAGTGTCAGGATCCTGTCCATACCATCTTGTCTGTCTTGTCTTTGTTTAATGTTTGCCTGTTTGTGTTGTGTTTGAGCACATGGCTTTGTCTTTGTTCATGTTTGCCATGTGGTCCTCTTGTCCTCCTCCTCATTTGTAGTTACCACGCCTCCTTATCTAGTCCTCGTTTGCTGAGTGTGTTCACCTGTCCCTCGTGTGCTCTGCTCCCTTTATATTGTGCTCCTTTCCCTCATGTCCTTGCTGGTTCGTTTTGTGTATGTTGTGGTATATGGTCCTGTTTTGTTCTAGAATCTGTGTTGTAGCGTAGTCGCTAATTCTAGTTGTGAATAGTTCCAGCTCTTTGTTCTAGTATATTCCATATAGTATTTTGATGTTCTTTCAAGTCTTGTTCTAGTTAGTTCTTGCCCTTTTGTTTTCCCAGTTTTGTTTTCTCTTTTGAGTTTTAAGTTAACTTCTATTTATAATCTTCTCCCTGCAAAGTTGTCCTGTTATCGTAGTCATAGTTTAATTCTCTAGTTCTGTTTTCTTTTTCATTATTGCGCTTCTCTGGTTTTGTTGCTTTGTTTCATTTAATCATTCTCTCTTGTCTTGCATTTTTGTCTTGTCTGTTGTGAGTTGTGTCTGTTCCTGCCCTGAGAGTTCCTGACCACCGTCTCATCCACCTGGCAGCTAGTCTGACACCTAGCCTGAGATCTCCTGGAAGTTTGTGGCCTGGCGAGCTCCTGCTGGGTCTCTCTGTTGGTGCTGCCTCTTCCAAATTCCTCAGTCTGCTGTCATTCTGGACTGGTCTCAGTGGTCATCATCGCTTGCCTGTCTTTGTCGTCAACCCTGCACTGCCTGTTGAACTCTCACACCTCACTACCCCTATTGTGCCTTGTCTTCAGTCGTGTCAATAAAACCCCATCACTTCATTCTGCGTTTGGGTCCTCTCTCTGTAAAACCCTGACAAACACGGGTTAGATAAAGGAAATTATTTAATTTGTACATAATGTTATGTCATATTCCCTTAAAGTCAATAAGGCATGTAAAAATTAAGAATAAAAAAATATATGCAAAATTCATTCTAGATAAATGAAAAAGCATTAAAGAAAAAGCATTGCTTTTAAAATAGATAAAACGAGAGTACAATGTTCGTTGATTGAGTAAAAAAAAAAGTGAATCGAGGAGTCATTATACCTACAGATGTATCAGAGGAACAAATGAAAGATAATATGACAGGAGCAAAAATACTGCAAGTAAAACATCTTACAACATCCAGAAATTGGGAGAGATGCAATACTCTGTCTGTTATGGTTAAGTTTGAGGAAACAAAATTTATTTGGTTAGGTGTTCATAGGATACATGATGAGGTAATGTCACGTTTCATATAAGGGAGGACTCAGTAATGCAGGAAAAGGAGTATTTAATGTAAAAAAATAAAACCAAATACAAAAAGAAACCACCGACAGGGGGGGGGGGACATAACTAAGATCAAACTAACACACATATAACTAACATATAACTAACATATAACTAACATATAACTAACATATAACTAACATATAACTAACATTAACATATAACAGGGAAGCATGGATACAAACCAATCATAGGAACAGGTGTGGAACAACCATAGGAAAACATCCGACAACGACATGATACAGGACAGCAAACACACCAGGATTAAATAGGGCACACATGAGGAAGGTAACGAGTAGAGACAGCTGGGATCAATGAAGTTAAATGAGGTAACAAGATGGGCGCGGTCTACAATCACGAGACACAAATATGGGAGGAAGAGCAGTGCCACGGTTCTGTCACTAGAAACACTGGAAACGGAACTGAACCTGACAGAACCATGACAGGTAAGGCCATATAGTCCTCCACCACTGAGGTGTGCCAAAAAGTGCCAAAAATATAGTCATATAGCAACAATGTGTAAGGGCAAACAGAGATATGGCAGATGTGCAGACAGTATTTTGTTTTCCATTTTTGTTGTTTGTTGTTTTGGTTATTTTTTGTGGCACTTGTATATACTCTTCAAGGTGGACTATGCTTTTGGACACTGTAAATAAATTTCACCTTGCACTAAGAGCTTCTACGAGTGCACCATCCTTTTTACATTCCGTATGGACTTACCTTTATCCACGAAGGCGAGCTGGTTTGCTTGTCTTCATCACATGAACTGACATTGAAATTTGGTCACCGATGTCACAAACTAAATTCAATCATTTATTAACGGCTGAGATAATAACTGTACTTTTAAAGGTCCACAATAGGTCCTTAGGTTACAATTATGTTCCCAAAATGACTTATAAAGGTACAACATTTTAGGTTTAGATGTGAAAGGTCCATTTTTTGTTTTACATTTTGAAACTTTTATTTGCAGTGAATAACTTATATCTGTCTTTTATGTCTATTGTCTATATTTAAGACATGTATTGTAGGTCTATAAGATTACACAACATATATACTTCACTATCATGTCATGTAGCCTTTCCTGTCTGTAAAACATGGTAATTAATTTATTAATTTAAATATTAATACATTCATTTAATTATATTATTTTAAATCATAATAAAAAAATTATGTTTATAACATATAAAACACTAATAACATGAAAATAATGTAAAGTGCAGGAAATCTTGAACTCCCTCTTGAGTTGAGGAAAGCAGGGCGGTGTTCCTCATGGCTGAAGCAGCACAATAAAATAAACATTTAAATCATTTAATCAGAAAATAAACCAGCCGATTTAAACCTGCATTAACATCAGATATTTGTTTCTGTCTGAATTAATCAGACAAAGATATATTATATGCTCAGTGTTCAGAAAGTGTGAGTTAATAAGTGTCAAGCTCTTCCTGCAGGAATGAAGGAAAACCACAGTCAAAAATGGGATGTGCTATTCACTTTAAACAATTATGCTAACAATATTATACATGGTATTTTTTAGTAGTATTTGAGGCTTGATTTTCATTAATCGACATTGCCTGAAGAAATCATGTGAAATCTCCTAAATTATTTGGTGTATGAAACAATGAATTTAATATTTTTTTTGAAATGTGCTTTTTTATTTTAAGTTGACTCTAAACAGTATGATTAAGGGGGTCCTGTTTATATTAGATTGAATTTTGATGTATAATTAAGATCAAAGAAATTTGTTACTGCACTAGCATTAGCAAAGCAATTGATCAATGATTTAAGCAACACAATGTTGTTATTGCATACAGTTATTCACAAACCATGATAACAATGATAACTAACAAAACTTCAAAATAACTGAAACTCTTTCAAATGTCAAGCATAAAAATATGATTGTAAAAATATGATCGTGATGAAATGGTCCAGTTATCAGAAGAAAAAACTCCCTCAAGAGAGGCTCAACAACAAGGAGGAAAGGAAATGACAACACACTGTGTTAGGAACAGGTGAGATTTATTGGGATGGAACAGTAAAAAAACAATTACTTTAAAACATTACAACTTAACACAAAATAATATAATGATGAGAATGCCAATGAAGGTCAGCAAATTAGATTTTACCTTAATTAGACCGTGAGCATTTTTTATCTATTTTTATATTTTTATAATATTTTTGACCTTTTTAGATTCAAGATAATAAAATGTATTGACCTTTATTCCACTAATGTGTATATGCCACTCTTTACCCATTTAGTCAGTTTTTTATTTCTTTGAAAACCGTTTACAATTAATAACCCTTCAGTACAACTTTTTCACCTTCTCTCTCTAAATGGAAAAAAAGAATCAAAATTTGGTTACAATTGGTTACAATATCAGTTAGGATTCGCCTTAATCTCTGAGGGATGTGACAGAACATCATGAAGCTGATGGTTAACGAGCGTCACCTGCGCACTACACCGGCCTCGTATCTCACGAAGGAGCGGAAGCATTAAAGGAGGAGTGACCCCAGTGAAGGAAGAGAGAGTGTTACGATCCTCGTTTTTTTTTAATGAATCGATTGCTCTGCCTTTCTTTCTTTGTAGTTATGTCTCTCTCAATAGGTAATCCATTAGGATGTCTGGTCATCATTGGCTGATCGGTTAAGGCGGGGACTATATAAGGAAGCTTCCGGCCTGTGACGTTGAGCTCATTTTCGTCTGTCCGCGAACGGGTTGAGAGCTCCTGGATCCCTCCTCCGGTCGATATGTTTGACTGTTGTATATTGAGTGCAACCTTATTATAACATCTGTTTATGTTACCTTAATTTGAGATCTTTTTGTGTAACATTGGTTATCTTAACTTGGTTTGTTATTTGCTAAACCTTAGTAAGGTGTTGAACAACTTAGAGCGTAGGGGTGTCCTGCCATTTAATTTGAGCTTGTTTGTATTTGTTTTTCACCAGGGAGTCAGGGAAGTTAAATGTATCTTTGTTTTCTAATCGTTAGGTTATTTACTTTATTCCCTCTTTTTGTTTGTATTTGTTCTGTTTGTTATTTTGGCCTTTGGACACCCTGAAGACATGCTCTCTTTCACTTTGTTCCTTTAATAAATTTAATATTACTTTTTCCTATTCAGTTGTGTTGATTTGTTTAATTATCGACCGGAGTGAGTCCGAAAGGGATCCAATTTTACAACTCGGCTAAATTATGCCCTTGGTAGCAATTCGTTTATTGTTCCCTAGACTCGGGGCGTAATAGAGAGAGTGCCAAGTCTGGACTTTGTGTTAGGCACCTGTGTTTTTGTGGGCAGCAGTCTATGAGAGGGACTTCTGCCGTTACGTTTATATAGCATTTGTTTATACCTAAATTAAAAGTTTGCTAAATGTTCGCCGGTTCCCGCTTCCTTCTTTCCCGAAGTATGAACTATGAATTGGTGCTGAAACCGGAGGAAGGAGGAAGGAAGAATTGAATTGGTGCTGAAACTGGAGGAAGGAGGAACACGCTGTCGGAGGGATCATGGTGCTGAGGAAGTCGGGCAGCAGAGACGAGAGGAGGACTGTCAACAGTGTTGCCAGATTGGACTGACGATTTCCAGCCCAACTACAGCAAAAAACCCGCCCATTTACAAAAATACCCACCCAAGACCAAAATTGTTGACGGGGGGGGTGTTTTGGGCTTGTTTTGTCATCCAAAACAAGCCCAATTTTTATCGACCAGCCCAATGCATTTTTCTCCGGTTGGACGTTGGAACCCGCCCAATCTGGCAACACTGATTGTCAACAGCTGCCCAAGGTGGTGGTGCTAGAACAACAGCGGATCGAGTGGGATGATGAACTCGATGCCATGCTCTTGGGACGAGGTGGGGTGGCTGCCGTGTGTGAGGGAGCAGAGGAGTCGCCCCATTCGCCAGGAGGCGGAGGAGCAGCATCCAGTGCCATCATAACCAAGAACCAAGAATAATTTATTTATCTTTCTTTTTCCTCTCTCCCTTCTCTCGTCTCTGTTGCTCATGCTTCTGTATCCTTTTCCTTCGCCTTGCCTGTCCTTACCCCCAGGTGCCGCGGCCGCTGTGATTGCTATGTCAAATCTCCAGTCAGTCGATCATGTGCCAAATCCAGAAAAACCTGTTATTTGACACATACTCTTTTATGAACACAATGTTCAGTTCAACTGAAAGTGTTTTTCAGGCTGTACCATGAAGGAGACAACATGGTATCTTCGCTAAGAATAAATGGCAAAATAGTAAGTACTTTCATTAATTTTTCAGTGCACTGGATTTCATGGATCAAATTTGCTTTCAAAGTGAAGGAATGAGTGAAATTAAATATACGTTGGTTTATAGTGTTAATGAGTTGAGCGCTGGTGTGCGATGCAAGGAACTCAGACTAAAAACTCAAAGGATTTATTTAACAAAAGAAAACACTTCAATTATCAACACAAAAGGCATACGAGGGAGCAAAACTTGGAGAGAACACGGAAGGGACATCCACACACTAACAACAACAGTGAACACTGATAATTACCGAAGAAGACCAGGGGTAACATGAGGGTTTAAGTACATGAAGAAATGGGAATCAGCTGACAGGGTAATTACCTAACAAGACAGGAGGGGGAAGGATCTGGAAGACACAGAGGAACCTGGGTGTGACATATAGATTATGCACTACATTATATACATACACATACACTCTAAATCAGGGGTCTCAAACATGCGACCCGCGAAACGATATTTTGTGGCCCGCGGGACCATTTTAAAGTTTAATGTAAGTGCGGCCCGCGAGTGCTGAATGAATAGCGCTTTACTGCGTTGTGTGCGGAAGATTCCTTTTTCGTGCGAGGTGGAGCTGTACAAACCAACCAATCACAGTGGAGTATATGACTCCCGGGGGCCAATCACAGTGGAGTACATGACTTCCGGGGGCCAATCACAGTGAAGTAAATGACTCCCGGGGGCGGGGCATCGGCCAGGCTTGATGCAGACAGTAAACAACTGTAAACAACAGAAACAACTGTGGAGCTGCCCGTGTAACATCACATTTGTCAAAGCCGTCATAGAATTATTACTTCTTATTGTGATTGAAATTGAGCATGTTCTACTTGAGCTGTACGAAGTGAATGTTAGGCTACTGTTATCGGCGTTGGATTTAGCGTCATGCGCATTGTATTTGTTTTTCCATAATTTGAAATGGGCTGATTTGCGGGACATCGGTGTTATAATATAGAAAATAAAATCCAGTAAATATCGCCTCCGTGGCTGCATCCCATTGTTTGTATATAATACATTTATTAATGGTGTCCCACAGTCCCAGCTAATAATTAACAGCCGGTAGCAGTCGCCTATATCTGTATTTTCTACCATATAAAATATTACGATGTTCATGTCATCAAGAAAGTATGGAAGCCCGTTTCCGCCACAGTTGAGGAAAAAAAATGATTATTTAAGTCATAATAATGAGAGAGTTTATCATAATAATGACTTAGTATCTGCACAGAATTAGTTTCATAATAATGACTTAATATCTCGAAATAATGAGAAAATTTCTTATAATAATGACTTATTATCTCAAAATAATGAGAAAGTTTCTCATAATAATGACTTAGTATCTCGAAATAATGAGAGAGATTATCATAGTAATGCCTTAGTATCTTAAAATAATGAGAATTTCTCATAATAATGACTTAATATCTGGAAAAAATGAGAAAGTTTCATAATATTGACTTATCTCAAAATAATGAGAGTTTATCATAATAATGACTTAGTATCTCGAAAAAATTAGTAACTTTTTCCTCAACCTTGAACTTCAGTAAGTCCAAGTACATAGAAGAAGAACCCATTGAAGTTAAAGAACTGTCAATAATGACGTTTGAGAAAATATTTTTTTTGTGGAATACTTTTTTGCGGCCCTGCCTCACCCAAACTCTGCCTCCTGCGGCCCCCAGCTCATTTGAGTTTGAGACCCCTGCTCTAAATGCATATATATTTAATATAGACTTAACATCATTTGTTAACTGCATGTTTAATATAACCCACAAGAAAATACTAAGACAAATAGGGAATTTGGCGGTTCCACTTCAAAAACGTCGACAAAATAGTATTGGCGAGTTAACCGTGACTCAAGATAAGTGAACTCCACTGTATATATATATATATATATATATATATATATATATATATATATATATATATATATATATATATATATTTTCCAGGTCATAATCTAAAGCGTTATGTTACTGAATTTATGTCCATAGTTATTTTTTAAATACTATTTCATTGCAGATATTTTTCTCTCTCAAAATTACAACGATTCTGTTATGTTGCCGAGTCCTAGTATCTTGAGCAAAAACGAGGGACATATACTCCACTTCACATGGCTTTCTCGTGACTGAGAATTCACTACGCATGCGCTGAGTTTGCGTTGCACGTGGATCCCCATCCCAAAGCTCTCACAGACGGCCCGGTCCTCGCACAGCAGATGCAAACAGAACAGGAGATCTTCACTCCTCCACGTGCAAATAAAAAACATGTCTGGAAAAGCCGACGCTGGCTGATTACGCAATGGCAGTACGGGATGTCAAATGTTTGTCTAAAAAAGAATTAAATCACTACACAAATCTCAAGACTCACACAGAACTTAAGTTAGTAAGTTAGTTAAGTTATGCACACACACAAACACATCCCAGTTTCTGGTTCTGACGTGAGCTCTGCTCAGCGCCGCTGCGGATTGAAGAACGGATTGAAGGTTGTTAAAATACGGGACGAAGCCGAATTTGTAGAAAGTATGCAATCTAGTACAGCGTGATGACCTCACGAATATGTTGTGATTGTTTACGCTGTGAGCGAAATTGTGTTTGCAATGTTGGAGAATATAATTAAAGGTTTGTATTGAGAAAGGAGTTTTTTATTGTATACTGGTAAATCTCTGCTGTTAGTTGGTGCACATATGGCTTTTAACATATACAGTGTATGTAAATTTTTATTGCATGCCGATCGCTTCATCTAATAAATAGATTTATTGGATATAGGTTATCTCACTAAACACGGTTATCTCAATGCTTTTTTGCGACCCCAGAGGCCGTCGACATAACCAAACTCCACTGTATATATATATACAGTAATACCTCGGTTTACGAGCGACTTGGTATAGGAGCAAATCGGTGTACGAGCATGGAGGGTTGCATCGGTGTACAAGCATTGTATCGGTGTACGAGAAACAATTTCCCTCACCCATGCACATTGTTGTGTGGAAAAAGTCCTAGCTCAGCATCGTCCTAAGACCTAATGACAGCCTCTCATAACACAGTCATGAGGTCCCAACTCCTTTATCACCCCTATCACTCATTCATTCTCTCAGCTTAGCTTGGTTTGGCTGCATCATTCACCACAGTGATACTTTTATAAGTGATTTACATAAGTTTTTACCTCCTATTCTTAACATTAATTAATTGTGATCGCTATTGTTCACGTAGTGAAATATACATGTACAGTACCTCTAAGCAGTAACAGTCACGGTTCATGAATTCAGTGTCTCCTAGTTCTGCCTGAGTGTGTATGTGGTCACTGAACACTTGATTCTCATATCATCTGCCTATCTCCCTGCTTTTGTTCGAGGCTCCCATGAATTAGCTCGTTCGCGGCTCCCGCGAGTTCGTTTGTTCGTTCGCGGCACCCGCGAGTTTGTTTGTTCGTTCGCGGCTCCCGCGAATTCGTTTGGCTCCCGCAAATTCGTTCGTTCACGGCTCCAGCGAGTTCGTTCGTTTGCGGCTCCCTGCAAACGAAGTTTGTTCATTCCAGGCTCCCATGTTCCACGACTTTTGGATTATCACTTCCTTTGTTTTCTGCACTAATATAATAAATTCACTCATTTGCTTTCATCCTTGCTTTCCCCGCTCCCCCCTCCTCCCTCCTCTCTCTCCTCCAAGCAGGCTGCACAAACCTGAAGTGCATTACAGTAAATTGTCAAGTATTTTTAGAGTTTAATTGTAAATTATTAATTAGTATTTATATGAGATCTTAATGGATACAATTTTAACTGCAATTAATAGGGTGAAACCAAAAAAATATTTAAAATGGGCATTTGTGGTCATGTGCAACGAATTAAACTCGTAAACCGAGGAATTACTGTATATATATATATATATATATATATATATATATATATATATATATACAGAAATCATCAGTTTATCAACATGTGACTAAATCAACAGTGAAGGACAAGAGAGGACCAGGCCTGGATTTATGTCGTTTTGTGTTTGTGTTTTATTTTGAACAGATACAAAATAAAAACTTTTAATTTTCATAAAACTTTTCATTATTTTCATAATTAAAGAGTGTTAAATGTTCGCCAGTTCTTCCCTCCTCCTTCCCCGAACAAATAACATTGCTACAATGACTTGCTCATTTTATGAAGTACGTCAAAGTGTTTAATAGAAACATATATCACTGTTTATACAGAAATGTATGTGTATCTTTATAATGTTTAAGCTAGAGGATTTGAAGTTTGATGAGGTGAGTGTTCATGTGTGTGACTTCATATGAATATATTTAATAAAAAGGGTTTCTTTCACTTCAAGGTTTTTTTGTGAGTTTTGTATGTCTGTTATTCAAGAGTTTAACAGCATATGTGGAAACATGTATGACTGAGCTTGAGTTATCGCAGTCATATATATATATATATGATCCTTCTTCGTCCCTCACTACAGATATGTTCAGATAAATTATGAAGGATGTTTAATTTTATTGAATCAATTAATTTTTTGTTTATTCAGAGTCAGTGGAGGAGATCAAACTCATCAGATAATCAGATACTCCTGCAGTTTCATCATGGCTGATTCACAAGGATCTGGAGATGGAACTTTTCCTCCAAGATGCAGGTGCTTTCAACAAACTAATGTGTTTTTTGTCAAGGTTGGAGGGTGAAGGGATAAGGGAGGATAAGATTATTATCATCTTCATCTTTTATTCATAAAAAATACAACTAAACAAATTAAAACTATCCCAAGGGGTAAAAACGTCTTAGGTTACGTATGTAAAACATTGCATCGAAACGTTAGGGGAGAGCCTTTGCGCTCCATCTCATGAAGCACAATCGAATCAATCGTGTAAATGCACGTTGTGGGTTGATGACATGAACCACGAGGATAAAGGTGCACTGGAATTCAGAAGCAGCAGCACACAGCTGTGCTACTTTTTTTTTTGACCTGAACACCTCTGTGTGAGGAAAGAAGAGAAGGAAGCCCAACATACTTGTCACAACTCATAAACAAAATCACTGCTGTGCCTCAGCAACAGAGGGACCCAAACATGAGATTCACGCGCCTCGGCAGCATATGTTTTAATTACTGTCAGGCAGGATCAGAGCGGATTTTTTAAATATATCCACTGTACTCAAACGCTGATATCACATGCTCTGTTCACAAACAAACAACACCGTGATTGTAGCCATTGTAGGGAGTAATGAGGGAGGACAGGTGAAGCAAATCAAACGGTAAACAGATAACAAAATGTGCTTGTTCAAGACCACAGACAGCACATGGCACAAGGAAACACGTTACAAGCCATGTACGTAAACAAAACGAGACATTAACAGCCAATGAGAAAACTCATTATGCATGTGTTCAAACAAAATATGACAACAGGAAAACACACAACCAGGGAAAAAACGATCTGTGAGCTACACAGCACATGACAAAATATGACATGAAAGCGTGCGGAGGATGTAAACGTGAACCGCGTGATACAAAGAACACACCACATGGATAGGAGAGACACAAACTCAAAGCTGTGCACTCACAAAAATACAAGACAATACAGTAGCGTCAGACAAACCAAGAAAAATCTAGATCAAAGAGACATAACCCTGAAAAGGTTTCCTCAAAATTATTTTTGATGAAAGATTAATTGTTATATTAATATTGTTCACCTCATAAAGAATGAAGAGATAATGGAAAGGATTAAAGTGAATCTGTTCTCTGTTACAGGTCAGTCCAGCAGAAGAGCTCAAACCCAGAGTTCAGCTGTGTGTCTCTGAAAAGAAATGAGTCTATGGAGATTCCAATACTGTTTAAAAGTGGGGACACACAGCCTGATATCAGGTACTCGGAATAACATTTCTGTTTAAGATGTGCTTACTGCTCAAAGTACTAGATTTATTATTAGTAGTAAATTATTATTATTATACAGAAAGTGCGATAATCTTTATTTAAAAAAAAAAAATCTAAGTGAAAATCCTGCAAGTTGCAGTTTATTGATGATCATGGTCTTGTGTAAAGCTCTATCTATTGTTGTTGTATTGTTAAAACATTGACTCACTGTAAAAGATCACATGAAAATCAGTGTTTCTGATTCTTTCTCCTCTTCATTCTGATTTAAACTCAAATCTTACATTCAGACCAGATCAAAACAAAACTGTGTTCACGCCTGCGATTCAAGCACAAGATATTAAGGAAAGCACGAATCCTGGTTTCAAGTAAAATATAGGACTTTTTATTTGTTGTTTAATTTTAGGCACTGCAAATGAACATCACTCAAACACACAATTAAAATGTCAAATATTTCAGAAAATTAATGATGTCCTGTCTAATAATACAGCAAATATATAATCCATTTAGCAATTCATGACTATACTTCTCTAACTTGTGTAATAATCTGGTATTTTAATCTTACAGCTATGAGTCTAAACTTGAAGTCTTCAACGCAGTCTTCAATACCAAAACTTAATGGCTGACTTTCCCCCATTCAAAATCAGACCATGTATTCAAAGACACACTGCTTTATATTAAAATTTAATTTAGTAAAGCGAGCAAAAATAAAAGTCTGGACTTCATTTACCACAACACTTCAATATATACAAAATAATGATCCAAATATACTTTCTCGTTTACTGAAGAAAGAGAAAGAGAGTTCAGAAAGAGGTATCAGACGTCAGCCGCAGCTGTGTGTCCATGAAGAGTGACCAGTTCATGGATCTACCTATAACACTCAAAAATGAATTTCACCATAATAATAGATAGGAAAACAATAATGCATTATACTGAGTATGTAATGTGCACTTACATAATGTGCTCTAATTGTAATTCGAAGAATTACTGTTTTTCAGGTAGTATTAAATGTATTAAGTGTTTTAAACTTTCAAATCAATTAATTTACATAGAAAATTCAGATAAAGTGAGTTTTATTTGTTTCCTCAGAGTACAGCAAACAGAACCGATAAATGAACAAATATTCAGGACACCAGAACAGAGAATCAGCTTCACAGAGAGCAGGTGACAACACTTTCACTTTCACTTTACTGCAATAGGCCAATATTCTTAAGTTTATACACTGACCAACATTTCGTTTTTTTCTATATTCTGCTCTAAAACACTGAATCTGTACTTGATGAAATAAAAAGCTTCAAGTCAAATCTGAAAAACACGTTTCAGTGTCTGCATGAGGGAATATCAAAGCAGGGAAGCCCAACACTCCTGAATGAGATCTACACAGAGCTGTACATCACAGAAAGTGAATGTGGAGAGATTAATAATGAACATGAGGTGAGATGGATTGAGAACCAGTCCAGGAGAGCAGAAGAAACACCGATCAAATGCAATGACATCTTTAGACTTTCACCTGGACAAAACAAACCCATCAGAACTGTGCTGACAAAGGGAGTCGCTGGCATTGGAAAAACCGTCTCTGTGCAAAAGTTCATCCTGGACTGGGCTGAAGGGAATGAAAATCGGGATGTCCAGCTCATTTTTCCACTTCCTTTCAGAGAGCTCAACTTGATGAAAGACAAAACACTCAGTCTTTCAGATCTTCTTCATGTATTTTTTCTTGAAATAAAAGAAATTGAAATATCCAGTGATAAGTATAAAGTTTTATTCATCTTTGATGGTCTGGATGAGTGTCGTCTGTCTCTGGATTTTCAGAGCAATGTGAGGTTGTGTGATGTGACTGAATCAGCCTCAGTGGACGTGCTGCTGACAAACCTCATTGCTGGGAATCTGCTTCCCTCTGCTCTCATCTGGATCAGCTCCAGACCAGCAGCAGCAGATCTCATCCCATCTGAGTTTATCCATCGAGTGACAGAGGTACGAGGCTTCAGTGACCCACAGAAGGAGGAATACTTCAGGAAGAGAATCAGTGATCAGAGTCTGGCTAACAGGATCATCTCACACCTGAAGTCGTCAAGAAGCCTCTTTATCATGTGTCACATCCCAGTTTTCTGCTGGATCTCAGCCACTGTTCTAGGGAAGATGTTGAGTAAAGCAGAGAGTGAAGAGATTCCCAAGACTCTCACTCAAATGTACACACACTTCCTGATCATTCAGACCAACATCAAACATGAGAAGGATTATGAGAAGACAGTGAAAGATGAAGAGATAATTCTCAAACTGGGTAAGCTTGCTTATCAGCAGCTTTTGAAAGGAAATCTGATCTTCTATGATGAAGACCTGAAAGAGTGTGGCATTGATGTGACAGAAGCATCAGTTTACTCAGGATTGTGCACTCAGATCTTCAGAGAGGAGTTGGGCTTGTATCAGGGGAAAGTCTTCAGCTTTGTCCATCTGAGCATTCAGGAACATCTAGCAGCTCTATATGTGCATCTCTCATTTAAAGACAATAACATCAATGTGTTTGACTGGATTACCAAACCAGCTAATGGAGACTCAGGCTCACTATCTGATCTCCATCAGAGAGCTGTGGATGAGGCTTTACGCAGTAAAACTGGGCATCTGGACCTTTTCCTGCGTTTCCTTCTGGGTCTGTCAGTGAAGTTGAATCAGAGTCTCTTACAAGAACTAAGGACAAAGACAAGAGACAGCTCTCACAACATTGAGAAAACAGTTCAGTATATTAAAGAAAAGATCAGTGAGAATCCCTCTCCAGAAAAATACATCAACCTGTTTCACTGTTTGAATGAACTGGGTGATCTTTCACTAATGAATGAAGCTGAACCTCATATGTGGTCTGGAGAATTACGTAAGGTGAAACTCTCCTCATCTCAGTGGTCAGCTTTAGTTTTTGTGTTGTTGTCGTCAGAATGGACAATAAAGGAGTTTAACATGAAGAGGTTAATCGGAGCTGAAAATGAGCAGTAAGTATCAATGAGTACAATCAATACATTCTAAAAAAATTATGAACAAAGAGAAACAAGAAGCTCAGAAATCTGTAGATGTGCAGATTCAGACAGAATTTAGTAGTTCATATTTTTATTTCTATTTTATGAGTTCACACAAATAATCAGAGCAATTCATAAAAAAATAAAACTATAAGACTGGAAAACTGGAACTCTCTGTTGCAAAATTAGCATTCCGTCCAGAGATTCACCATGCCGAGCAGTTCTGTGTTCTCAAACAGTAGAGTGTGGCGCTTGCAACGCTAAGGTCATGGGTTCGCTTCCCAGGGAAAGCAAGAACTGATCAGAATGTCAATGTGTTCCTTGAATGTAATGTAAGTCGCTTTGGATAAAAGTGTCTGCCAAATGCAGAAATGTAAGTGAAATGTAAGTTCCCAAGATGCACCACGGCGAGCCGGTGATGCCTCACCCTAATTCTCTTCATGACCCTCTTTTCCCCCTATTCTCTCAAAATCCATTTAATGTCAAGCGTGTGCCATAAGTGACTATATGTTTGGTATTATTTGAAATGTCTTAGTGTGACTGGTAAAAAGGTCTCGTTTCCACATAAGTAAACCAAAAGGTGTTAAAGGTTGAAGAGTTTAGAGAAGTCTTTCTTACTGTGGTGGGTGAGCCTCCCCCAGGGTCTTACACGCAAATACCTTCTTTTCTCACCAAATTACCTTCTTTTCTTCACCAAATTTCCATTGTTAGCTCATGTTTATATTTGAAAGAGGTTTGTCTCCTGGTCTGAGTATATAAAGAAATGTTTCAAGAAACTAATGATGCTGAGTGTATTTTAGCATTCTATTTCTGAGCATTCAGTATTTTGTATTGATTATTTTTTAATTGATTATTTCATTTGCATGACACATTTACCTGACTAATAATAAACTGTCATAACAATGCACAGACACAGACGTGAGTACAAACAGGCAGCTTTATTTGAGCACAGGACAAAAGAAACTTATCTGATGACGAGTCTTAACACTCAGATCACTGTAACCTTGGATGGAGAGACACTTGGAGAATTAGCTTGATGTAGTCACAGAGAGGGAGTCTGAAGCATAACTGGGACTAGACACTGAGTGCTGGGTGCAGGCTGGTGAAATAGTGTTTCGTTGATTAGGGACAGGTGCAGGTGTTCAGTCCTCAGGGGATTGTGAACGAGTGGGCGAAGTGTGGGAGTCTGGCGCAGGGGGCGTGGTCCATGACATAAACAGTTTATTCTGACTTACTCTGAAATTATTAAATATGAAATTACTATTAATTATTAGATTACGTTGCTTCCATTGTTACCGCAAAGTTGCGTCAGGCTAGTAATGGACTAAAATCCAGTTTGAGTAGATCATTGGGCACATCAGCTGAGATATGGAGTTCTGGCTTACACTTGGCACTGGTTTAAGTGTACTTAGACTGTAAAGGCTAATAAAGGAAATTTCCATTTAAGGCAACAAATTGTTGTTCGACCAATCTAAATAGTGTGAGCCTTACCTCTGTTTATTGTAACATTATTCTAGCTAAGTGTACGTGGGAAACCATGGCATAACTAAACCAAAGCTGCTACCTGAGAAAATAATATGGGTTGGTTTATATCTGTGGCAGTAGTCGTGACCTCGGACTAGGGATAGTGTTACTTTAATTAAAGTATATACAGATCTATGGGGACTAAATGGTCCTCCCAGTCGTTTCCCTGTCGTTCACATGGATTCATCAGGACTCACCTCACGTCTGCTGCCCATTGCTTTTCTGTGACACCTGGATCTTCCACCCTGGACTCATAACCACTGTACCTTTGTTTGTTTGTTTGTATTTTCACCTCTGAACAATAAATCACGTAACACTCGCTACTGAATCCATGTCTTTCAACCCTGACAGAGCAAGCAAGAAAACGTCCCTCTAAGCATTCAAAATAAAAATTATAAAAATGGAATTAAACTATTTTGCCACACTGAAAACACAGTGCACAGCGATCTTTCATCCGCTTATCGCAAAATGTCGTTGGACCAATCGGGCCTTACAAAACCCTACATTCCCTCTGTCTATCTCTGCATTTTCTTTTTGCTTTTGCCTTTTTTCTATCATTTGCATTTTATCTTTTATACGTCAGTGAAGACCAGCATTGCCGTTTTACTGACTTTCAGATCCTTTATTGACTTTTGATCATTTAAGCACGTTTCATACCTGTCCATTATATAGTTTCATAAAAGTTATTAAAAAAATAATGGTTAAAATAAAATGGGTCTCCTTCTATTTAAGAGTATTTATTGTATTATTTACTTATAATATTATTATTATTATGATTAATAATGATTAAATCATGTTTTATTTTTTATTCTCAAACAATGTCAGAGGAAACACAACAGTTGAAATTCTTCAGAAGCTGCTGCCTGTGATTACAGCAACTAGATCAGCTCTGTAAGTAACACTGACAACAACTATCACTGCTAAAACTGATAACATGATTTTACTTAAATATGATAAATTAATGGTTTAATAAAAGACATGAGTGTCACATCTTCATCTTTTAATCCCTCCATCGATTGGACCTGCTAGGCTTCTGTTGTAAAATAATTACTGTAAATGTGTTTCTGTTCATATTCTGAGCTTTTAGTTTAGTAGATCAATTCATTGATATATATCAATTCATATATATATATATATATATATATATATATATATACATATATATAGATAGATAGATAGATTAGAAATATTAGATACAATAATTTATTAAGAATAAAATTAGCTCTAATGAGCCTCTCCAACTCAAAATTTAAAAAAAGAGAATTGAAATCTGCATTTTGACATTTGGAGTTTAAATTCTCGGCTCAGTTGCACATTTCAGTTTGGATGTATGAAGATCAAGAAGAATATGCTGTTTGAAAAAAAGAGTTTGCTGTTGCACATAAAATACAATGTCATTTTAATTGTTGGAGAAATCGGGTGTCCTTAGAGCTTTTTGTGTCACTGATGTGGAGAAACACTAAAGTTCATCGATGACACTTCAGTGTCATAGTTATTAATGAGATACATGTTTTTATAAGAAGACATTTCTCTTAATTATTCATGACAGCATCAATCTTTTAAAATATGGAGTAAAAAAGGCATTGTTTGTTTTTAGATCTTTCATTGATAATGAGTATTTTATGTTTCCTCTATTCAGTCACGTCAGCGCCTCACAACAGAGGCGAACAAGTTGTGAGGCGAACTTGATCTGGTTCATTATCAGAATAAAACACAATTAACCAAGCACATGAAAAGTTGCACAGCTCAGTGCAAATAGTAATGTGTGCAGTTCATCACCTGTGCTGTTGCCAAACACATTTCTGCACATGTGGGAATTATTTATACATTGATACTGTAACAGTGAGTGAAGTGTAAACCAGTTTACATTATAAATAATAGTTTAGCATCCAAATATATCGCGAATATGGAAAAATTTAGATTTGTGCTGAATTAGAGTTAGGTTTACATGAATGCTGTGAAATGAAGGCTATCTTCCAGTTTTTTATTTTCTCAGGCTAGTCCCTTCTTGTTTTACATGTCATGCTTGTGTATTGAATGTTAAATAGGTTAATAAATGACAAGAGCGAAGAATGTAATTTTTTTCACAAACTAGCTCTCGCTTTCAAGTCAAGTGCGATTACCCATGTCTGAAGAAAAAAACGATATCTTTGTTGTATCTTTGAAATGTTTAGGGGTATTTCCCATGTATGGCATTATGGCATTGAATCATTGCCATTGGTCTCTATAAAGTGAAGCATCAGCTTCTGGGTTAACACTGGCAACACATTGCTAGCCTTTTAAAGTGATAATCAAAGATCAAATAATTTCAACACTTATTTAATTAATTAATGAGCATTTTTGAACATATTAGTTGAATGAACGCTGGTTTAACGGCCGGATGGTGTAACGATGGAACTGCATTGACTGACAGCTGGCCTAGAATAGCCAGCCCAGTTCTGATACTGGGGAAATATCAGCCATCTTTGGAGCACTCTCGTCCAGTCAGATTCAAGAATCAGAAGCAACAGATATACAAATCACATCCATCTTTATTCTTTGATTATATTTCTATACTACTACTTAATGCGATATAAACTATTTGTTAATTATAATACAGTGGAGTTTGGTTATGTCGACGGGCTTGGGGGTTGCAGAAAAGCGTCGAGATAACCGTTTAGCGAGAAGCGATCAGCATGCTATAAAAATGTACATATACTGTATATGTTTGCTAACAACAAAAGGCATATGTGCACCAACTAACAGCAGAGATTTACCAGTATACAATAAAAAACACATTTCTCGATACAAACCTTTAATTATTTTCTCCAACATTGCAACCACAATGATCGCTCACAGCGTAAACAGTCATAACATATTTGTGAGGTCATCATGCTGTACTAGATTGCATACTTTCTTGCGTTCTGCCTGTCTAATGTGCTTTCTCTACAAATTTGGCTTCGTCCCGTCTTTTACAGTTTTTACCAATTGCTTACACACGTTTTCAAAACTAAGTCTCCTTTTTTCAAAACTCTACACACAATTCTCAAAACTGCACACACAAAATGCAAAATGCCTCACATCTCCTTCAAAATGCAACATTGCATTCAAAATGCCAGAAACACATGTCAGAATGAAGCAAATGGCAAACACTTCTTTCATAATAATGCATTTTTGGATATAACATTGTGATAGCTTTTCAGCTATCTAAAGAAAAAGGCGGGGTCGTCTTTAGATAGACTAGCAGTCACTTTTATTCTAGACTTTATAACCAAAAGAATACGCTTGAGGGTAACAACAAAATAAACAGAAAACACTCGTCGGCAGCTTCCAAAAACAGAAGGGTTAACTGGCAGCACTCAGACTTTTCAGCCCTCTCCCCAGTCAGCCCTCTCTCCTTCTCCTAGGCGCAGCATTTATCCTGTCTCTCGACTCACTGCAAAATGAAGACACCTGTAAGATCTCGTTAACAAGAGGCATGTCCCTTAACCATTAGCCCTCCCAAACTCCTCCTCCACATGCAACAGACTCTAAACCACGCCCCGCTGGCCACAAACATGTAAACACTGCTGTTCTAAATCTAAAGCTCTTTGGTCTTTCACATTTCAATACAATGTTCTACAGTGAAAGTAATCTGGGCAGCAAGTACACCGGAAACACCAATGCATTATAGAAACAGAACATATTTTTTAGGCCAAACATTTCTTTTGTATTAGCGCACAACATATAATGCAAAGCGATGCCCACGTGCTGACCATTCTAATGGCCCGACGAGGTCCATGCCAATTCTTTCGAAGGGGACCTCAATTAGCGATAGAGGGCACAATGGCGCTTTTGGGACGGCCGGTGGGTTAACCAGCTGGCATTCGCAACGGGCCGCACACCACCTACGGACATCCCCGTGAATGCCCGGCCAATAAAACCGGGCCATGAGTCGGTTAAGTGTTTTGTCCTGTCCTAAATGCCCGGCCATCAGGTTATGGTGGGCCGCCTGGAATAGAATTTCCCGACGGCCCTTTGGTACCAATAGCTGGGTTATATCTTCTTTTGTCTGCGTGTCCTGCATCACGCAATATAACCTGTCTTGGATTACCGTAAAATAAGGGTAGGATAGAACGCGGCAAGGCTCCACGAGGTGACCATCAATTGATTGTACCCTGTCAAAGGCATGCCGCAATGTCTCATCCTGAGACTGCTCCAGGGGGAAGTCCAGCGCCCCTTCCCCCGACGAGGGCCTCAACCCCGGGACAGTCTCGGGTGGACCTGAGGTCCCCTCGCCAGCCCCAGCGGTTCTCACCTCCTGATCGGCTTGACTTCTGCAGGTGCCACCCGTAAATAGACCCCTTAATAATGTTGAAAAATTTTTTCCCAAGATTACAGGGTGGCTCAGGTGGGGATTATCCGCCGCCTCGACTCTATGTTTTTGGTTCCCCAATTGAATTATGACCGAAGCAAACGGATATTCACGAATGTGCCCGTGCACACACCGTACCTTCACCATGCGGCCCGTATTCAATGCCCCGGTTTGCATCAGGCGTTGATGCAACATATAACTATAAACATGTAAACCAAAAGTATATTCTTTACAGTACAATACAGCAAAGTGTGAGAGGGGTCCCGGTCAAGATATTGGCAGGGGGAGGGGGGGTGCAGTCCCCAGTGCTAAGCTTCATCTCTTGTCCGAGCTTGTTCTGGCCACAATACTTCGTTCACATCACAAGATACGTTTTCTCTTGCCAGACATCGAGGGAAGGATCTGCTAGCATGTCGAATCCAACCTGGGACAGAAGCAGTTTCCACATGCGTCCTCCATTCATCTAAGCCTCACACTCATTGATCGTTATCACTTGTTGCTGACCAATGTCAAAACATTTGAGGAGACCAATCAAATCAGAGAAGGCAGGCTTTATGTGCACACAGAAGCGGATGAGTCTTTGGGATGGGGGTGGACCCATGGCATCTCTCGTAAGAAGGTGAATGTGCTTTCACTTCAGAGAGTGCACAGTGCTACTCACTGTGAGTAAAGCGTCACTGACAAAGCGACCAGCATCCATGTGCAACGCAAACTCAGCGCATGCGCAGTGAACTAGGTGCGCTCATGACTCACGAGATAACCATGTGAAGTGACGACTTTGTTCGAGATATTTGCTCGAGATATTACTGTTCGACATTAAAGAATCGAAAATACTAAGACAAATAGGGAGTTTGGCGGTTCCACTTCAAAAACGTCGACATAATAGTATTGGCGAGTTAACCGTGACTCGAGATAAGTGAACTCCACTGTAATTTGATTATAAATAATCAGTTTTTGCATAGGATTTGCCTCCCCCTCTCTCTCTCTCTCACACACAAAATAACATGGTAAAATTCAACTCAAGGTGATTTTTGCTTTTCTTTTTGTTTCTTATAATAATGAAGTCTCTGTTGATCTGTGTGTCATTGTTCTCTAAAGGTTGTATGATTGTGGTGTCACAGATGAAGGTTGTGTTGATCTGGCTTTAGCTCTGAAATCAAACCCCTCACAACTGAGAAAACTGAATCTGTCTGAGAATAAAATTGGAGACTCTGGAATGAAACTGCTCTCTGCTGGACTGGAGAATCCTCTCTGTAAACTGGAGGAACTGAGGTAAGATCAAACGAGACTCTCACATGAAACTCCCAAAACTGTATTTTGCGGTTTCAGCAATTCATAAAGTAACATCAAAATGGAATACAATGCAACATTGCCTGGAGAAGCGGCATGCGGGCAAAGGGTTGGCTATCATTCACTTTCAGACTAGAATCACAGAGTCCCTATATGAACACCAGATGAAACAGCACCACAAGAAATGAAAGAAAGGGTACCAAACTGACATGAAACCAGGGGAGAGAGGGAGGGAGGGAGAACAGACCAACCAAAAGAGCAAAACAACAAAAGATTCTCAAAAAAAAAGAAAAAAAAGTCAATAACAGAGTTCAGGGATGATCAAACAAATTAAACAGTCCTCAACATCATGAAAAAAATAACTCAGAGAAAAAAAAAAGTTCTCAATAAGAAGAAAACAGGCGGGCTCAGGCAGGACTGGCGGGTAAGGCGGCGCCAGAGGGGTGAGCCAGGCGGGCTCAGTCAAAGCCGGCGTGTCAGGCAGATCTGGGAGGTCTAGAGGTTCTAGGAGGTCTGGAAGGTCCAGCCGCAAGAGTTCAGGATCCAGCCACAAGAGTTCAGGAACAGACCGTAAAAGTTCAGGGTTGGCTGGCAGGGCGAGCAGTCTCAGCGGTGCCGGCAGGGCGAGCAGCTTGCATGGCGGCCTCCGGGCCGGCAGCGGGCTCTGGGACGATGGCCTCCGGGCCAGCAGCGGGCTCTGGGAGAACCCTAGTCCTCCCTCTCCGTTTCTGTGTCGAAGGGAAACTGAGACTTCTCTTGACTACAGACGATGCGGTGGGGTGCTCTGTGGGTGCAAACTTCGGCTTTGGAACGGATTCCCGTTCCCTTAAGTGATAGATGTGATAGGTGAAGTCCCAAAAGCTGAGGCTCTCCAGCTTATCAAATTCCCAGTAGACTAGAGGCTGATCGAGGCAGAGATTGAATGCCTCTTTAAGATCAGCCTCAGTATGGTCAAAATCATCCATCTTAACAAAAAAAAAGAGCATAACAAATCTCTTACATCGGTCCCCAGCTGACGAAAGTATAGAGAGTTAATCCTGAACTGCATTAGTCGGAGGGTGGTCAGATTGGACAAGGAATATGGGAGAAAGATGGAGCCCATGATGAACAACAAAAAATAAATAAACTCCTTCCCCGCTGAGTCCTTAAATGGTGGTCTCGTTCTGTCACGACTGGATTGAGGAAGGACTCAAGTGCAGGGGTAAGGAGGTTTATTTAACAAAATATAAACCAACATAAACGTAAAGCAAAAACCCACAAGGGGGAAAACATAACATGACATAAACTAGATCAAATCTAAAACCTCGCACAAACCAAGAACACAGCAGGAACACAACCATATAAAACCACACGAAAGACAACGAGACCACAAAGGACAACAAACACACTGGGATTATATAGGGAACACACGAGGAAAGGTAACAAGCTGAGAACAGCTGACGACACTCAAGGGAAACGAGGTAACAAGGTGGGCAGAGTTACACAATGACAAGACACAATAAAGGGGCAGTGTCAGGGCTCTGTCAACAGACACTCGAAAAGGCCAGACTAGAATCACAGAGCCGTGACACTATGAGTATATGGCCGGTGTTGTATGTACCCAGTGTGGCATTGTGATGGAGGACCCCGTTTTGAGTGATGGCAACAAACATGGTCATATTACCCCCACTCTGTCCAGAGACATTGATAATTACCCTCTGTCCCATTACATTTCGTCCACGGTGCCTGGTTTTGGTGAGATAGATAGAATTTTTGTTTGTCTCTTGTTTACATCTGCAAATAAGCGTCCTTGTCCTCGATGATGTCTTCTCCTTTCCACTCTGTACAGAATTCAAACAAAGTAAGTGTTCAGTATAGGAACTGTAAACCATTTACTAAAAATGTAGTACAGCATGATAACCAATCTCATTAAATGGAGTGCAGTAAATGGAAGGCTTGGAGCAGAGGTGCCCAAACTAGGGCCCACCGGTAACCTTTGATTTGGCCCGCCATACCGTCCGAGGAGAGAGAGAGAGAGAGAGCGAGCGCGAGATACCTTCGACACACATTGTCATTTCTAATTTGACATAATTTTGTTTGTTTTATAGTTGAACTACAATAGAGTAAACTGAAATTAAATGTAAATTAATTAAATGTTTTATTGTGAATGCGCAATTCAAGGTGCAGCACTGCGTGCTTTGCGACACATGACGTCAATAAACGTCAACAAATGTTGCACACAGACAAGAGATATAATTTTTTTTTTTTTAAAGCTGGCGAAGATGAGTTTTTATTCTCAGAAGTCAAATCAAAAGGCAGTATGTCTAGTTTACAAACAGTCTGTTGCTGTTTTAAAAGAGTACAATATCCGTCATCATTATGAAACAAAACGTTGTGCAGCTTTCTCAAAGTACAGCGGCTAGACGCCAAAACAGCAGGCTCACGAGCTGCTTGCTGGACTTCGATATGAACAGAGCGCTGCCAGTGTTGCCAGATTGGACTGACAATGTCCAGCCCAACTAGAGCAAAAAACCCGCCCATCTACAAAAATTCCCGCCCAAGACCAAAATAGTTGAGACCTCCACGCGATTGTTGACGGGGGGGGGGTTTAGTGGAATTTATATTAATTTTTAGGCTTGTTTTAATGGAATTTATATGCATTTTTAGGCTTGTTTTAATGGAATTTAAATGCATTTATATAGTAAATTTGGGTGGGTTTGTCATCAAAAACAAGCCCAATTTTTATCAACCAGCCCAATGCATTTTTTTCCGGTCGGACGCGACCAAAAGGAGCCCAATTGGGCGGGAACCTGCCCAATATGGCAACACTGAGCGCTGCTACATCCTTCATAATCAGTGATTCGGTCTCTGTTTGGCAGTACAGTGAGCCCTCGTTAACTGCGGTTAATGTGGACCGGAACTATCGCGATAGGTGAAAATCAGCGAAGTAGGATCAGCCAATCAGGTCACGGAATACATCCCCTCGGGCTCTCACTGGTCGAGCTCGCGCCGGGAACTCTCTTTGTCTGGCGTCCTGGGAAACCGTTTCTCTCGCATCACGATGAAGCAACGCTGCTTTCCGCAATACGGCTGCACATGGCGGTATTTTTTAAATTTTATTTTTTGATGAATATTTTTGAAAAATCCGCGATGCACTGAGGCCGCGAAGTGGCGTCGGGATTACTGTACCTACCTCTGCGAGCAGATTTTCAGTCTGATGAACTTGAACAAGAGTAAACTAAGAAGCCAAATAACTGACTCTCACCTACATAAAATATTGTCTTAGTCTGTAAGTCAGATACAGCCCAATCTTGAAAAAACGCCTGAAAAGTAAGGAACAGCTTCATATCTCTCATTAGGTCACTGACATTGCAACTACATAGGCATTGACCAGTATTGTACATTGAACACTTGGGGATTGTTGCCCATTTAAATTGTTCATTAAAATACAAAGCTTTACAAATAAAACTGCATTAGTTAATCAGATTAAAGTTGTTTTATATTTATTTTAAATATTATGAAATAAATAAACCCATAGCAACTTTAATGTAATACAGTTTGATTTATGATGCAAAATTTACTTTTGGCCCGCGGCTCTCAGTCAAGTTTGATTTTTGGCCCTTCATAGGAAAAAGTTTGGGCACCCCTGGCATAGAGTTACAACTGTTTATGCAATACTATGCAGTCATATGTATTTTACAGTACATTACTATAATGCTAAAATAGTCATTAGATAGTTGCATACCTGTTCACCTTTCTGAAGGTTCGAATTATGGACTTATAGTTGTTCAAAACTAAGGTTCGAATTATGGACTTATAGTTGTTCAAAACAGGTAATCTGAACTTTGACCTATTTACAGGCTCATCTATACTACTGTAAAGTAAAGCAGTGATTGGTTAGTGATCAGTTAAGCAATTAGTGTTTGCACATGTGAGGAGTGTGTCTGTGCGACCTGGTGAATAAGTGTAGCATTTTGATTGGTTGTGTTTGGAAAAGGAAAGCAAGTTACTTCCTGATAGATCTTTGTGTTTTAGGTAGAGAATTGTGTGTAGTGTTTTGAAAAAAAGTGTTTTATGTAATTGAAAACTGAGTCAAAGGCTGAGAAATAGCTCATGGTTTTGAAGATTTGGCATGTAGTTTTGCACTTTGAGTGAGAGGTTTCAAAAATCGTGTGACATGAAAAGATTTTGTGTGTAAGCAATTGGTAAAAAGATGAATAATGCTACTGTTTTATTTCTAAGCACTGTTGAAAAGGCTAACAAACTAGTTGAAAGAGGAATAATTCAGTTCAGAGTTTTTACTCCTGTGCTCCCACTTTCTACACCATCAAAAAAAGTCACACTATCCAATGCACCACCATTCTAAAGTGATGAGATACTGGATAAAACTTTGTCACGTTATGGCAAGCTGGTCTCTACTATTAGGAGTGCAGTCAGCAGTGAATCAGCGTTATTAAAACATGTAGTTTTGTTCAGACGTTTTATGTACATGATTATGAATGACAATAATCAGACGATGCTGATTTAGATTTTTCCTTGCACCCTCTGGTTTTGAGCCACTAATGCAGGGGCCTCATGCATATTATCATGGCAATTACATAATCAAATTCAAAGATAATCTGTTAGGGTTCTGTCACGTCAATTTCAGATCCTAGTGCATTTGTTGACAGAACCTTGACACTGCTCTCTCTTCGTGTCTGTGTGAGGGCGCATGACGTTTTGTGCATGCTCTCGTGTCCATTTGATTTCATATTGTCTGTCACCAACTGCGCGCCGTCTCGTCTACTTTGTGAACACGTGGCGATGTGCGTCTGCATTGGCTGTGTGTTCATGTCCTGTCAAGCGATTGCCCCGCCCTCTTGATACCTTTGTGTCCCATGAGTGCTGTCAGTTGTTTCTGATCACTACCTTTGTCATGACACATATCTGTTTGTTTTCTTAGCACCATCTTGTGGCAGTTTGATGTAAAAACAAAGTGTTTTCTTAGTGGTTGGTTCAGAGCATGTGATACTAGAGTTAACCAGGAAGTAACCACAGTGTTCCATGCGGTTCACCAAAACAGACTTTTCTCACAATTTCCTTTACATTTTGTGCCTTGGAAAGGCTTTGCCTGTAAGTTCATTACCTTTTTTCGTTGTATGAATGTATAAACATATATACTGTTCATATATATTTGTAATTCATATGTTTGAGTTTAAAATAACAAATTATTATACAGTGGTGGCAATTAGTTAGAAACAAATACACTAAGCAGAACTGAATTGAGGTATAAGTTCTCAGAGAATATATGTTAATAATTGAATCTGATTTATGTTTATTTTGAGAACATTTTGTAACAAGAAATTTGTAACTTTGTATGTTTCAGTTTTACAAAAAAGAGAAAGAAGAGGAAAAACATAACAGTAAAATCCTCAAGTTTACTCCTGCGTTTGACCCTTTTCTGACTCCTGTTAGCTATCTGTCAGTGTTGCGTAGAAGGAACACGCATATAGGACAGAATAGTAAAAAGGCATCCCAATAACAGACAATACTGTACAAGGAAAGCAAGCTCTAACTCCTTCATTCCTCGTTCATCATCACTTCTTGCACACCTAGACGGCATTAGCAATTCATGATGGCGGAGAAACCTACGGAGATTGGAGAAGCTACAGAAGAAAGTCTGGCATTAGAAACAAGATCTATAGTATCTGCTTCAACTAATAGATCTAGAAGATCAGCAGCTAGCATAGCTGCTGCAAAGGCTCGCGCCAAGTTGGAAGCTGCTCAGGCCAAAACTGAATTCCTTAAGAGGGAATCTGAAATCTTGATTGAAAAGGCTCAACTGAAAGTGACAGAGGCTCGCATGGAAGCATCTCTAACAGCTCTAAAGCATGAAAGTGAAGTTGCAGCAGCCATTGCTGAAGCAAAAGTGTTGGAAGCAGCAGCAGAAAGTGAGCTAGGAGATAGGATTTCCAACGTGAGAGAGGTTTCCAATCGCACTCGTGATTACGTTTTGGATCAGTCTCAACAGAGGTTATCGCCTTCAGCCAGAGATGAACCATATCAACCACCTCTAATGCCTATTGTCCACAAGTTGCAGCCCGAGACACCACTAAGGCAGCATCGCTGTACAACGTGGGAAGCCAGAGATTCCTACATCAAACCTAGTACTGAGAGTATGACACCACAGCCTCAGAGGTCAGTGCAAATGACTTGCGATAAATTCCAAGAACCGGCGTTCACCTCCTCACCAAATAAAGCAACACCACAACCATCATTCAACAACGACACTAATGTGAATGAGATTGCCAGGTACTTAGCGCGAAGAGAGCTTGTTAATTCAGGTCTTTTCAAGTTTGACGATCGCCCCGAGAATTACTGGGCGTAGAAGTCATCCTTTATTAATGCAATTGAAGATTTGAAACTATCAGCTACTGAGCAGTTAGATATTCTGTCAAGATGGTTGGGAGAACAGTCTTCACATCATGTGCAAAGGATCAGAGCTGTGCATACAAGTAATCCAGACATTGGCTTAAGAAAGGCTTGGGAGCGCTTGGAAGATTGTTATGGCTCTCCAGAGATTATTGAGAATTCTCTCTTTGATAGGACTGATAGCTTTCCAAAGATTAGCAGTAAAGATGTAAAAAAGCTTAGAGAACTCGGAGATCTTCTACAGGAAGTTGAGTAAGCAAAACATGAAGGCTACCTACCAGGACTTTCTTATCTAGACACCGCTCGAGGTGTAGCCCCTATTGTAGATAAGTTGCCTTACAGTCTTCAAGAGAAGTGGATGGCTCAAGGTTCACAGTACAAAACTGTACATCAAGTCGCCTTTCCGCCATTCTCATTTTTCTGTGAGTTCATATGCAGAGAGGCTCGAACACGTAATGACCCAAGTTTTGCTCTGTCTTCTGGAATCCATAGCATCCTGAAACTGGAGCAGCCAGTCAAGAGACAAATAAAGAGCACAGTCTACGCTCATAAGACGGAACTGTCGTCAGGTTCTGTGAGTCAGACACGCAGCTCAAACTGTGAGTTGGAGGATGTGGATAAAACCTGCCCAATTCATAAGAAGCCCCATCCTCTCAAACATTGCAGAGGCTTTAGGTTCAAACCTTTAGAGGAGCGCAAAAACTTTCTGAAGGAGAAAGGGATTTGCTACAGGTGTTGTGCTACAACCACTCATCTGGGCAGGGACTGCAAAGTGGTTATTAAATGTAAGGAATGTGGCAGTGACTCTCACATTACAGACTCTCACATTACACATTACACCCAGGACCACCGCCTTCAACATTATTCGTGCATGGCGAGGAGGGAGAAACTGATGCTCCTCCATCTGCTGTCACTTCCAAGTGTACCGAGGTCTGTGGTTATGGTAAAAGTTCACGATCCTGCTCCAAAATTTGCCTGGCTAAGGTTTACCCAGAAAGCAGTCCAGAAGAAGCAATAAAGCTTTATGTGATCCTGGATGACCAGAGCAATAGATCGCTCGCAAGAACTAAGTTCTTCGACTTGCAGCATGTCAAAGGAGAGAGCTCAACATACACCCTACGTACCTGTGCAGGTGTGACTGAGACTTCGGGGAGAAGAGCCACGGGATTCATCATAGAGTCTTTAGATGGAGTGACGAAGGTTAAATTGCCAACCTTGATTGAATGCAATAATATGCCAGACGACAGGTCAGAGATACCGACTCCTGACACAGCACACTGGCACGCTCATCTAAAGCCCATAGCTCATTGCATTCCTCCTTTGGATCCAGATGCCCAAATTCTTCTTCTTTTGGGCCGTGACATCCTTCAAGTTCATAAGGTACGGGAGCAACGTAATGGACCTAATAACGCACCCTATGCGCAAAGACTAGACCTTGGATGGGTCGTAATTGGAGATGTCTGCTTAGGAGCTGTACACAGGTCCGCAACGCTTAATACCTACCGCACCCATGTGCTTGATAACGGACGTCCTTCTCTACTTCCTCCATGTCCCAACAAACTTAGCATCAAGGAGCAACTTGACGTAAAACCTACACCTGAAATATCCTTGGCATGTGGCACCTTCATCTTTGATGACTATGCCATAGGGGATACCATCTTCGAGAGAACAAAGGATGATAACAAAGTTGGATTATCCATTGAAGACAGGCGTTTTCTGGACATCATGGATAAAGAAATGTTCATGGACGAGAGCAATAGTTGGGTTGCACCACTCCCATTTAAAACACCTCGCCAGCGATTGCCTAACAATAGAGACCAGGTCTTAACACGCCTAACTTCCCTTTTGCACACACTGGAGAAGAAGCCTCAGATGAAGTCTCATTTTGTTACCTTCATGGAGAACATCTTTGACCGTAACCATGCCGAAGTCGCCCCTACTCTTCGAGAAGGCCAGGAATGTTGGTATTTACCTATTTTTGGGGTGTACCACCCACAGAAGCCCGATCAGATAAGAGTTGTCTTCGATTCCAGCGCGCAAAAACAGGGAATCTCCTTGAACGATGTTCTTCTCTCTGGTCCAGACTTAAATAATAGCCTCTTGGGAGTCTTACTGCGTTTCAGAAGAGAGTTGGTAGCTGTAACTGGGGACATTGAGCAGATGTTTCACAGCTTCATTGAGAAGGAGGAGGATAGAGATTTCCTTCGTTTCCTCTGGTTTAGGGACAATGACACCAGCAAAGAGATCATTGAATACCGCATGAGAGTGCATGTGTTCGGAAATAGTCCATCTCCCGCTGTAGCCATTTATGGCCTCCGACGAGCAGCGGCTTATGGTGAGAAGGAGTATGGTTCAGACGCCAGACACTTTGTAGAGCGAGAATTCTACGTTGATGATGGACTTCTGTCGACACCCACAGTTGAGAGAGCAATCGACTTGTTGTCACAAACTAAGGAAATGC
>JAWRVZ010000352.1:377500-439063 GCA_037043235.1 Rhodeus uyekii | reverse complement strand
CCCAGGTTTCCACACATTGTGCTTGAGTTTTTAGGTCTGTTTTAGTTTAAGTCCATCATACTCCATGTTAGTTTATTTTCGAGTCTCTTTGAAGATTTTCACGTTGTAGCACGAGTGAGCTCACATGAGACGCATCTACTGTTGTGTAATTTACTCCACTGCTGTTACCCATAAACCCCGGCGACCTTCCTACGAATTCACAAATGCCCACAACTCTCAATCGGCCTCACCTCTACCTCTCAGTATTTATCTCCAGCTGTTGCGACATTCAATATTGTCAACAGACGAGTCAAAACCCTGCCGGTTTTAGTCCCTCTTTTAGAGTCAAGGTGTGTTAATTTTTTCCGTCTATGCATTTGGATCCACAATCTCTTGTGTTGTTGTGTTGGACACTGAAAGTCTTTATTGTATTGGTTCACACAATGTAAACATGATCTGATTTTGCCAACTATCCAATCCAGTATTGCACAACTACTCGTAAATCCGTCAGTGTTTTCTAGCTCATTTCAGTTTTCGACAGCCATCAGGTTATAGATAAGGATAAACTCCCTGAATTTGTGTAGAAGGTTGTGATGGATGTACAGACCGGCATTGGTTATTGAAAACACTTTGTTTTCAGGAAAACGTTAGTCTTGATTTCGGACACAAACCAGTATTTTTCATCCCTCACGTCAATTTTAAACGGTTTCTGCCCAAACGTAAGTCTATGGCTTGCTGATGTTGAGTTATTCCTTTACCAGTTGGTTTAATTTATTGACCGGGTTCATTGGAAAGCTTGTTTTGAGCAGCACTGATGATGCTTTTGTGAAGCACAACTTGTGGTTGCCGTCTTTGTCTACGTGGCTGAACTTCTTCGTAAAGCATTTCCAGCCAGATCGAAACAGACTCGGTTACGCAGCTCAACTCTACAAGAGTTGATCGGACTTGTGCATTAGCGTGTTGGGTTTATACATTCAATACGATGCCAGAAACGCATCATGTCAACATGAAACCTTTTGCAACCCATTTTACGCAAGTGTTTTAAAGGACATTCAATGTCAAGAGGTTGAGTTTATCCATTAGAGACCTGATTGTGTGTATTAACCAATAAGATGGCATGATCTTAGAAGTAATACTAAACACTCATAAAAATAAAGGTTCTTTATTGGCAATGATGGTTCCATGAAGAAATTTAGAGTCTTTCCATTCCTCAAAAAGAAGCTGTTATTTAGAGCTTTTCACTGAAAGGTTCTTCAAGGAACCGAAAATGGTCGTTCAATAGCATTGGCGTTATTTGTACGTTGACGAACGCTGTAGTAATGTGCACCGAAAGAGTGAGTTTTGAATTGATATTTACTTTAGAGATTATGACATCAAGGCCTTTTCATATTGCATATTGAATTTATGACGAGATCCTCCAAAAATGACAATAAATTTCATTAAAAGTGCCTTCTGTGTGTCCACTGGAGTAACCGCAGCCTCGCTTCTGAACCGCTCTGGTGAAATCTGTCGCTTGCCTCTCGAGTTTAGATTGGTATTGATTGGTATTGTCTCATAAACGGTGTCCTTAACTCAATGTCTCACTGTTAAAAAGAGCAAAAACACTGTAAACCCAAATCCAGATGTGTCTCATAAAGCGATTTGGTTGTTCCTTCACTCATCTTTGTATTATTTCTGATGTTTTCTGCAAACACAGCACGTCAATTGTACAATGTGACGTTCAGATAGCATTTTTTGTTTCCTGATGTGATTGTGGGGCGTCTGGTTGAGGACGAGCTCCTTTAGATGTACAGACTGTTAATGTTAAAGCATATTTTAGTAGATAAACAGAAATGGACGGATTGGAGATTCCATGTTTGGCGTCGTTTTTTCATTTCCGAACGGGGTGTTTCTTTTGTGGAAAATAAACTGTGTTTCGGTTTGCTTCTGTATTTGCCAAATATGCGTTTGAGTAAAAAGAGAATTTAAAAAAGCTGTGTTTTCCTACATGGATTGGACGCAGAAGGACGGCGGAAGAAGTCCCGTTTTGTGAGATCTGTGTCTGGGAATCAGCTGGAGGAGACACTGCCGTGAACATTAACACGTCGTTGTTGTTGTGTGGATTTGATCTGCCATTAAAACATTCCCCCAGACGTCTTTGACCCCTTTTGTCCTTTGACCTTGACGATTGGCCAAGGTGTGTTGAGAACTAGGGAATAGCTTTCTTAAAAATAAAGGTTCCAGATGGGTTTGTTTTGGCATCAATGCCATAGAAGAACCATTGTTGTGAATATTTTTGAAAGAATATTTAATAATTGTTTCATTTTACACTATGAAGAACCAGTTTAATGCTTCCCTGGATGGCTGTTATAGAGTCATCGATGCCAATCAAGAACCTTTATTTTTAAAGGTGAACTATTTTTTGTTAAATACATTGTGTATAGTTAATTGAATTTTTGCCAAAGAATCAAACGCAGGAGAAGAAAATTCAACGCTCTTAATTAGCAATAAAAACACAAATGTGATGTTTATTTAAAACAATTTAAGGTTGAACTGGATCAGCAGCAAAGAAATCGGTCAATAAAGTGAGATTAAATACATAAAGTATATTTGTGTAATTTAACAGTTATTGTGTAACAAGACTCCACATTAAATCGGTCATTCACTTCTAGGAGTAAAAAAAAGTTTGCACAAAAAATTTGGGTTTTTGTGTCGTAAATAAAATTTATCCTGAAGCAATTTTCTCATTGACATATTTCAATCTGCATAGTCTGATATTTAATCCAAGGGCATTTCCCCCTCCCTGACCGTATGAAATGTATGCCTCATCTTTCTTTTTAAATTCCCATATTTGATCAATAAATTAAATTAGAATAAGACGGCAATATAGAGCTGTTACCAATTAAATTAAACCAGTTTTTGAATATACGGAAAGAATGATGCTTTTGAACAGAAGTAGGTGGCGGTAAGCGACCGTCTTAATGACTGAGTCATTGAATCATTCAATCAAACGATTCCTTCAAACGGCCGATTCATTGAACCGATTCAGTGATGAAAACAGTCGAGTGTTACTGTGAGATGCTGGTTCTTTGTTTGCAACTCTTTTCACTGCTGAAATAGCATAAAAACAGTCAATATTGATTCTAAAATACATACATTTACGGTAAGTAGTTTATTGAATTGTTGCATGACATTTTTAAGCAAACTGAACTTACCCTGTAATATTCTGAGTTTGCATTCATCTGAATCGGTTTTAGTTCATGTGAGACGAGTAAACGCATGCTCACATTTAGTATAAAAATACAATGACGTGTTTACAATGTCTCTGATTTAAGAATGTTTAGATATTTAAATTGGAAACAAGCCAAAATAATGAGGAAGACCACGACTTTTTGCTGTGTGGTTTTGGCATGTTGCTAATTTTCAGCGAATAATGCAAGAGATTTGCGACTGTGAATTTGGACTTGATTGACTGACGCGTTCAAGATATTAAAAGGCTCTCATCTTGATATCTATAGACGTGATTTACAATATCAAGGGAGTCAAGAAAGTCATATTCATCTCTTTTTAATCTCGTTTACAGTCTGTCTTTACATGGTAATGACTGGTTGCTTTTATAAGGACGAACACAAGCAAAACGTTCTCCTTTTGTGGTTGAAGAAAGAAGCGTATTACAACAACACCAGGGTGGGTAAATGATGACTTGACTTTCATTTGAGTCTTAATGCAAAATCTCAATCATGATCTCAGACTTCCTCCATCAATAAACCCTTGAGACGGTTTTACTAAAGAAAAATAGCAAATGGCTGATTTCTTTGGTGCCTCCGTCAACCTGTCAGATGAAGTTTGAGTCGCTTCCAGAAGATGGAAAACCGTAAATAAGTGTCAGCTGTCAAACCATCACTCTTGCGGTTTATATATGCTTTCATAAGCCAGATGTTTGTGTGCTGAACGTACAGAGCTTTGGGTATTTACTCTTGTAAAGTTGTGTGCAAACTGAATCTAGGAAACACACAAGATGTTCTTCAACATTCAGTGCGTTTCTGATAACATGAACATCGTGAATCTCAAGCACCATCTCGTGGAATGTTGTTTATTTTCATGACAAACATCTGGAATGTTAAAATTGATTGCTAATTATAAAGCAATTAACTCTTTCCCCTCCACTGATGGAATTTCCTGGCAATTATACTGTTACATCTGAATCAGTGCAGAATCTCCCGATCAAAACACAGGAGAAGCAGAAACAAGCGATTGCTTGCATAATCAAACATTCGACAAGTAATGGGAGAAAAAAAGCTTTTCGAAACGTTGAAATCAATTGCAAAGTAATTCCCAGTTTCGAAGCGTTTGAAACAAAGACAAAACACCTTTAACAAACCAATTAACTTATTAAATTCAATTAACATCACTGCATATGAAGCGTCTGTATAATATATGTTGTTTTATTAAACCGCACGGTTTGTTTGATGGAGAGTTTGGTTAAATCACACCAATAAGCTTGAACTCAAACAAATGCGGCATTAAAAACGTTGCTAAATTGATGGCACTTTATACAGACACCGGTTCATTCGTTAAAGGGATGCAACTTTACTTTAGTTGTTCTAAACCCGTATGAGTTTCTTTCTTCTGTTGAAGAGAAAAATATTTTGAAGAATGTTGGTTATAAACATCAACAGTTTGATTACCAACATTTTTGGTAATCATGTACGTGATGAAAGTCGAGTCGACTAGTCGCTGATGATGTCATTAATGAACACGAGGCTATTGCTCCACATTACAGCTTATTTCACCAGCTCTCTTGTCTTTGGGTCGTGTTTAAAACACACATTCACCTGATCAATTTTGAGCATCCAGATGAAATAATCAAGCTTATCTTGTGGAGTGTGCATTTATCTGCCATTAACTGTAGGAAACTGAACGTAAAAGAGGATTTCAAAGATTTCCAGGCCATGATCAACGACTAGCTGATGTCAAGCGTAAAGCGTCACGGCAGAGCATTAAAGTCGACACATAATTCAAGCATCTAAATTACTGTTAATTAAGTCAAAATTATAACAAACAGTTTTGAATCTACTAGACAAATATTATATGATACACCTTAGCAACCACTATGGTTACCCTAGCAACCACCCATGATACCCTAGCAACACCCTAGCAACCACTCTGGTTATCCTAGCAGCCACTTAGCAACCACCCAGGATACCCTAGCAACTCCCCAGATACCTTAGCAGCTGCCTAGCAACATCCTAGCAACCACCCCAGATACCCTAGCAACCAACCCGGATACCCTAGCAACACCCTAGCAACCACCCAGAACAGTAGTTGATGTTAAATTGTGCTACCAACATGCAAAATTACAGTTTCTGGTGCGACATTCTCAGCCAACTTCTAAAGTTTGTCTCGACAAACTTTATCCTCTAGATTTCATGATCAGCAACTAGCCAATGTAAAGTGTCACGGCAGAACATTAAAGTCGACACAAATCAAGCATCTAAATGACTGTTAATTTAGTAAAAATTATAACAAACGGTTTTGAATCTACTAGACAAATATTATATGATGTAAAAGATACAGAGTTTAAATGAAGAAAAACAAAATCACATGAATTACTCTAAGATTAATTTAATTTAACAACATTAAACAGCAGAGAAACTGCAAACCTTTTTAAAATAACAGTGGCGGGGAAAGAGTTAAAGTAAAGTTTACCATCATAAAAATCAACACAACAACACAGTTATTTCTTGCATTAAAAGGAATTAATTAAGCAAGAAACGTGTCGTGCAAATTGTAATCGTCCGGCTTAATTGTCTTATTTTGTTCCCTTATATTTCTACTGAGGTAAAACATAATCTGGACACAGATTTCATTGCAAACATTCACAATATGAATTCCTGCACATTTAAAAAAAAGAAGTCATTGTTTGTTCTTTAGAGACACATGGATTCCTCACACAATCCCAGCATCAGATGTGTGTGATTGAAGGATAAGGCACTGTTACGTGTGTCCCGCAGCAGATCCGCTCACTGGCAGGGATATCTGGCCCAGACGGGAAGCACTCCGCTCTCGTTGGCGATCCTCCAGTATCGCTCCCGCAGGAGAAACGCTCCGGCTTTGGGCTGCCGCTGCCGAGTGAAGATCCCTTTCTTATTCCCAACCACTCGAGTGATGCCTGCGGGACGGAGAGATGAACGGATCAGGGTTTCTCACACTTTATGACCTTATAAATCTAATTAATAGCACTTGGGAGGGGAAGAGCAATGCCTACAGTACTATAGAGAGTAAAATGATCTATTCTTTTTAAACGGCAGTTCAAATAACGAAAAGTATTACAAAATTATAAACCTCACATTTCAGCCTTTAACCCATATGTAAGAAAATGGATTCCAAATTCTAAATAATGTGTGTATACACATATATATATACACACACACACACACACACACATACATACATAAACACTAAAACAAAGTGTCATTTATTCCTGTGATTAAAGCTGAATTTATTAGATGATAAATACAGTAAAACAGTGTAATATTATATCAGTGTAAAACAGCTGTTTTCTATGTGAATATATAGTAAAGTGTCATTTATTCCTGTGATTAAAGCTGAATTTATTAGATGATAAATACAGTAAAACAGTGTAATATTATATCAGTGTAAAACAGCTGTTTTCTATGTGAATATATAGTAATGTGTCATTTATTCCTGTGATTAAAGCTGAATTTATTATATGATAAATACAGTAAAACAGTGTAATATTATATCAGTGTAAAACAGCTGTTTTCTATGTGAATATATAGTAAAGTGTCATTTATTCCTGTGATTAAAGCTGAAGTTATTAGATGATAAATACAGTAAAACAGTGTAATATTATATCAGTGTAAAACAGCTGTTTTCTATGTGAATATATAGTAAAGTGTCATTTATTCCTGTGATTAAAGCTGAATTTATTAGATGATAAATACAGTAAAACAGTGTAATATTATATCAGTGTAAAACAGCTGTTTTCTATGTGAATATATAGTAAAGTGTCATTTATTCCTGTGATTAAAGCTGAATTTATTAGATGATGAATACAGTAAAACAGTGTAATATTATATCAGTGTAAAACAGCTGTTTTCTATGTGAATATATAGTAAAGTGTCATTTATTCCTGTGATTAAAGCTGAATTTATTAGATGATAAATACAGTAAAACAGTGTAATATTATATCAGTGTAAAACAGCTGTTTTCTATGTGAATATATAGTAAAGTGTCATTTATTCCTGTGATTAAAGCTGAATTTATTAGATGATAGATACAGTAAAACAGTGTAATATTATATCAGTGTAAAACAGCTGTTTTCTATGTGAATATATAGTAAAGTGTCATTTATTCCTGTGATTAAAGCTGAAGTTATTAGATGATAAATACAGTAAAACAGTGTAATATTATATCAGTGTAAAACAGCTGTTTTCTATGTGAATATATAGTAAAGTGTCATTTATTCCTGTGATTAAAGCTGAAGTTATTAGATGATAAATACAGTAAAACAGTGTAATATTATATCAGTGTAAAACAGCTGTTTTCTATGTGAATATATAGTAATGTGTCATTTATTCCTGTGATTAAAGCTGAAGTTATTAGATGATAAATACAGTAAAACAGTGTAATATTATATCAGTGTAAAACAGCTGTTTTCTATGTGAATATATAGTAAAGTGTCATTTATTCCTGTGATTAAAGCTGAATTTATTAGATGATAAATACAGTAAAACAGTGTAATATTATATCAGTGTAAAACAGCTGTTTTCTATGTGAATATATAGTAAAGTGTCATTTATTCCTGTGATTAAAGCTGAATTTATTAGATGATAAATACAGTAAAACAGTGTAATATTATATCAGTGTAAAACAGCTGTTTTCTATGTGAATATATAGTAATGTGTCATTTATTCCTGTGATTAAAGCTGAATTTATTATATGATAAATACAGTAAAACAGTGTAATATTATATCAGTGTAAAACAGCTGTTTTCTATGTGAATATATAATAAAGTGTCATTTATTCCTGTGATTAAAGCTGAATTTATTAGATGATAATACAGTAAAGCAGTGTAATATTATATCAGTGTAAAACAGCTGTTTTCTATGTGAATATATAGTAAAGTGTCATTTATTCCTGTGATTAAAGCTGAAGTTATTAGATGATAAATACAGTAAAACAGTGTAATATTATATCAGTGTAAAACAGCTGTTTTCTATGTGAATATATAGTAAAGTGTCATTTATTCCTGTGATTAAAGCTGAATTTATTAGATGATAAATACAGTAAAACAGTGTAATATTATATCAGTGTAAAACAGCTGTTTTCTATGTGAATATATAGTAAAGTGTCATTTATTCCTGTGATTAAAGCTGAATTTATTAGATGATAAATACAGTAAAACAGTGTAATATTATATCAGTGTAAAACAGCTGTTTTCTATGTGAATATATAGTAATGTGTCATTTATTCCTGTGATTAAAGCTGAATTTATTATATGATAAATACAGTAAAACAGTGTAATATTATATCAGTGTAAAACAGCTGTTTTCTATGTGAATATATAGTAAAGTGTCATTTATTCCTGTGATTAAAGCTGAATTTATTAGATGATAAATACAGTAAAACAGTGTAATATTATATCAGTGTAAAACAGCTGTTTTCTATGTGAATATATAGTAAAGTGTCATTTATTCCTGTGATTAAAGCTGAATTTATTAGATGATAAATACAGTAAAACAGTGTAATATTATATCAGTGTAAAACAGCTGTTTTCTATGTGAATATATAGTAAAGTGTCATTTATTCCTGTGATTAAAGCTGAAGTTATTAGATGATAAATACAGTAAAACAGTGTAATATTATATCAGTGTAAAACAGCTGTTTTCTATGTGAATATATAGTAAAGTGTCATTTATTCCTGTGATTAAAGCTGAAGTTATTAGATGATAAATACAGTAAAACAGTGTAATATTATATCAGTGTAAAACAGCTGTTTTCTATGTGAATATATAGTAAAGTGTCATTTATTCCTGTGATTAAAGCTGAATTTATTAGATGATAAATACAGTAAAACAGTGTAATATTATATCAGTGTAAAACAGCTGTTTTCTATGTGAATATATAGTAAAGTGTCATTTATTCCTGTGATTAAAGCTGAATTTATTAGATGATAAATACAGTAAAACAGTGTAATATTATATCAGTGTAAAACAGCTGTTTTCTATGTGAATATATAGTAAAGTGTCATTTATTCCTGTGATTAAAGCTGAATTTATTAGATGATAAATACAGTAAAACAGTGTAATATTATATCAGTGTAAAACAGCTGTTTTCTATGTGAATATATAGTAAAGTGTCATTTATTCCTGTGATTAAAGCTGAATTTATTAGATGATAAATACAGTAAAACAGTGTAATATTATATCAGTGTAAAACAGCTGTTTTCTATGTGAATATATAGTAAAGTGTCATTTATTCCTGTGATTAAAGCTGAAGTTATTAGATGATAAATACAGTAAAACAGTGTAATATTATATCAGTGTAAAACAGCTGTTTTCTATGTGAATATATAGTAAAGTGTCATTTATTCCTGTGATTAAAGCTGAATTTTCAGCATCATTACTGCAGTTTTCAGTGTAAGAACCTGAACTGCATGAAAATCTGCAGATTAAAGTCTGATAATCAGTGATCATGTGACATTTTCGAGTGTTGTTAATGTTGCTAGTTAATGTGTTCCAGAAACACCAGTTCAGAGCGAAACTCTTCCTACTTCTTACCTTGAGCCGTCATGAAGTCGGCAAAGTTCCAGATCAGTTCTCCAACCACGAACTCCTTCCTCTTCCGGTCGAACACGCGGTGGTAGTTCTGCAGGACCGTCGTCTGATACTCCTCTGTGAACATCATGGGCGGATCCTACGGCACAACACAGGTTTGCGTTTCCCACACCTGTCAATCAACTCAAACTGCTCTTACTATAGGAATATATACACGTCTTTGTTTTGTGAAAATGCATTTTATTTCTGTACAGTTTGTCAATATGTTTAAATATTTAAAATATGAGACAAAAATATATAATAATATATATAAACTAAGTAAAAAGTCATAGTCTTATATATATATATAGACACACACATAGTAGCAAGTTCATAAAAGATCAATATTCTTATGATATAACATCTGATTTGCTTTTTTTAATCAAATATATTTGTATCCATTTATCATTGACATTTAACCAATTAAAAAAGGTTGTATATATATTTTCTAACAAAATATATAATTCCTTTAGTTAATAAGAAAAAAAATCTATATCTATACATTTTTTGAATTTACAGAAAATATAAATTTATAATAATACACATATACACACACACACACATTGTATTATTGTAAAATAAATATATATATTTTTTGTGTGTGCTTATTTCACATCTGAAATATGGTCTCGTGATGTCTTTTCTTGGTTGAAGGTTACACGTGTAATGTGTGTGTGTTCAGATAGTGTGTGTGTGTGTGTGTGTGTGTGGCTCACGCTGTGCAGGCCGGACACGGCGTCGGCTCCGTACTCGCTCTGGATCATGGGCTTCTGGTGTTTCCCGTACCAGTCGTCAAACTGAGTGCTGAGCTGAAGCGCGATGAGCTCCGTGTGACCCGGATCATGATACCACGACAGATAACTGTTCACACAGATCACGTCCACATACGGCGCCTGAGCATCACAACAAGCACACACACACACACACATCTGTGAGAATCACAGCGAAGGGCCAAATCACGGAAAGATGCAACATACTGCAAAAATAACCTATATTATTATAAATTCATATTATTTGATAGAGAGAGAGAGTGTGTGTGTGTATGAGAGAGAGAGAGAGAGAGAGAGAGAGAGAGAGAGAGTGTGTGAGAGAGACAAACATATATATATCTCTGTCTCTCTCTGTTTATATATGAATAAGGTGTGTGTGTGTGTGTGTTTGCAGCGTTCAGAAAGTAATGGCTCAGATCTACCGTAGTTTAAATCAACATGATAGTGAGAAATATAAGATAAGAAATGTTTAAACAGATGAAATATGTTGCTCAATAATAATCATAAAGCGTCTGACCCCCTGATCTCTGGCGTAGTTGCTGTTGGTGATGAACGTGACGGGACGCGCCGGATCCAGGGATTTGGTGTGAGACACGAGTTCCCTACGGAAAAACAAAAACAGGATTCAAACACTCTTTAATACACATTTTATTATTGACAATCAAATTTTTGGATGATAAAATATGAATTTTTATTGATTTCTATGGCGTGTTATACTTTTTAATTTTATTATCATAATTTATTTTAATTGAATCTACATCAATTACTGGTAAAATTTCGTAACATTAGTTCATATTAACTATATTAGTTGACATGAAATAAACAATGGAAAAGACTTCTAATGCATTTATTAATCTTAGTTAATTTCAACATTTTTCAAATTAAAAGTCCTGTCTGTTAATATTATTTAACGGACCTCAGTTAACATGAACAATATACAGTTGACAAAACATCAAATATTAATAAATACAGTAACAAAGTATTTATATTTTATGCATTTCTAATGCTAATGGGATCTTAGTGTAAAATGTTACCAGTCTTTATTTGATTTAATTTTTATTTATTATTGTTAAAATTGGCTATTTTCTTTTGACATACAAGATATCTTTATACCATTAAATTCACATCTTGAAACGCCGTCCTCGTTACAAACAGAGCATTTATTTAATCACACTCTAAAAATGGCTCGTTTTGACATTGCGAGATGCGTGACGTCACATGGGCAGATTAATTTGCATAAGCCCGCCTCCAGAGCAAGACATCGACCAATAGTTAGCGTTGCATCATAGGCTCCGCCCACTGGCGTTCAGATTACCGTAATAGAATTTAAATATTTTTTACTGCACACATTTTTGTGCAAAAAAAAACTTTTTAATACTATAAAAATGAACTTTTTTAAATGATAAAATCTGTCATGACCCCTTTATAACATCATAATTTGCATTAGAGCACAACAACAGACGGTCAGTGTTTTATCCGTCTTCTCTTTTCCCATTTCCACCACTGAAACCATTAAATGAGTCATTCACATTGAGTTGGTCTCACTTGAAATATTGTCCGGCAGGCGGCATCTCAGACGCCGGCTCGTTGGCCACAGACCACATGACCACAGACGGGTGGTTTCTATCGCGTCTGATCAACTCCTCCATGACGATCAGGTGATGAGCCAGAGAAACGTTCCCAAAACTCCTTCTGAGGGCGACAAACACAAACACACACACACACGTAAAAATAAGAGCCAATTCAAAATATACCTGTCAGATGACAAATCAAAATATGAATAAAAACTATAATATTATAGTATACTAACAATGAAAAGAGCGGTTATAAATGTGAGCTAATTTCAACATTACTTCATTAACATAAAACTTGTCAGACAGGGATTCATTTCTTACAAGCTTGCAACTTTGACAATTAATTAATCATATTTTTGGAACAATCAATATTTTTGAAAACACTAGATTATTTCAGACGCCTTTTTAAAACACCACAACTGAAAAACGTATGTGTGTGTGTGTGCGCTGCTGAAATCCAGCCGCTTGTATGGGGTTAGTATTTTTTTATTTATTTTTTCCTTGGCTTTTATCGCTTGAAGTTGACATTTTATTTCTATTTTATGTATGAGTATTTTATTTAATTTTTTCCCTTCTGTACAGCACTTTGGTCTACTTCGGTAGTTTTAAAGGGCTTTATAAATAAAGGTTGTTGTTGTTGTTTGTGTGTGTGTGTGTGTCTCACATGTCTTTGATCCCGACTCCAGGACACTCGTCGATCACCACGATGCCGTGCCGGTCGGCCATCTGCAGGATCTCCTCGGCGTAGGGATAATGGCTGGTGCGGAACGAGTTGGAGCCCATCCACTTCATCAGGTTAAAATCCTTCACGACCAGCGGCCAGTCGAAGCCTTTCCCCCGAATCTGACACACACACACACACACACACACACCACACACTCTCTTCATCATAAACCTCCTGTTTCTGTGAGCTTACAAACAGTGTTATTTTCACTGAAATAACATTATAGTATTAATATTATAATATTAATAGTTTTAAGTTATTTTAGTACAAGGTAAACTAAATGAAAATATAAAATGTTGAAACTACTTGAAATAGATTTTTTTTAATTATTATGTGTGACAATAATATAAAAGATATTAGTTTCAACAATGCATTTATTAACAGATTTTTTATTAATATATACGCAAGATTAACAATGGCAAAAGTATTTTTTCATTGTTCGTTCATTTTAACTAATTTTAACAAGTGAAATCTTAATTTTAAAAATAATAATAAATAAATAGTTATTTTGGAAAAATGACACCATCTCATTTTATAGTAAAATAATAATTTCATATATATATATATATATATATTTTTTTTTTTTTTTTTTTTTTATAAAATGAGATTACGGTAAGTATCATTTTCCTTAATGAAAAACTATATCTGACATTCAAAATGGCCCCAGCAGTGAAATATGAAATCTAACGTCAGGATGCAATATTTTACACTCTTAGCATCCGCTTGAGCATCAGTGCGTGCGTGTCCATGAACTGCATTCTGAGCAAACATCAGTGATAACAACAGGCGTGTGTGTAGAGCGGTGGAGTTCTCTTCACCACATGAATGCCTTAAAAACACAACTGTGCCCTTAAAGTGACAGTCAAACCCACACCACCTTCTTCTTCTTAGACGAAAGTTAACACTACCGTATTTTCCGCACTATAAGGCGCACCTAAAAGACTTCAATTTTCTCGAAAATCGGCCGTGCGCCTTATAATCCGGTGCGCCTTATCTGTGGTAAAACCGCCTAAATTAGATAAAAACGCCTGCAAAACTGTTGATTTCACTGCATGAAGATCAGAATTTTTTTTTTGTACTCTCCTCTTTGTACTTGTGCATAAATTATATTAAATATAATGATATTTAAAAAAATAATAATAATAATAAAAAAAATCACATTATGGGTGAGTGTTGCATGTTCTGGGTGTTTGCTGTGAGGAAAAAAATATTGATTGATCAGCCAATATGCTCAAGGAAGCTTGTATTAATGAATGCACACGAGGGGGGAGTCAGATTTCGGTTCAACACCTGCATGTTTGATGGTGAAATTGATGATGAAGATGAAATTGACACAGAAGATGATGACTTTGATGGATTGATTAAAACATAATGTGAGTGTATTGTTATATAGTAGAATAAAGTTCAATAAAACTCACTGTTTTGCTTCCGTTACCTTTTTTGTAGACCGTATGTTTTAGCATGCGCCTTATAATACAGTGCGCCTTATGGTGCTGAAAATACGGTGATCTTCGTGACAAAAGAAAAGGACAAGAGCAATGTATTTCAACATAACTCTTGATGCAGTGTGTGTGAAAATGTGCAAATATTCATGAGATTTGAGAGCTTAGATGATCATATGATTTCAGTCTTCAGACTCTGAATACGAAACATCAATATTTCATAGTGGAAAAACTGTTTGATACTTTGCAATAGCGTCTAAAAGTATAAACAAATGCCACTTTTACAGGATGATGGATAGACGACTAGATGAATGGATGAATGGCTACATGGATGGACGGACGGACGGATGGATGGATAGATAGGATGACTTGATGGATGGATGACTAGATGGATGGACGGATGGAGAGATAGATAGATGGATGGAGAGATAGATGGATGGATGGAGAGATAGTTAGATGGATGACTAGATGGATGGATGGAGAGATAGATGGATGGATGGAGAGATAGATAGATGGATGACTAGATGGATGGACGGATGGATAGAGATAGATGGATGACTAGATGGATGGATGGAAAGATAGATAGATGGATGGATGGAGAGATAGATAAATAGATAGATGGATGGAGAGATAGATAGATAGTTAGATGGATGACTAGATGGATGGACGGATGGAGAGAGATAGATGGATGACTAGATGGATGGATGGAAAGATAGATAGATGGATGGATGGAGAGATAGATAGATAAATAGATGGATGGAGAGATAGATAGATAGTTAGATGGATGACTAGATGGATGGACGGATGGAGAGAGATAGATGGATGGAGAGATAGATAGATTGATGACTAGATGGATGGATGGATAGATAGATAGTTAGATGGATGACTAGATGGATGGACGGATGGAGAGAGATAGATGGATGACTAGATGGATGGATGGAAAGATAGATAGATGGATGGATGGAGAGATAGATAGATAGATAGATAGATGGATGGAGAGATAGATAGATGGATGGATGACTAGATGGATGGAGAGATAGATAGTTAGATGGATGAATGGAGAGATAGATGGATGACTAGATGGATGGAGAGATAGATAGTTAGATGGATGACTAGATGGATGGATGGAGAGAGAGATAGATGGATGGAGAGATAGATAGATGGATGGATGACTAGATGGATGGAGAGATAGATAGTTAGATGGATGAATGGAGAGATAGATGGATGACTAGATGGATGGAGAGATAGATAGTTAGATGGATGACTAGATGGATGGATGGAGAGAGAGATAGATAGACGGATGACTAGATGGATGGAGAGATAGATAGTTAGATGGATGAATGGAGAGATAGATGGATGACTAGATGGATGGAGAGATAGATAGTTAGATGGATGACTAGATGGATGGATGAATGGAGAGATAGATGGATGGAGAGATAGATAGATGGATGGATGACTAGATGGATGGAGAGATAGATAGTTAGATGGATGAATGGAGAGATAGATGGATGGAGAGAGAGATAGATAGACGGATGACTAGATGGATGGAGAGATAGATAGTTAGATGGATGAATGGAGAGATAGATGGATGGAGAGAGAGATAGATAGACGGATGACTAGATGGATGGAGAGATAGATAGTTAGATGGATGACTAGATGGATGGATGAATGGAGAGATAGATGGATGGAGAGAGAGATAGATAGACGGATGACTAGATGGATGGAGAGATAGATAGTTAGATGGATGACTAGATGGATGGAGAGATAGATAGAAGGATGGAGAGAGAGATAGATAGACGGATGGATGACTAGATGGATGGAGAGATAGATAGATGGATGGATGACTAGATGGATGGAGAGAGAGATGGATGGAGAGAGAGATAGATAGATGGATGGATGACTAGATTAATGGAGAGATAGATAGAAGGATGGAGAGATAGATAGATGGATGGATGACTAGATGGATGGAGAGATAGATAGAAGGATGGAGAGATAGATAGATGGATGGATGACTAGATGGATGGAGAGATAGATGGATGGAGAGAGAGATAGATAGATGGATGGATGACTAGATTAATGGAGAGATAGATAGAAGGATAGAGAGAGATAGATGGATGGATGACTAGATGGATGGAGAGATAGATAGAAGGATGGAGAGATAGATAGATGGATGGATGACTAGATGGATGGAGAGATAGATAGAAGGATGGAGAGATAGATAGATGGATGGATGACTAGATGGATGGAGAGATAGAAGGATGGAGAGAGAGATAGATAGACGGATGGATGACTAGATGGATGGAGAGATAGATAGAAGGATGGAGAGATAGATAGATGGATGGATGACTAGATGGATGGAGAGATAGATAGATGGATGGAGAGATAGATAGATGGATGGAGAGATAGATAGATGGATGGATGGATAGATAGATAGTTAGATGGATGACTAGATGGATGGACGAATGGAGAGATAGATGGATGAGAGAGAGATAGATAGATGGATGACTAGATGGATGGAGAGATAGATAGACGGATGACTAGATGGATGGAGAGATAGATAGATGGATGGAGAGAGAGATAGATAGACAGATGACTAGATGGATGGAGAGATAGATAGTTAGATGGATGACTAGATGGATGGATGAATGGAGAGATAGATGGATGGAGAGAGAGATAGATAGATGGATGGATGACTAGATGGATGGAGAGATAGATAGACGGATGACTAGATGGATGGAGAGATAGATAGACGGATGACTAGATGGATGGAGAGATAGATAGATGGATGGAGAGAGAGATAGATAGACGGATGACTAGATGGATGGAGAGATAGATAGTTAGATGGATGAAGAGATAGATGGATGACTAGATGGATGGATGAATGGAGAGATAGATGGATGGAGAGAGAGATAGATAGATGGATGGATGACTAGATGGATGGAGAGATAGATAGATGGATGGAGAGATAGATAGACGGATGACTAGATGGATGGAGAGATAGATAGATGGATGGAGAGAGAGATAGATAGACGGATGACTAGATGGATGGAGAGATAGATAGTTAGATGGATGAATGGAGAGATAGATGGATGACTAGATGGATGGAGAGATAGATAGTTAGATGGATGACTAGATGGATGGATGAATGGAGAGATAGATGGATGGAGAGAGAGATAGATAGATGGATGGATGACTAGATGGATGGAGAGATAGATAGACGGATGACTAGATGGATGGAGAGATAGATAGATGGATGGAGAGAGAGATAGATAGACGGATGACTAGATGGATGGAGAGATAGATAGTTAGATGGATGAATGGAGAGATAGATGGATGGAGAGATAGATAGTTAGATGGATGAATGGAGAGATAGATGGATGGAGAGATAGATAGTTAGATGGATGACTAGATGGATGGATGAATGGAGAGATAGATGGATGGAGAGATAGATAGATGGATGGATGACTAGATGGATGGAGAGATAGATAGTTAGATGGATGAATGGAGAGATAGATGGATGACTAGATGGATGGAGAGATAGATAGTTAGATGGATGACTAGATGGATGGATGGAGAGAGAGATAGATAGACGGATGACTAGATGGATGGAGAGATAGATAGTTAGATGGATGAATGGAGAGATAGATGGATGACTAGATGGATGGAGAGATAGATAGTTAGATGGATGACTAGATGGATGGATGAATGGAGAGATAGATGGATGGAGAGATAGATAGATGGATGGATGACTAGATGGATGGAGAGATAGATAGTTAGATGGATGAATGGAGAGATAGATGGATGGAGAGAGAGATAGATAGACGGATGACTAGATGGATGGAGAGATAGATAGTTAGATGGATGAATGGAGAGATAGATGGATGGAGAGAGAGATAGATAGACGGATGACTAGATGGATGGAGAGATAGATAGTTAGATGGATGACTAGATGGATGGATGAATGGAGAGATAGATGGATGGAGAGAGAGATAGATAGACGGATGACTAGATGGATGGAGAGATAGATAGTTAGATGGATGACTAGATGGATGGAGAGATAGATAGAAGGATGGAGAGAGAGATAGATAGACGGATGGATGACTAGATGGATGGAGAGATAGATAGAAGGATGGAGAGATAGATAGATGGATGGATGACTAGATGGATGGAGAGAGAGATGGATGGAGAGAGAGATAGATAGATGGATGGATGACTAGATTAATGGAGAGATAGATAGAAGGATGGAGAGATAGATAGATGGATGGATGACTAGATGGATGGAGAGATAGATAGAAGGATGGAGAGATAGATAGATGGATGGATGACTAGATGGATGGAGAGATAGATGGATGGAGAGAGAGAGAGATAGATGGATGGATGACTAGATTAATGGAGAGATAGATAGAAGGATGGAGAGAGAGATAGATGGATGGATGACTAGATGGATGGAGAGATAGATAGAAGGATGGAGAGATAGATAGATGGATGGATGACTAGATGGATGGAGAGATAGATAGAAGGATGGAGAGATAGATAGATGGATGGATGACTAGATGGATGGAGAGATAGATAGAAGGATGGAGAGAGAGATAGATAGACGGATGGATGACTAGATGGATGGAGAGATAGATAGATGGATGGAGAGATAGATAGATGGATGGAGAGATAGATAGATGGATGGATGGATAGATAGATAGTTAGATGGATGACTAGATGGATGGACGAATGGAGAGATAGATGGATGAGAGAGAGATAGATAGATGGATGACTAGATGGATGGAGAGATAGATAGACGGATGACTAGATGGATGGAGAGATAGATAGATGGATGGAGAGAGAGATAGATAGACAGATGACTAGATGGATGGAGAGATAGATAGTTAGATGGATGACTAGATGGATGGATGAATGGAGAGATAGATGGATGGAGAGAGAGATAGATAGATGGATGGATGACTAGATGGATGGAGAGATAGATAGACGGATGACTAGATGGATGGAGAGATAGATAGATGGATGGAGAGAGAGATAGATAGACGGATGACTAGATGGATGGAGAGATAGATAGTTAGATGGATGAAGAGATAGATGGATGACTAGATGGATGGATGAATGGAGAGATAGATGGATGGAGAGAGAGATAGATAGATGGATGGATGACTAGATGGATGGAGAGATAGATAGATGGATGGAGAGATAGATAGACGGATGACTAGATGGATGGAGAGATAGATAGATGGATGGAGAGAGAGATAGATAGACGGATGACTAGATGGATGGAGAGATAGATAGTTAGATGGATGAATGGAGAGATAGATGGATGACTAGATGGATGGAGAGATAGATAGTTAGATGGATGACTAGATGGATGGATGAATGGAGAGATAGATGGATGGAGAGATAGATAGATGGATGGAGAGATAGATAGATGGATGGATGGATAGATAGATGGATGGAGAGATAGATAGACGGATGACTAGATGGATGGAGAGATAGATAGATGGATGGAGAGAGAGATAGATAGACGGATGACTAGATGGATGGAGAGATAGATAGTTAGATGGATGAAGAGATAGATGGATGACTAGATGGATGGATGAATGGAGAGATAGATGGATGGAGAGAGAGATAGATAGATGGATGGATGACTAGATGGATGGAGAGATAGATAGATGGATGGAGAGATAGATAGACGGATGACTAGATGGATGGAGAGATAGATAGATGGATGGAGAGAGAGATAGATAGACGGATGACTAGATGGATGGAGAGATAGATAGTTAGATGGATGAATGGAGAGATAGATGGATGACTAGATGGATGGAGAGATAGATAGTTAGATGGATGACTAGATGGATGGATGAATGGAGAGATAGATGGATGGAGAGATAGATAGATGGATGGATGACTAGATGGATGGAGAGATAGATAGTTAGATGGATGAATGGAGAGATAGATGGATGGAGAGAGAGATAGATAGACGGATGACTAGATGGATGGAGAGATAGATAGTTAGATGGATGAATGGAGAGATAGATGGATGGAGAGAGAGATAGATAGACGGATGACTAGATGGATGGAGAGATAGATAGTTAGATGGATGACTAGATGGATGGATGAATGGAGAGATAGATGGATGGAGAGAGAGATAGATAGACGGATGACTAGATGGATGGAGAGATAGATAGTTAGATGGATGACTAGATGGATGGAGAGATAGATAGAAGGATGGAGAGAGAGATAGATAGACGGATGGATGACTAGATGGATGGAGAGATAGATAGAAGGATGGAGAGATAGATAGATGGATGGATGACTAGATGGATGGAGAGAGAGATGGATGGAGAGAGAGATAGATAGATGGATGGATGACTAGATTAATGGAGAGATAGATAGAAGGATGGAGAGATAGATAGATGGATGGATGACTAGATGGATGGAGAGATAGATAGAAGGATGGAGAGATAGATAGATGGATGGATGACTAGATGGATGGAGAGATAGATGGATGGAGAGAGAGATAGATAGATGGATGGATGACTAGATTAATGGAGAGATAGATAGAAGGATGGAGAGAGAGATAGATGGATGGATGACTAGATGGATGGAGAGATAGATAGAAGGATGGAGAGATAGATAGATGGATGGATGACTAGATGGATGGAGAGATAGATAGAAGGATGGAGAGATAGATAGATGGATGGATGACTAGATGGATGGAGAGATAGATAGAAGGATGGAGAGAGAGATAGATAGACGGATGGATGACTAGATGGATGGAGAGATAGATAGATGGATGGAGAGATAGATAGATGGATGGAGAGATAGATAGATGGATGGATGGATAGATAGATAGTTAGATGGATGACTAGATGGATGGACGAATGGAGAGATAGATGGATGAGAGAGAGATAGATAGATGGATGACTAGATGGATGGAGAGATAGATAGACGGATGACTAGATGGATGGAGAGATAGATAGATGGATGGAGAGAGAGATAGATAGACAGATGACTAGATGGATGGAGAGATAGATAGTTAGATGGATGACTAGATGGATGGATGAATGGAGAGATAGATGGATGGAGAGAGAGATAGATAGATGGATGGATGACTAGATGGATGGAGAGATAGATAGACGGATGACTAGATGGATGGAGAGATAGATAGATGGATGGAGAGAGAGATAGATAGACGGATGACTAGATGGATGGAGAGATAGATAGTTAGATGGATGAAGAGATAGATGGATGACTAGATGGATGGATGAATGGAGAGATAGATGGATGGAGAGAGAGATAGATAGATGGATGGATGACTAGATGGATGGAGAGATAGATAGATGGATGGAGAGATAGATAGACGGATGACTAGATGGATGGAGAGATAGATAGATGGATGGAGAGAGAGATAGATAGACGGATGACTAGATGGATGGAGAGATAGATAGTTAGATGGATGAATGGAGAGATAGATGGATGACTAGATGGATGGAGAGATAGATAGTTAGATGGATGACTAGATGGATGGATGAATGGAGAGATAGATGGATGGAGAGAGAGATAGATAGATGGATGGATGACTAGATGGATGGAGAGATAGATAGATGGATGGAGAGATAGATAGACGGATGACTAGATGGATGGAGAGATAGATAGATGGATGGAGAGAGAGATAGATAGACGGATGACTAGATGGATGGAGAGATAGATAGTTAGATGGATGAATGGAGAGATAGATGGATGGAGAGATAGATAGTTAGATGGATGAATGGAGAGATAGATGGATGGAGAGATAGATAGTTAGATGGATGACTAGATGGATGGATGAATGGAGAGATAGATGGATGGAGAGATAGATAGATGGATGGATGACTAGATGGATGGAGAGATAGATAGTTAGATGGATGAATGGAGAGATAGATGGATGACTAGATGGATGGAGAGATAGATAGTTAGATGGATGGATGGAGAGAGAGATAGATAGACGGATGACTAGATGGATGGAGAGATAGATAGTTAGATGGATGAATGGAGAGATAGATGGATGACTAGATGGATGGAGAGATAGATAGTTAGATGGATGTCTAGATGGATGGATGAATGGAGAGATAGATGGATGGAGAGATAGATAGATGGATGGATGACTAGATGGATGGAGAGATAGATAGTTAGATGGATGAATGGAGAGATAGATGGATGGAGAGAGAGATAGATAGACGGATGACTAGATGGATGGAGAGATAGATAGTTAGATGGATGAATGGAGAGATAGATGGATGGAGAGAGAGATAGATAGACGGATGACTAGATGGATGGAGAGATAGATAGTTAGATGGATGACTAGATGGATGGATGAATGGAGAGATGGATGGAGAGAGAGATAGATAGACGGATGACTAGATGGATGGAGAGATAGATAGTTAGATGGATGACTAGATGGATGGAGAGATAGATAGAAGGATGGAGAGAGAGATAGATAGACGGATGGATGACTAGATGGATGGAGAGATAGATAGAAGGATGGAGAGATAGATAGATGGATGGATGACTAGATGGATGGAGAGAGAGATGGATGGAGAGAGAGATAGATAGATGGATGGATGACTAGATTAATGGAGAGATAGATAGAAGGATGGAGAGATAGATAGATGGATGGATGACTAGATGGATGGAGAGATAGATAGAAGGATGGAGAGATAGATAGATGGATGGATGACTAGATGGATGGAGAGATAGATGGATGGAGAGAGAGATAGATAGATGGATGGATGACTAGATTAATGGAGAGATAGATAGAAGGATGGAGAGAGAGATAGATGGATGGATGACTAGATGGATGGAGAGATAGATAGAAGGATGGAGAGATAGATAGATGGATGGATGACTAGATGGATGGAGAGATAGATAGAAGGATGGAGAGATAGATAGATGGATGGATGACTAGATGGATGGAGAGATAGATAGAAGGATGGAGAGAGAGATAGATAGACGGATGGATGACTAGATGGATGGAGAGATAGATAGAAGGATGGAGAGATAGATAGATGGATGGATGACTAGATGGATGGAGAGATAGATAGATGGATGGAGAGATAGATAGATGGATGGAGAGATAGATAGATGGATGGATGGATAGATAGATGGATGGAGAGATAGATAGATGGATGGATGGATAGATAGATAGAAGGATGGAGAGAGAGATAGATAGACGGATGGATGACTAGATGGATGGAGAGATAGATAGAAGGATGGAGAGATAGATAGATGGATGGATGACTAGATGGATGGAGAGATAGATAGAAGGATGGAGAGAGAGATAGATAGACGGATGGATGACTAGATGGATGGAGAGATAGATAGAAGGATGGATGACTAGATGGATGGAGAGATAGATAGATGGATGGAGAGATAGATAGATGGATGGAGAGATAGATAGATGGATGGAGAGATAGATAGATGGATGGAGGGATAGATAGATGGATGGAGAGATAGATAGATGGATGGATAGATGGATGGAGAGATAGATAGATGGATGGATAGATAGATGGATGGAGAGATAGATAGATGGATGGATGGATAGATAGATGGATGGAGAGATAGATAGATGGATGGATAGATAGATGGATGGATGGATAGATAGATGGATGGAGAGATAGATAGATGGATGGAGAGATAGATAGATGGATGGATGGATAGATAGATGGATGGATAGATAGATGGATGGAGAGATAGATAGATGGATGGATGGATAGATAGATGGATGGAGAGATAGATAGACGGATGACTAGATGGATGGAGAGATAGATAGATGGATGGAGAGAGAGATAGATAGACGGATGACTAGATGGATGGAGAGATAGATAGTTAGATGGATGAAGAGATAGATGGATGACTAGATGGATGGATGAATGGAGAGATAGATGGATGGAGAGAGAGATAGATAGATGGATGGATGACTAGATGGATGGAGAGATAGATAGATGGATGGAGAGATAGATAGACGGATGACTAGATGGATGGAGAGATAGATAGATGGATGGAGAGAGAGATAGATAGACGGATGACTAGATGGATGGAGAGATAGATAGTTAGATGGATGAATGGAGAGATAGATGGATGACTAGATGGATGGAGAGATAGATAGTTAGATGGATGACTAGATGGATGGATGAATGGAGAGATAGATGGATGGAGAGAGAGAGAGATAGATGGATGGATGACTAGATGGATGGAGAGATAGATAGATGGATGGAGAGATAGATAGACGGATGACTAGATGGATGGAGAGATAGATAGATGGATGGAGAGAGAGATAGATAGACGGATGACTAGATGGATGGAGAGATAGATAGTTAGATGGATGAATGGAGAGATAGATGGATGGAGAGATAGATAGTTAGATGGATGAATGGAGAGATAGATGGATGGAGAGATAGATAGTTAGATGGATGACTAGATGGATGGATGAATGGAGAGATAGATGGATGGAGAGATAGATAGATGGATGGATGACTAGATGGATGGAGAGATAGATAGTTAGATGGATGAATGGAGAGATAGATGGATGACTAGATGGATGGAGAGATAGATAGTTAGATGGATGACTAGATGGATGGATGGAGAGAGAGATAGATAGACGGATGACTAGATGGATGGAGAGATAGATAGTTAGATGGATGAATGGAGAGATAGATGGATGACTAGATGGATGGAGAGATAGATAGTTAGATGGATGACTAGATGGATGGATGAATGGAGAGATAGATGGATGGAGAGATAGATAGATGGATGGATGACTAGATGGATGGAGAGATAGATAGTTAGATGGATGAATGGAGAGATAGATGGATGGAGAGAGAGATAGATAGACGGATGACTAGATGGATGGAGAGATAGATAGTTAGATGGATGAATGGAGAGATAGATGGATGGAGAGAGAGATAGATAGACGGATGACTAGATGGATGGAGAGATAGATAGTTAGATGGATGACTAGATGGATGGATGAATGGAGAGATAGATGGATGGAGAGAGAGATAGATAGACGGATGACTAGATGGATGGAGAGATAGATAGTTAGATGGATGACTAGATGGATGGAGAGATAGATAGAAGGATGGAGAGAGATAGATAGACGGATGGATGACTAGATGGATGGAGAGATAGATAGAAGGATGGAGAGATAGATAGATGGATGGATGACTAGATGGATGGAGAGAGAGATGGATGGAGAGAGAGATAGATAGATGGATGGATGACTAGATTAATGGAGAGATAGATAGAAGGATGGAGAGATAGATAGATGGATGGATGACTAGATGGATGGAGAGATAGATAGAAGGATGGAGAGATAGATAGATGGATGGATGACTAGATGGATGGAGAGATAGATGGATGGAGAGAGAGATAGATAGATGGATGGATGACTAGATTAATGGAGAGATAGATAGAAGGATGGAGAGAGAGATAGATGGATGGATGACTAGATGGATGGAGAGATAGATAGAAGGATGGAGAGATAGATAGATGGATGGATGACTAGATGGATGGAGAGATAGATAGAAGGATGGAGAGATAGATAGATGGATGGATGACTAGATGGATGGAGAGATAGATAGAAGGATGGAGAGAGAGATAGATAGACGGATGGATGACTAGATGGATGGAGAGATAGATAGAAGGATGGAGAGATAGATAGATGGATGGATGACTAGATGGATGGAGAGATAGATAGATGGATGGAGAGATAGATAGATGGATGGAGAGATAGATAGATGGATGGATGGATAGATAGATGGATGGAGAGATAGATAGATGGATGGATGGATAGATGGATGGAGAGATAGATAGATGGATGGATGGATAGATAGATAGAAGGATGGAGAGAGAGATAGATAGACGGATGGATGACTAGATGGATGGAGAGATAGATAGAAGGATGGAGAGATAGATAGATGGATGGATGGAGAGATAGATAGAAGGATGGAGAGAGAGATAGATAGACGGATGGATGACTAGATGGATGGAGAGATAGATAGAAGGATGGATGACTAGATGGATGGAGAGATAGATAGATGGATGGAGAGATAGATAGATGGATGGAGAGATAGATAGATGGATGGAGAGATAGATAGATGGATGGATGGATAGATAGATGGATGGAGAGATAGATAGATGGATGGATGGATAGATGGATGGATGGATAGATAGATGGATGGAGAGATAGATAGATGGATGGAGAGATAGATAGATGGATGGATAGATAGATGGATGGAGAGATAGATAGATGGATGGATGGATAGATGGATGGAGAGATAGATAGATGGATGGATGGATAGATAGATGGATGGATGGATAGATAGATGGATGGAGAGATAGATAGATGGATGGATGGATAGATAGATGGATGGAGAGATAGATAGATGGATGGATAGATGGATGGAGAGATAGATAGATGGATGGATGGATAGATAGATGGATGGAGAGATAGATAGATGGATGGATGGATAGATAGATGGATGGAGAGATAGATAGATGGATGGATAGATGGATGGATGGAGAGATAGATAGATGGATGGATGGATAGATAGATGGATGGAGAGATAGATAGATGGATGGATAGATAGATGGATGGATAGATAGATGGATGGAGAGATAGATAGATGGATGGATGGATAGATAGATGGATGGAGAGATAGATAGATGGATGGATGGATAGATAGATGGATGGAGAGATAGATAGATGGATGGATGGATAGATAGATGCGTTCATGAGAGTTTGAGAGTTTAGATGATTCTGCTATCAAATGATCTCAGTCTTATAAACTTATGGTGCTTTTTTGGTAATTTCTGGAGTTTGTCAGCATTTGTATAAGAGTGTGTGATAAACATGTTCCACTCAAAACAAAAACAGCAAAAATGACATTCAGTTTAAGGCATCAGTGAAACAAAGAAACGAATGCATTTCCCCATTGTTGCGTGACATTCCTCCGCTGGCGTTAAGTGGCATGAGGTGTTTTGCTGCCACTCACGTCTGCGTCCTCGTGCTTATTGACGCCGTGGAAGTAGAACGGCTTGCTGTTGATGAGAAACTGCGTTTTGGTGACTTTCACGGTACGAATCCCCACAGGAAGAGTGTAAACATCGGTCTGTCCATCCTCTGCCGTAGCCTGAACCTGCGCAAAACAGCAGAACAAACACGATTTACTGACGCTCATCTCTAAACTCGCTCACACTTTAGCTTCCATCAGCTAGCATCAACCAACAACGAAAAAATCTGTGCGTTTCAACATTTACTAGTACATTATTTAAATCAAAAGATGTATCGGTTAATATTATTACTTAATAGACTTTAGCGAACCATTTTATGAACTAATGAAACAAACGTATTGCTCATTGTTATTTAATCATTAACTAATGCAAAATCAAAAATGTTATTAAAATCTTGTCTTCACACTCTCATACTTGCGAGACAAAGAGAATCGCTAAACAGAGCGTTATAATAATCAGTGCAATATTCGTATGCTTTAATTGTACATAACCAGGAAAATCTTTCATTTTTCTTTTTTTACATGCATGCATTTGGCAGATGCTTTTATCAAAGTTACGTATAAAGCATTTGATGAGTTTGTTTATGCATTCCCTGCTAATCTCAGCGTATATATTGTCTATATTAGACATCAGACTTCATGTTAAAGTCATCATGGGATCAATGACAATTATTTTATATTTCAGAATCTTATTATAAATTATTTATCGGTTCACATCATTCTTTTAAAACTCATGTGCCTTGAGTCAGATTATCTTCCCTTCTCTCTCTTCTTTACTCTGATGATGTGGGCGGGGCAATAACCTGTCAATCACATGAGCTCCACCAATAGCAAACCACCAACATCCAATCAATTCCCACAGACGCAATCAAGCCCCGCCCACATTTGTAAAATGAAAAAATAAAAGCCGACCAATCAGGTTGTGAACGAGCCGAAGCACGAGTGCGAACACACACCCTGTAACTGTAAGGTCACTGACCTCCATGGAGTAAAGGTATCCTGGGTTTTCATGCATCAGGTACGGCCACCAGAGGTTGACGTCCGGGACTTTGAGGATTCCCCCGGTGCTGTTAGCCGAAGCCACACATCTGCCGTCCATTGCAGAGAGCGTCACTTTCACAGCAGGTTTAGAGCCGCCCAACACAGACGCCTCATACCTCACCAGCCCTACATCACAGGACGAACACACACACATTTCATGCAGCGTCACTCTTACAGACTCTTTCCTCCATTGACCGCCAGTAATTTGCACTACATTCATGCATTTATCAGCTGCTTTTATCATTGCATTCAAGAAACACATTGACATTCTAATCAGTTCTTGCTTTCCCTGGGAATCAAACCCGTGACCTTGATGTTGCAAGCGCTGCTCTCTACTGTTAGATACAGGAAAGATATGTACTAATATAGTAAGATATTAATAATAATGATAATAAGACTAACACCCGATTGACGAACCCAGAATATAAACGCAACACAGTTTCTCATGAAGTGTTTTTCCATAGAAAACCATCATAAAGAGAAACGTTTTAATGGATCACAACTGCCCAAAACTGCCACTTTAAATATTCATGGATTGCCTAAAATGTCCATTAGCACAAAAAATAAGATAATTCATTGCTCATTTTGTTAAAAATCACACTAATAAATTCAAATACACTATATAAAAATAATACATTTTGACTTAATTTTTGAATTCACATTTACGTATGAAGTATTTTGAATGTTAATAATCAAATACAAACAAAATACAGAAGTCAGTTCATTATATGTTCTGAGTTGGAAGTTAAAGTTTCGGCAGGATCACATTTACATTCCTGCATTAATCAGACGCTTTCATCATCGCATTCAAGAAACAAATTGACATTCTAATCAGTTCTTGCTTTCCCTGGGAATCGAACCCATGACCTTGATGTTGCAAGCAACAGGAAAGGCACAGGAAAGCATGTTTTTCTGTCAGTCGATCCTCCACTTACCAGTGTTATCAGAGAAGGACGTCTCCACTGAGATGTCATCGATGTACACCGTTGGTGTCGTGTACAGCAGCACCGATCGATGTATTCCAGCATAGTTGAAGAAATCAAAGTTAGTGTTCTGAACGAAGTAATAAGCGGGATATCTGTGTGGAAAACAAACACATTTTTCATTCACATTCCTGCATTAATCAGACGCTTTTATCATCGCATTCAAGAAACACATTGACATTCTAATCAGTTCTTGCTTTCCCTGGGAATCGAACCCATGACCTTGACGTTGCAAGCGTCGCTCTCTACTGTTAGACACACAGGCGTTTGGTACAGCCTTAAAAGACAAACTGATTTAACACAAAACAGAACATTTAATATGGCCTCAAACCCGCCTATGAATCTTGTATTCAACTAACGATTAAGGCAGTACTTCTCAATTATTTTCTGTCGCGCCCCCCCTAGGAAGAAGTAAACATTTTGCGCGCCCCCCTTCCCCCTATTTTGGAACTTTCGCTTTATTGTTTCCATGGCAACGCGCCATGCTTGTCACGTGACAGACCGCAGTCGCAAAAAGCGCTGTTTGATAGATGTTTCACATTTATTTAGTTTTTTCTTTTTTATTCAAAATAGTCACCAACTTGTTGGCTCTGTTATCAACTACCTGATATTCAGATTCTCAGATATGTGGAAGTGAATGTTTGTCTCTTAAAAACCTTTATAATGATCAAGTTCTCTGAGCGCGTCTTTTTTGGATCAGTGCCAGATAGCACGTGAAAACACGTGTGAATTTAGCGATTGATCACGTGACACATGAACACCGGTGTGATCGTACACATCAACGGGTGAACTTCATATCTGCTGCTCTTGTTCAGTGCAAGAAAACCTACTCCCTGACAAAAAAAAGCATGTTCCCCACGGTCACGCGCGCCCCCCCTGGCATCGCTCCGCGCCCCACTATTTGAGAACCACTGGATTAAGGAATAAGAAGAGCAGGTTAAAATACGGTAGAATCTGCTTTTCACAGGGAAATTAGTGCTTTTTGTCACCGTTTTTTTGTTCTCACACCATTAAGTTTAATGCTTCAGTGGCTTCTGATCCCCAGAGTCTCTTACGGTTGTGTCTAACCTGGTGCGGTCGCTCATGTACTGGATGGTTCCCGGTGGAAGCGTCTCTAGGGTTAAAGTGTTGTTCACTGCGATGGTGATTCGACACGCACTTCCGGCGCTCTGACGCAAGACGCCGCTGACGTCCGCCTCAAAGGGAAGATGACCGCCCGCGTGTTCAGTCATCCTGACCCCGTTCACCCACTGCAACATGGGAACATCCACATGACCACTCAAACCAGCACGTTTATCCTACATTTACATTCATCAGCTGCTTTTATCATTGCATTCAAGAAACACATTGACATTCTAATCAGTTCTTGCTTTCCCTGGGAATCAAACCCATGACCTTGATGTTGCAAGCGCCACTCTCTACTGTTAGAGACATGGGGAAGCCTGTATGATGTTGTTCCATCTAGTAGTTTAGATGAGAATAAAACCAAAGGCGCTTGTTACCCCGGTGCCCAAGGCTCTTCTTCCACCCAATATTTCAACAATTGTTTATCTCTTCCTTGTTGCAAGCGCCAGTCTCCACTGTTAGAGACACGGGAAAGCTCATTCGTCACTATCTAGCATGTTTATCCTGTGACTAATGAGATATCAATCTGAAAAGTGGGATAAAATACAAAAAAAAGAAGCACTGATTGAATTTCGTGGACTTACAAGGATGGAATAATAGTGCGCACTTCCAACCCGGAGCACGATTCGTGTTCCCCGGTCCTGGATCCAGCGCGCCGGGAGCCATAATTCCTTCTCATACCACACCCAGCCAATGAAATCCCTGATTTTGGCATCTTGTGTGATGTCATTGTAGCTGGACGGCACCGGCATGTCAATCACGGGACCTGTCTGGAATAAAAGCACTCTTACCATCTCAAACAAACAGAGATAAACACCTAAACGTAGACTCTGAATAAAGAACATGAATATTTCAGAGTGGAAACACTATGTTTGCTAATTTGCAATAGCGTCTAAAAAATTAACAGTTTACAGGAATTTAACTTTTTAATCAATCAAAACATTTAGTATACATCTTAATAAACAAAAAATATAAGTAAATTATTTTAAAAAGCTAGATTAAACTAAATTTAAGAATATTTAAATAATTTTAGTAATAATAAATTTAAAAGATTAAATTAAATAAAAATAATTAGTAATTAAATAATACAATATTATATATATATATATATATATATATATATATATATATATATATATATATATATATATATAGAGAGAGAGAGATTTTAATTTTTTAATAATATATTTATATTTTTTTATATAAGTACTATATATATATATATATATATATAGTACTTAATAATGTTACATAAAATAAACTAAATATTTTCAAAATAAATGTATGCATATTTTTGAGAGGTTTTTATACTTAAATATATGGAACTTTTACATTTTAGCAGGCGTCCCTGAAATATTATACATATATATATATATAAAAACAATAACTAAAATAATGATTAGGTTATGACATTAGATAGATAGATATTATTGCGCTGATCATGTGATAAGATCCAGTTGTCACGTGACCTCGGCTAGCGGCCTGCTGTACCACTTCTGCTCGAAGCCGCGGCTCCGCTCCGGCGACAGATCCGCCCGGAACTTCCACAGGCCGCTCGCGTCCTTCACCTCCCTGGAGGGCGAGTCCTGGGGGAACAACATCCCACCCTGCAGCGAGCGACACGTGCCGCATAGCGCGGCCAAAAACACCGCATTCACCGCGGAAACCATCACGCGCTGCTGGTCAACGGCTCACTTCCGTCGCGCGCGTGACGTCATCGCGATGTCACAACGCTTCCCCGACTGCACAAAACATTTGTGTTTACCTTTTATTTTTATGTATTTGTGTTATTTTTGTTTTTCAATTTACTGTTGGTGTAATTCTTTAAAAAAAAAAGTGCAATAAAACATTTAAAACGCATTTCGTTTTATTACTATACCATCCGTGTTTTTTGTTCACGCTATTTGCCTTATATGTATTTGATTTTGGTATATGTTATAAATGAAGTAGACAAAAATCAACTGTATACAAAAATAAAAATGATTACAAATCTGAAATATAAAAATGGCACGTGTGATGTTGACCATGAGGGGGAGACAACATATTACTGAACACCTGCTAAACTCAATATTCGCTGTATTGGCAAGCAATTTCACTCTGTCAAAGTATTTATGTAATATATTTGCATTCCTGCCCACAGAATAATGATTCCTAATGGCTATAAAAATCCTTATACATCTATAGTGAAACTAACACGTGTGACTTAATTATGATAAGGTCTCACAGGTGAGCTCACGAACGCAGAAATCATCACTTTGCACCTGCATCAAACTGAATATTTTGGCAAACCCCCGGTGAGGTTATCAAATGTCAAATAATTTGATTTGGAGTATTGTTTACATTATTCCTAACATATAAAACGTGGATTTGGTGTTTTGTTTATTAGTTGCTTCTTTAATGGAGAGTCGCAGTCGAAATGTGGAGAGACAGACAGACAGAGTTTGAGGTAAGTTTATTTTGAACTTGATTTGTTTTGTTTTTAACGCGATTGAATGGTGAAGGAAAAATGGCTGCGCCTATGAGGGGGCGACCCGCATTTATTTGTAGGGCTAAATGTTTGCTATGGCAACATGCAGTGTGCAATAATGTGGAAATTAATAATGCACAGTTTATTATCCAAGCCCTATTAGATGGGAATTTGTACTTAAAGATTTTTACCCCCCCCCCCCCCCCCCCCCCCCCAAAAATAAGAACAATTATCTTTTCCACTTCTTCCTAAAGCTAAACTTCAAAATACCAAGGATTTTTTTTTTAAGATTGAAATTAAATTTTTATGTGAAGAATTATTTTATTTTGTCTAACATACTGAAAATGTAGAGCATGTTTTATTTTGTTGTGATATGGTACAACCCTTTTAGAGAGAGATAAACTCCCACACCTCACTGGAAAATTAATAAAAAATAAAATTTCATGCAATACAGTGTTTAGAGTGCATTATAGCCTAGAGGAGGAAAAGGATATAGTGTCAGATTTGGATGATAATTGACTGCAAATATAATGACATATGAGATTGAATAATGTGTAATGCACTTGTTTTGCACTTTGTGTCTCATAGAAGCGCTCAAGTGTGTTGTGATTGCGTCTAGCTTTTTTAAAGGATGAAACAAAAATGTTTTGCTACTGTTGTATTGTTATTGTTTATCAAGCAGAGTAAAATGCTTTAAAATGCATAAAGACAAGTTTGCTTGTATTGCAAGTATTATTCATACAAAATGGTAATTCTGAGTGCTTTACAATACAATAATCAAAACGGATACAAAATGACAAGTAAAAAAAAAAAAAAAGTTTAATATTCAAATGAATAAGATGTTCAGTGTATTTTGGATGCAACAAACGTGATGATAGGCTTTGATAGGCTATGTTTGGTTTTAATAAATGTATAGTTGTTTAAACGCACAAAAGTATTGTTTTCTTGTTAAGTGTTGCTCCACAAGGCTTTAATGTGAAAACGATGACCGTAACATTAAACATTAATATGGGAGCAAAAACAGCCCAATGCAGAGAGTTTGTTTCCTCGTTTCAGAAGTTCAACATGTTCCACGAACACGGTCTGGAAATCAGTGGACTGAGGTGACAAAATGAGTCTTTATCTCTTAGTGGACATCAATCTTTCAGTATACAATTCATTTCTTTCCCTGGAGTTATCTTCTCCTCTTCCAGTTTTCATCTCTAGGCTCTGTCTTGTTGAGATCTGTGTCTGACAGTGAAGCGACCTCTATAGTAATATCAGAGGAATGGCATTGTCTTCCTCAGGCGTCAGACACAATCGCAGTGCTTGCGTTTTCATTGAGGTCATATCTTAAAATCATAGACAAATACGACGTTAATTTCCTGTCTGAGTGATTTCCCTGAAGTGCTCTGTAAAAACAGTTGATGGTCTCTCATTATTTTCAGGGGTCAATTTCCAACATTTTTACCCAGTGACGCTATAAATACCATAAAAGACTATATGACGGTCCTGACAATCACTCAACTCGTGTTTTACTTCTTTAAATAACACATTTCCAGCTATTTGCTACATTTTATTTTTGTTTTATCAGTTCATTAATTGATAGATGGAAGGATGGATATATAGACTAATATACTAGACGTATAGACAGAATTATAGCTAAATGGATGGATAGAGATGAATGCATTGGCAGAACAATATATAAATGGACAGACAGATTTATGGAGATGGACAGTCAGAACAATAGATAGATGGACAGACAGATATAGATGGTCAGAATGATGGATGGATGGGTTTTATCCCTTTCACAGTTAATGTAGGCATAAAATCAGAATGTCTATTTGCTTAATATTCATCACTTAATTTACGTAATCATATGATATTGAATATGCACTATTATTCTTCATGTGCAAAACTGAAGAAACATCACGCGTGTTTTGGGTTCCATGTTTAATTGAACGCCTTTGGGTAAAACCAGGTTAGGAAGTTCATCAGAAGAATGTGCGTCTCCCCCCCCCCCCCCCCCGTCTGAGTGCAGAGTCTGAGCTTCGTTCTGTGACCCAGTTCCTGCGTGTGCAAAACTTACTCCGGCTTTTTCTGTTGTGAAGTTCAAAAGTTCTGAACGTCATGTTAATGGTGAAAAACATCTGAGGCCGACAGGACAGGTTTCACTCATGTTAATAATCAAAAGAATTTGTTTGATATACGAGATACGAGCATAATGCGATCCATCCATTCCAGGAATACGATCCATTCCAGGACGAGCTTGTGACTCGAGTTGCTCGTATTTCAAATCATTTTTCCCATAAGAAATAACAGGGAAAAAATTAATCCGTTCTGGTCCTCTAAAAAACTCCCTTATTAGTGCTAATAACAATGGGACAAAACATGTTTTAAATTTTTATAAAGACACACACACAAACAATTATAGTATAGGAGGGAGGGATTACGTAAATAACACAAACACAATACAGAAGTGCAGTGTTTCTTCCCGTGTTGTGTATTGATAGACTCAGAAGCTCATATGTATTATTAGTGAACACTCATAACTCGTGCTGCTCCCAGCTTAATACTGGTGAATCACTCGTTGCCCCCGGTAACCCCCGCTGTAAAACCAAGCTGCCTCTAGTGGAGATCATATGCAATTACCCATAAATGAGGAGCTTGAGCTGCTGCGAGTGCTGAACACCTCTAGCGTCTGGAAGCTGCTCGTATCTCAAAGCAAAAATGCTTGTATCTCAGAATACTCATATGTCAAGACACTCATATCTCAAGGTATTGCTGTATTTACATGTGCACTTTTACATTTATTCATTTAGCAGGTCTTTGACATGCAACGAGAAAAGGCGATTCCTCCTAATCAGACATAAATTACACCTTCTGCAATTAAATTGATTCATTTTCTTAGTCCATGTTATTGGTTTTTATTAAGTATTAAGCATCAGCTATTGTCTTTGTCCATCAGGCACATATCAATATTGTTTTTGCAGGTTTCAGTTGCCCATAAAAACCCAGAAGTGATGTTTACGGTGTCTAAATTTACAGCAGGTCTTGCATTATCATTGATTTTGTTTCAAGTGACTTTTGAACTCCTGTCAGATTTTATTATCTGCTATAAAATATAGGAAAACGGTTCGATTGGCCTTCAGTGTTTTTATCCCATATGACATTTTTATGTACTTTGCTAGAGCTTGTTTTGACTGGTCAGATGACGTTCCATCGTAAGAGCTGAGATATCGCAATCAGAAAATATAAGAGTTGATAGAAAAAAGGTTATTTGAAGGGTTATACTCTAAATAATTTGAGCAGGATTTGGCCCGAAAGGATATTATTGAGTTGGACATAAACACATGATCAATGTGCTTTAAGAAAAAGTTTGCAATGTGAATAAACTTAGGCTTGATGAATAAAGGTTTGTTGTTTGGAGCTTTTTGCATTGTTAGAATTTATTTTGTGTAAACGCATGTTTCTTATCACGTCTTCCGCCTTGACGTTTATGAGACCAGGAAGAGGGAGCCGTTTCCTTCAGATTCCTTCCTGGAAGATCCTGAAGCTCGTCTCTTCCGTCTGTCGTCGTCATGCTGAGGGTTTGACAGCCTTTTGCAGTGGCGTCCAAAACTAGGGATGCACGATGTATATCGGCTGATATGTTCTTTTTTAATGTTATTGTTATTGCACTGATAAGAAGATTTGGCCGATATATTAAAGGCGATAAATAATGAATTATTTGCTTCAGCTGAGATGCGGTTCATCATGATGGGATTGAATTGCTAGAAATACGATTGAAATAGCTTCAAAAAAGGAAAATACAGTTCAAACCTGACCTCAACTACATGAGAATATTATGAGAACATTATGACTTTATAATATTTTCATTCATGCATTTATCAGACGCTTTTATCCAAAGTAACTTGCATTGCATTCAAGAAACACATTGACATTCTAATCAGTTCTTGCTTTCCCTGGGAATCGAACCCATGACCTTGATGTTGCAAGCATCTACTGTTTGAGATGCAGGAAAGTTATAATAACTTTTAATTATAAGTGAGCAAGTGTTTTGCTTAAATACCTGGCTCTTTTCAGTTGTGCAGTTTAGTATTTGCTAGTAGGAAGGATTAATTTCCTAGTATTTTTTACTTTCACTGTAATTTTGTTCTTCAATTTTACTCATTGCTATTTTGAGTAATAGCCAGTTTCCTTTAATCCCTCCCTTTTCTATCTTTTGCTCCTCTAATCAATGTTTGAATCTTTGTATTGTGAGCACGTCTTGTTCATCTGCCTCTTCACGATGAATCACTTGTAAATGATTGTGTGTTTGGTACATGACTTGATGGTGAGACTTTTGTTTGTAATCAGGCTCTTGAAAATAAAAATTAAGATTTATCTGACAATATATCGGTTATCTTTCAAATATAAATTATGATCAGTTATTGGCCACATTTTTCATATCGGTGCATCGCTATCCAAAACCATATTGGACTTTGAGTCACTCATTCTATCCCACAATGCACCACAACACTGTGTACAACCATTGAATGCTCAACGGCTAGAGGATACCCATAATGCACTGTGATAATCGTGCCAAATTAATTCCTGCGTTTCGGGGATTGCGCCCACAGCTAAATCATCTATCCATCCATGTTTTGCAGCGTGATACAGTATGTAAATTCCTTTTTTATTTGATTATTCAATTGTTTAATTAAGGTTTACAGCATTTCTGTGACTCTAACAGTAGAGATCAGCGCTTGCAACATCAAGGTCATGGGTTCGATTCCCAGGGAAAGCAAGAACTGATTAGAATGTCAATGTGTTTCTTGAATGCAATGATAAAAGCATCTGATAAATGCATGAATGTACATGCTAGTTTCCACGAGTTCCACAGAGTTCAAGAAAAAACTTTGTTTCTACTGGAGTTCCAGTTTGCTAAGTTTCAAATAATTATTAAACGGCATAATCTATGCAAAAGCGGCAGCACTACTGGTACTCGGTGTCCAAGTTCACTCACTACATATCAATGGAGTAATGTAGGGAATCGTGAATGAGAATAATTATTGTAGAATGTTTCATGTGCAAAATGCTGCAAAGATGCAAGACGCGCGCGCCATGGTTAAAGTCGTCCGTCTAGCACGTGTTTACGCTGAAAAACAATAGAAAAGTAGCGCAGAGGAACGAAACTATGCGTTCTGTGCATCTGTTCTGTGACGTCGTGCTGCTTCTACTTAATCACTTGAAACTCCCTCAGATTTGACTGATGCATCTTGACAGAGTGTGTGTGTATGTGTGTTTGTGGATTGACGTAATGAGGGATGCTTGCGACAGCATTCTGTCTCTGAGACGACATCAAATCACATATGAGGATACAGTGTTATGCTTCTTGATGTCCATTATCAAATCTCAAACGCTCACTTGTGTCCGAGTCACAGAAGATTAAAACCCCAGATCATTCTTATGTACGGTCTTTGTATGTTACTTTAAATTTTACTAATTCAATCTAGAAATATATTCAAATAAAAGCCACATGTTGGCTTATTTAAAGGGATGCTGCCTAAAATATTTGACCTGTTTTGGAGAAGTGTTTAAATTCAGGAGAAATCAAAGCTAGGGGCTTCATTAATGAAACACAAGCAGAGTTAATCTTTTATAAAAATCATTGTTGCATAAATTATTGCATTTATATTGCATCATTCACTCTGCTTGTGTTTCATGAATGAGTCTCTTGAATGTTGTTTACTATGCAGAAAACCCCTCTGTAAATCCCTGCTGTAATGCACAGGATTCGATAACCTAAGTCCGTCTCGGGTTTTCACGGTGTTCCTCAGGGTTCGGTGTTGGGTCCGCTTTTATTTATCTATATTTTACCTCTTTCCTTTCTACACAGATGATGCATATCTAAAAAAAACTTAATGATATCCATAATCCTGTTAAGAACAAGTGCATTTAGTCAAATTGTTGAGTGGAACTCCATCCCAACTCGCTTTACAAATTTGAACATTTTTAAACTACATTTAAAGAAATGGTTACTAGAAAGTCAACATAGCGGGATATTTGGGTGGATGTTAGCTTTGTGTTAGGATGGAATTGAATGCATTATATCAGGTGTAATCCTTGTTTATTTTAGGGGGACAATTTTTTTTTCTAAGCAAAATAACCTTTTTTTGCTAACTCTTGCACATTGTATATTTATGTACCGTATTATTGATCTGTATAGTCCCTGTCAAATAAACCTGGAAGTAAATCAAATAAATGTTTCCTACCCCCCTCTTCAACTAAATGTAAAAGCTTAGAGCTTAATACAGTACTTACAAAACAGAAGTTCTTCTTGTTGGGTCTAGGTCCACTTGATCTAAATCTCAATATTTTACTCTGCTTATTAATAACTGCCCTGTTGGTACTTCCACTCAAATGCCTCAACTGAAATTTTTTGTGAACTTTTTTTTTTTTTTTTTTGGGAGCATGTGTCCCGACATCAGTGCCAACATGCTGATGCATCATTCGCTCCTTTACTCTGACCATCAGCACACTTGAGTCAGACGCTGCCAGTGCTGGCACTGCAAATGTTTCAGATCATCCTGCCCACTTTCTTTTTACCTGTACGGTTTCAAAGCGGCGTTAGTGATCCGCATCCCACTGAAGAAGCACCCGAGCGAACGCCAGGCTGCCCAGCGAGACTCCAGCTGGCGGCAGATTGTGTGTGTAGGCGCAGTTATGACAGACGGAAACCATCTCGTAAGGCCAGTAGTGGCACCTGTGCTGTGCCAGAGCAGCGTGCCAACGCCTGGCATCTCTTCTTCCTCTAAGACTGTGTCCCTGGGGAATAATGGTGCCACTCTTTAAAGACCCTGTGAAATCAATACAGGTTGATACAAGGCTTCAAAGTAATAAACAGGACTATTACAGAATCAGTGATGCACATGAGACCAACTCGAATTCTGCTGTAAAGCAGCTTTAAAAACACAGTCTATATTCAGCTCAAGTCAGTTCATTGTTTGTTCACTTCTGTTCAATAACTAAAGTTAATTGATTCTGTCTATCTATAGCTCAATTGTTTGTCTATAGTTCTATCGTTCTAAATTTTGTTCTATCTAGAACTAATTCCATAAAATATGCCTAAATGTCTTTATTTCTGAGTTCTGAGGAACACAGGATCAGCCCTGTCTCTCTCTTGGTCTGTGTGTCTGTCTGTCTGTGTCTCTCTCTCTCTGTGTGTGTCTGTCTCTCTCTCTCTCTCTCTCTCTCTCTCTATTTAACTAAAACCAGAAAAAAACATTTTGTTTCATGCAATAAAATACAAAACTAAAACTAAGTAAGTTTCTAATAAAAACAGAAAATCGAAAAATAAAAACTATTTCCTAATATAAATAACTATAATAGTATCTCAATAAACACTGGTTTAGATTCTCACACACACACACACACACACACACTGATGCACCAGAGTGTTTTTGTGTCCTGGTGGATTTTTGTGTCTCATTTCAGCCCCATTATAGCAGATGGAGCACATGATGAGAGCAGAACGACCCCCATATGGAGCCGCGACACAAACTTTCCTCATAGGCGACATCATCATCATCATCATCATCATCATCATTATCTGTGTTGATGGTTCAGATGTAGAGGGATGACTGGATGATTGAAATATTCCATTAGTTTTCATTATGTAGGCAGAAAGTTATTCCAGTCATTCCCAAATACAGGAATGTTGGTTCAGTGACGTGATTCCCAGAGCGACTCCAGGTTAAATCCAGGACCTGAAACATCGGATGCTTTTCTGCCACGAAACACAGAGGACCGATGATGATGATGATGATGATGATAATGATTACTTTGGATTAAAGCATCTGCCAAATACATAAAAGAAAATCACAAAAGAGGGACAGTCAAATTTTTAGAAAAAACACTTTTTCCTGTAAAATAAAGTCTTATTTCTGTCTCCTCTAAAGTTTCAGAAGAGATTGCATCAAATTCTCCTGCTTAAAGTTGATTTTATAGTTCTATACGGTTAAGGGTGAAAGTGTGTGTTTTGTCAGTTCTTGCATTCAAAGTGTTGACTTGTTGTGACCGTTTATTTCTCCTGAGGGATTTTAGGAGATTTATATGATTAACTGAGAACTCAATTAAGTCTTCTCAGCCATGAAAGAGCATTAATGCGTTTCCCTGGGCGACGTAAAACTGTCTTTTGCTGTTGCAAATTGTAGGATAAGTAGCAAAAGCTTCACATCATGCAGTGCGGGGATGAACTCTGCCTGACATTGATGCACAAACCTCATGCGTGCCGTAAGTGATGCTGTGAAACGCCATCGTCCTCTCCTACCAGCTCAAGCTCATTAACTCCCATCTGTGTGTGTGTGTGTGGGTGGGTGGCTTATGCAAATGCGGCTGTGTTGATGGAAAGCCGAACTAATTGAGTGAAACCGAAGCAGAAGAGAGTTGCGCTGTGAAAACGTTTTGTGCAGCATTTTCAGCCTCTTCACGTTCTTCTCTTCCTTTTGAACGGATGATTGGCAGCAGAGGATTATGGGATACCCTGTGTTTGATTAGTGGGCCAGTTTTGCCCAAAAAGCTTTCCATTTAGATTGACATTTATAGCTAACATTGTATTATATATATATATATATATATATAAAAAATGTTTTGTTTGTCCAATAGGATATAAGTTTTTGTTTAGTTTAGGATTGACATTTTTTACTTTTTTTTTTTTTATTATTTAGTTAATGTTTTTGTATTACAAGTTGGTATGGATTATATTCTAAATTGATATTAATATTTAAAATTTAATAATTATATCAGAATTCAAGCTTTTGGTTTAAGATTGATATATTCTTGTCATTTGTCCAGTAGTACATAACTTTTTATTTTATTTTTTATTTTTTTTTATGACATGCATATTTGTCATTTTATGTAAAAAAATAAAATGACAAATATGCATGTCAATAAAGGATTATATTCAAAATTGATATTATATTGATATATTTTATACTTAAATTTTATCATGTTTTATTTTTTTTTCAGTAGAATTCAAGGTTTTTGCTTAAGATTTATATACATTTAAATTATTTTGTCCAGTAGTATTTATTTTTTGGGGGGGGGGGGGGGGGGTATATTGACATGCATATTTGTCATTAATTTTATGTAAAAAAATATAAATTTGTCCAGTACAATTCAAGATTGACTTTTAATATTTAACTTTTTTACTATGATAATATATAAGCATATTTAATACACTTACAAAGAAATTGTGCAATTTTCCCAGCATGCTTTTGTTTCCAATCAAAGAAAGACCGAATGGAGGAGAAAAACCGAGTGATGCTATTGTGGGATTTGGAGACGAGTGAGGAAAAGGAAAGGAGAGACTCTGGCAATCCCTCACATTCTCCCTCCTCTGTGCGGAAATGTGACTGTTGAATAATTCATCCTGCTGCGGCGATGAATAATGAATAAGCCTGTGTGATTAAAGAGAGGTATGCTAATTAAGAGAGAGAGAGAGAGAGAAAGTGTGTGTGTGTGTGTTATATAATCATCACCCACCACTCTCAACAATGTTAATGTCATTAACTCAAGATAGACTTGGAAAGAACATCCCCGTTTCTCACACACACACACACACACACACACACGCGCAGAAAACAAGCATCCGATCACGTTCCCTAAAACCCCGTCACCATCATTTGACACTCTTGATTGCGATAACGGCCCCGTCTGCAGATTCAGACACTCGTTTCAGTGCTGACGCGGGAAACGGCTTTTCTTTCAGCTGATATTGTTACAAATATAAAGAATGCTTTCCTGCATCTCTAACAGTAGAGAGCGGCGCTTGCAACATCAAGGTCATGGGTTCGATTCCCAGGAAAAGCAAGAACTGATTAGAATGTCAATGTGTTTCTTGAATGCAATGCAAGTCACTTTGAATAAAAGCGTCTGTGTTTAAGCCTTCAGAATATAGACATAGGAATAAAAGAGTTTGGTGTGTGTGTGGAGATTTCTAACTCGAGCTCTCTGACTCTTCAGATATGGATTGATAAAACGTAAAAAAATATATTCACTTTTATCCATTTATGTCCACTAGTCTGAAACTATTATTTAGTGTTTTGTAGTGTCTCTCTTTAAACTCTGTTTGGATTTGTGACAGATTTGTTGTTGTGCATGTGTGGGAATTAATGTGTGTGTGTGTGTGTGTGGTAGATGTAATTGTTAATGTGTTGGTTCTCAGCACTGGGAGGATGAGGTTTCCTCACAACCGGAGGCGGACGATAAAGAGCATTTGCTGTGTATGTGTGAGAGAGAGAGAGAGTGTGTGTGTGTGTGTGTGTGTGAATCTACGTCAGATCGAAGCATGTCTTCCTGTGGTGTGTGTATATATATATATATATATATATATATATATATATATATATAAACTTTAACTTCATGCGGAAATACAATAGAATTCCCTTTTATAAGCATGTTTTCGGGTTTATCAAGCGTTATGTAAGTTGTGCCCAAGCACAACAGGCGACGTAACGATTGCAGGTGGGATGTTGATCGCATTATGCAAAACTATTTGAGTTCTCGGGAAACGGCTTGAGAAAATGCTGTGGAATTGAATTGTATGTTTATGCACCTTCTTAACCATAATTTTGGGGGCAAATTTGTGCTTTTAGGGACCTTATTTGTAAAAACAGTATAAATAATCGCATAATTTGTTTTATTATTATTGTAAAAATGAAGGAAGCTTTCTGGTAAGGTCATAAGTTGCTACTTAAACCCTAAAACAAAATCAATTTCAAGGCCATAAATCCGCAAATATAAAACACTATGACTCTAAAATAATGCCTGAAACACGGATTTAACTACCTAAGATGTAAAAATCCTAATGTGAATAACTAAAAACAAAGACGAAACTCTCAAAAGCCTTCAGAGAAATGAAACCGTTTACAGAATTTCACTGTAAATTATAAAATTTTGTTGTTTTATGTATTTTTTAATGGTATTTTAAATTGACAGGCTTTACTGTCGCATTTTTACAGTTAATAGTTTTTTTTACAAATGTATTTATGACTAGCTCTATATAAAACAAAGTCTGCAATGTGTGTGTTTGTGCTCCATCACAGCTCTGTGTGTGTGTGTGTGTGGAGGATGGAAGAGAGCAAAAGCATTCACCCTTCCTACTTACCTTTTACCCCTCTCTCTCTCTCTCTCTCTCTCTCAGTGAGTGAGTGAGTGATTTACTCACTGAAATGAGGAGCTCTTGTTTACCTTGTGACATTATGGGATGTGCGTAATTAACAAACGGCAACATTCCATTCAGTTCCCCGTTTGACAGAATCAAGTCCCGTCCTTCATTTGAGACTTAATTTGACACTTTCCTTGCAATTTCCACTCAATAAGTCATTTAATCTGAAGTAGAAACCAATCATAGAGGTGCAGCTGGAGGTTTTGCGATTGTAGATTTAATATTAATGTTTTATTCTGATGCACTGGCAACTTTTTCCACGTTTTTGTCCCAAAGTGATGCAGCTTTGCTAAGACACTCCTATTGAATGATCAGCGCTGGATCTGACGCCATATTCATTCTCTTCTCTCTATATGAGGCTCTTAAAATAGACATTTGTATTTTTCTGGCTTTGATCCCAAAGTAGGCATCATTGATCTTTCCCTTTAATCCAAGAGCTTCTTCAGACGTTTGCTCAGCTGCACAAATAATGCGGTGTTGACGTTCCCAGAGCCTTTAATACCAGCTGGATGTCCTCCATCTCTCAGTCAAACCTCAACAATGGCCGTTACGTGGAGGAGCTTCCTGAACGCTGTGTTAGCATGAGATCATTAGTGACCTGTGACCAGCATCTCTCTCAACTCTCAGTCGATCAGAGGCGACACTGACCAACCTGCACTTCCTCTTCCTGCTGTAGAGCTGGCAGGGGAACTGGGACGGGTGAAAGTGTGCGAGAGGCGTATGGTAGGATAGAGATGGAGCGCGGCATTCTGGGAGCTTATCAGAACCTCTTTTTGTGAGAAACGAATATAAACATTTAGGGAGGTGCAGTTTACAACTCGGGGTGTGTATATGTGTGTGTGTGTGTGTGATAATTTTATCTTTTAAATTTCTAATAATACATGCACTACAACAAACTTGTAATCTCATACAGTGTGCAATATGACTTTGTGCCATAGAGATGTGTGTATGTGTGTGTGTGTGTGTGTATGTATATATATATATATATATATATATATATATATATATATATATATATATATATACACACACACACACACAGTGCATGCATGCAATGCAACGGCCTGGAGTGAATTATTTATTTATTTTCATTAATTATTATAAATTTGTCATTTATTGTTATATTTTTTTTGGTCCAGTACAATTCAAGGCTTATGTTCAAGATTGACTTTTAATATCGTTGTTGTTGTTATTATTATTTTATTATGATAATATAGAAGCATATTTAATACCGTGTCTCAAACATCAAGTGTGGCGCTTGCAACATCAAGGTCATGAGTTCGATTCTCAGGGAAAGTAAAAACTGATTATAATGTCAATGTATTTCTTGAATGCAATGCAAGTCGCTTTAGATAAAAGGAGCTAATTAATGCATGAATGGAAATTTAACTTTTGGAGATCAGACCATAGGTGGCGCTATAACTGTTAAAAAAGCATTAAAAACCATGCTGTACATTTTTTTCTGTATTGGCTGTAAATGATCTTTTCATTCTATGTGGTTACAAGCTTGTTAAAGAAAGCAATACATTTTTACGCATGTGCTTGAACCCCAATTACCACTGCGTGCAGCTATATTTGTTATTATTTTTCATAATTTTTTTATTATTAATAACAAAACGGTATGCGTTTGGTTATCTTCAACAGGTTTCACATGTGAAACGGCCTTTCCAGACCCAGATTGAACATCAGTGTGTGAATCACCAGTGTTTTATTATGCAAAACGAACACAAATGTATTTAATTTTGAACTAAATACAGTATTAACATTGATAGCATATGCAAAATTATAATTAGCAAAATTAGACGGACAGAGTAGGACAATTGAAACAGCTCCTGATAATTCACAACCCAAACACATTGTGTTTAGCACAAAACCGTGTTTATCCCGAACCCAAATGGGTTTTCTTTTAGTTTTTTTTATTCATGGTTTTAAAGATCCAAGTCGGCATCTGTTTATACTAAGTGACATATGATTGCGCACAAATACCATAGTTTTCTACTGTAAATGCATGATCTCAGTAGCAGAAGAGCTGGGTGGTTTTCTCCTACCTCTTAAATTAAGTCTGTTTATTTTTAAGTCCTGACTTTACATGATTACTATATTTTGCAACTTTTTTTTTTTTTCATCTGAAATGTACTGTGACTCATGCAAAACATTGTTTCAGTCATTTTATTTCACCAGGAGAGGATCTCGCTGAGATTAAATCACTTTTACAGGAGTGTCCTGGTCAAGATCGTTGTACAAATACACATATAACAATCAACAATACAACACAATAAAATATAATTACAAGTACAATCTTAGAACCTTGTGCAAATCACTAACTCTTACTCTAATGCTCGTAAAAGTGTTTTAAAATGACTAAAAGGCACCGATTTACTCGGCCTCAAGGTCATTTGAAGAGTTCCAGTCAGAAGGAGCAACATTATCATTATTTAAACTGAAGGCAGTTTTACCCAGATTAGTTCTAGTTTCCAAATGCTTTTTGTTGGGTCAAACATCCGAGATAAGGTAGTTAGAAACCCAAAGTTGCTTTATATATCAATAAGAACTAATGCATTTTCCTTCGAACGGCAAGAGAAGACCAAGCAACGCAACTCTATTACACAATGTGCAATGATGTCTAGGGAATTTACAATCTGAAGAATCAAGAGGAGCAAATGCATGATGGGGATAAACCACATCCCCATAGTCAAGAATCGATAATTTTTTAAAATATATATTCATATAGTCATAGTGTTTGTTTTGCTTTAAAGAAGTTTGTACAGACATGGCATTTATAATAAATGCAGCTCAGTTATAAGGAATGCCACTGAAGTTTATGTTTGAATTATGAGAGACGTATGTTTTTGTGTCGTCTTGCATATGAATAAGCATTGGTGTAGAGTTTGTGGCTGTTACCCTTAGTCCTGTTTGCCGTGTCATCTGTGCACTTCCTGTGTGTCGTGTCATGTGGTGTTTGACTTCCGGGTCCTTTCTGTGTTTCCTCTCGGGCCCTTCCTGCACCTGTCTTGTCATCACTCATCGTTAGTTTACTCAGGTGTTCGTCATTCCCTTGTGTATAAAACCCTCTTGTGTTTCCCTCGTCTTTGTCGGTTGTTGACTGTGTCTGGATGCCGTTGTTACCCCCGATTTCTCCGCAAGGTTTTAGCACAAGTGCCGTTTTCTGTCTTGAATAAAGAGTTTTTTGCAGAATTTATTAAGAAAGATCCGAGCATATGGTCAATTGCGAAAATGTATAAAGGCAAAACTCACTATTTATTTCACTATGCTGAATTGTGAATGCTTAAGTTCACAAGTATATTTTTATATTCCATATAGTGCATAGAAACAGCCTTACTTTAACATTTGAGCTAACTTATTAAAAATGCATTTTTAATCATAAATGACTCTCCAACTGCGACTGAATGAAATGATCGGTTTGTCTTTGCTTTTTCCAGCTTTTCCTACAGTTGTTCATCCCACTCCCAGCGGATATATACATAATTTTCTGATTAGATGTGTGTATGTTATGTCCGGAGTGTAGAGACCAAATATCTGGACCAGACCAAACACTCGATTTCACTCAATAGATGTTGTGATGAGGCACTATAGTTTGCAGTTTGACCTCTGACCCTAGGCAGGGACGGTATGTGACGGCGCGCACAATGAGCGCAAATAATATTCGGTATATTTCAGCGAAATGCTCTCCGAACAATAGAGTTTGAACAATAGATACCGATCCTGATGGTCAGTCCTCTTTCTATAAAAGGGCATAAATAAATCTTCTCCTGTCAAGATTAGACTATTTGTAGAGCTTGATATATAGAAAAGCAGTGAGGGACTGACAGTTCACTGTAAGTTTATTTGATGCTATTTTGTAACGATTTATGTATTATGTAATTAATAAATTCCATTCTAATTCTTGCGGTTTGTTATGTTGACTTTTCTGCAGTGGATGATGTCAGAAGGGGTTAAATCCCTTAAATATGAACAAATTATTAGTCATATTTTTCCAGAAATTAAATAATTTTGTGCAGCTGCTATTGGCCTTTTGCTAGTTTGTTTTACAAATGATTTGCAGGATGGAAAGTGATATTGAGATCCTCACTGAATCAAAATGTTATAATATAGAAATATTTTACATTAAAAAAACACCTGGAATATTTAATCATAAATATTAAAACACAAATTTATTTTAGGATTATTTATATACTATTATAGTATTTAATGTTTTGAATTAGGTTTTATTTTCAGTTTCATTTTAAGTTCTAGTAATTTATGCATTTTTGACTATTAAAAATGTTGACTGGTTATTTATATTTAAGTTTGTTTTTCCATCTAATTTATTTTATTTCAGCTAAATTCAACTAAAACTGTTGGTTTCACTTTATTATAAGAATAGATTAAAAGTTTGCAAGTGGTTTTTTTTTTTTCTTCTTTTTTTTAAACTTTAAAAAATATATACTTTATTAGTTTGTAGTGAATTAATAGTTTATAAACTGAAGTTAATAAAACTACATGGATAACTTCCATCTAAAGTGAGAACTATTTACGGTTAAGTTGTTAAACCATAAAAACTTTGTTTTTACATATGAGCTAATTAAACAATAAAAACTTGATTAATCTTGACAATGAATGAAGAACTTATGGTAACACTTTAGGATTTAACTCTCACTATTAATTACAGATTATTATTGATCATATTGTGATCATATTTTAATTCCTAATCCAACCCTAGACCTACTTAACTACATTACTAAGGCATTAATATGTGCATAAAGTATTAATAAACGGCTAATATCCTAGTAATATGCATGATAATAAATAACTAGTTAATAGTGAGAATTGAACCATAAATTAAAGCGTTACCAAACTTACTATTATGAACTGTATTAATGTACTGACTACAGTTTATAAACTATTAACTAAGCTAATAGTTTGCAAGTTGTTTATCACTACATGTATTTATTCTAAGTGTTACCAAATGTTTTTTTATAGTTTTAGTTAACTATAACAGCACTGTATTTTATTGAATATAGGTGGTCATTCACAAATGTCACTCATTTTCTGGTGACAAATGTTTTTTGGTTAAATTGTGTTGTTTTCAATGCAGGAGAATGACTCAAACATTCAATCACACCCTTTCCTAGTCAACTTTTCCACATTAATTTCCTCTCTGATTGTCCAAATGAGCAGAGATTGATTATCAGTGCTATCGGATTGATGTGTTTGTTTGCTTGACGTCTCGATGTTAATCGGTCCGAACAAAGCGCACGCGTCTGGAGAGAGCGATCAGGGAACTGAGTCTGGGATCATAGCAGGGCCAGAACAAAGACGGGAGATTTGCCTTCGACTCCTCAGATCAGACCTTCACGAGTGACGGAGTGTGCGGCTCCTTCACACACACTTGTGTTTGTTTGATGGTTCCTGCCGCTGCGTTGAGCTCAATCTCATGCAGAAGGTCCTCGGGACTCTGTCTATTGTTATAGGCGGTACCAAGTGTCGTCTCCTTTCCACGGGGGTTGCTGGGATGTGTGTGTGTGTGTGTGTGTGTGTGTGTGTGTGTGTGTGTGTGTGTGTGTGTGTGTGTGTGTGTTTGTGTGTGTCTTTGTTGGTCTGTGATGCAAATGAGAAAAAATAGAATTCTTGAAACAAACTTTGATGTTGAGTTGGTGGACTGAAACTTTAAAATAGATGCTTTGATGGAAGATGGATGGATGAATGTATAGATGGATAGATGATGATGGATGAATGGATGAATGGACAGACAGAAATGGATGGATGATGGATAGATAGACAGATGGATGAATGACAGAGAGAGATGGATGATAGATGGATGAACGGACAGACTGAGATGGATGGATGATAGATAGATAGACAGATGGATGGATAGAGGATGGATGAATGACAGAGAGATGGATGATAGATGGATGAACGGACAGACTGAGATGGATGGATGATAGATAGATAGACAGATGGATGGATAGAGGATGGATGAATGACAGAGAGATGGATGATAGATGGATGAACGGACAGACAGAGATGGATGGATGATAGATAGCTAGATAGACGGATGAATGATAGATAGATAATGAATGGATGGATGGATAATGGATGAATGGACAGACAGATGGATGGATGATAGATAGACGGATGGATGATAGATAGATAGATAGATGGATGGATGATAGATAGATAGACGGATGGATGGATGGATAGGTAATGGATGAATGGACAGACAGACACATAGATAGACAGATAGATGGATGGATAGAGGATGGATGAATGACAGAGAGAGATGGAGGATGGATGGATGGATGATAGATGGATAGACGGATGGATGGATGAATGGACAGACAGAGATGATGGATGATAGATGAAATGTATCACTGTATCCACAAAAATATACAATTATGATAATAATCATAAGACTTCTTTCAAAAATAACTTTTTAATAGTGTGTATGTGTGTAATTTAATGCGTTACATTTAAATGTACCCTAATCTTAACCCAAGACTTTGTCTCGATCGAGATTTATCACAGGGTGAATAAACGGTGACAGAAGTTTCTATTTTTAATATCTATTTCTTTAAACGAGTCAGTGAGTTTGTCCTGTTTCTTGATTCTGATCTTCAGATCCCAACAGAAGCTACAAGTCGCAGCTTCCCTTCCCTCCTTATATCTGTATGCCATCGTGCTTTCTTTGTTGTTGTTGTTGTTTTTTAAGTTCCCATTATGAGGTTCTTCTATCCATCTCCATTTGTGGGAAAGAAGGTCACACGAAAGTTCTGAGTAAATGATGACTGGATGTTCGTTTGCTGCTGTTTGTTGAAGGTGAAGTTTGGCTTTGTCGGCGATCGGTTGCACGATGCGCGCGCTGATCAAACGCTCCGGTGACACAATGGTGGGAAGAGGCTCCTTAAGACCCAATGGAGGCCTGTGTGTGCATGAGTGAAGCTGCAAGCTTCTGATAAAAACCAAAGGTGTGTGTGTGTGTGTGTGTGTGCGTGTGTGTGCTGGACCCCAGAGGGCAAACTCAACGTCTGTAACTTCCCGAGAGAAGCTTTTTGATATGAAAAAGGAGGGAAGTTGCTTCTCTGTGTGGCGGGTCACCTTTAGTGCCACATGGATGTTGAGATTTTTGAAACAATCTGTGAAACAATGAACTGGACAAACTAGCATGAAACTCTACTGTATTTCAACAAATAGTTCATTTAAAAAGGAGAATTCTGTCCCTCATTCACTCACCCGGATAAATCTCATCCTGAGCTGGTGTTGAGATTTTAGAAAGTTTCATACAATACTATTAGGGTTTTAAATGCAATGCATTTAGTTGATGTAATTTAGTATTATTAGTACAACTAAATTACATTTGAATTATTATAAATTACAGAAACTGAATATAGTTCAAAAGCTATTAATTTAGTTTTTTATATATTTTTTATTTTTATGTCTCTTCTGCTCACCAAGGCTGCATTTGGAGTAAAAACAGTAAGAAAACAGTATCATTAAATTAACTTGTGATAAAAAATAATTTATTTTTTATATATATATATATATATATATATATATCAAAGCTGAAGTGCATTACAGTAAATTGTCAAGTATTTTTAGTTTAATTGTCAATTATTAATTAGTATTTATATGAGATCTTAATGGCTATAATTTTAACAAATTAATAGGGTAAAACCAAAAAAATATTTAAAATACGCTTTTTTTTTGTGTGTGTGTATTCTTATGGGGGAAATTGTTTTGGTGTACAAGCATTTTGGGTTACGAGCTCGCTCTTGGAACGAATTAAACTCGTAAGCCGAGGTATTACTGTAATTATTTATATTAAATTTATTCCTGTGATGAAAGCTGAATTTTCAGCATCCTTAAAGTTTTAGTATATATATATTTGTATAATATTTATAAGAAATAATTGACATTTTATTGAGAGATGTGTATATATAATATTATGTGTAGAAATACTGAATTGTTGTAGGATTTTATGATATATACATGGTATATTTCTTCCTCTGTCATCTTTATGTTTGCATAAATATCTACTCAGTTTATTTTGTGAGCATGTCGGAATACAAAAGCCTTCACTGATTTTCTAATTGTTACATCTGTTACACTGACACACATGTGAAACCTCTGAAGGCTGATCTGAAACCAGCGTCCTCGTCTTTGTCACATCTCTTTGACTGTCGGCGTCAGCATGATCCCACAGATGACGTGAATCCGTCCGGCCGCTCGTTAAGTCTGATCTTGCAGTTTTGTGACTATCTTCGGGTTAGTTGGAGTCAGCACAGCGTGTCAAGGCTGTTTGCTTTAAGTGTGCGTGTCTTATGAAGCACTTCTGCTACTTGAAGTTATGAAAGAGCTGCTTGTGGATGTTGTCGATACTGTTTTTATTTACAACAAACCATCCGTTTGTCACTTCATTTTTGTGTTTAATCTCTGCTGGTTTTCTGGAGCCTTTATAAATCTTTAATGCATTACGTCCATATATATACATGTATGTATTTATATTTGTATATCATTGTGACAAAGTGCTTTGTTGGCCTGATTCGTGCACTTGCATGCTCAGAGTGCCTTCCTTTTAAAAAGTCCATATCCTAAATAAAATATGCTGTGAAAAACAGCGGCTGTCTGCGAAATGTGCCACGCTCCCCTCTGAATGACACATGGCCTCCTAAATCGGCGGGATGGGGATTGAAACGCTCTTTTAAAAGTACAGCGAGGCGCAAGACGGCCAGTGTGTTTCATACTTTACTGAATTGTTTGTTTACGGCAGCCTCAAAAGGACACTGAAGTCACACTTAAAAATATATGAGTCTTAGAGGGCCTTATGATGAAAGATGGAATCGCAGAATCCAGCGATTAAAAATGGAATTTACAATAGAACTCGGAATGTCACGGAATTTGGCGGCACATTTTGGGTTAATATATTGAAAGAATAACTCAAGTATGTTTTTTTTTAGCACAAAATACATGGAAACGCAACAATCAAAATAAAAGTTTAGTTCAAGTCAAAGAAATTGTGACAGAAATGCATAACTATTGTACAGTAAAATGTATTTCTCAAAGTAATAATATTAATACAATTATTATAACTTAAATATCCCATAAATATTTTTTTTACAGAAATCAAAAGGCCCTAAATATGTTTTTGTTAGAATTAAATAATAATAATGTTTCTTAAATTCGATTAATAAGACATGCCTTTTGATCGCTAATGTAACCTTTAAAAATGGGGTTCAGACAATAAAAAAATGAATTTGGGAAACAATTTAATAGAATTTGGGCAATGAAAATTTAATGGATTTCACAGGTTCCTCGATCATATAACACATCAGATAACATGAGCACACTTTCTGGACTCAGACTTACAGGAACAAATGCTAAAAACCTGTTCAACTGTGTGGAAGATAAAGACAGTCGTGATTGTGTGTTTGTGGTTAGTGGATGATGTTGCTAGTTAATATCAGTCATTTTGCTGGATGGGTCTGTTGCTTTTGACACAGTTAACCATCAGATCCTCCTATCAACCATGATCATGAACCAGATCCACCATGACGAAGGGCATTTCAGGGGTGAGGTGTCTAAGTCACAACATCTAGGTACGGGGGTGCCTCAGGGCTCAGTGGTTGGACCGCTTCTCTTCTCCATCTATATGTCATCACTAGGATCTGTCCTTCAGAAACATGGCTTTTCCTATCACTGCTATGCTGATGACACACAACTCTACCTCTCATTCCAACCAGAGGATCCAATGGAAGTTGCTCGCTCCAACATTTCTTTCTGGATGAAGAACCACTACCTTCAACTAAACCTTGCGAAGACAGAATGGCTTGTGTTCTCAGCCAATCCAACACTACATCATAACTTCTTCATTCAGCTAGACTCATCAAACATAACTCCCGTCAGGAACCTTGGAGTTGTGATTGACGCTCAGTTCATCTTCACAGTCCTCAGTGCTAGAATTGCCCGGTGCTGCAGATTTGCCTTATACAGCATTGAGCATCAGAGCATGCAACACAATTCTTTGTCCAACCTCTGTAAAGCATGCACTGTCAAACCTCTGCAGTTGATCAGTGAGAGCGGTCTTTAACGAGAACCCACGTCACACCTCTCCTCACAAAAATTGCACTGGTTGCCAGTTGTCGCTCTCGTCAAATTCAAGGCAGTAATGTTTGCTTGCAGAACAACCACTAGCTCTGCATCCCTGTACCTAAACTCATTACTTCAGACCGGCATGCCCTCCTAAAGTTTGCGTTCTGCAATTGAACGGTGCCTTGTGGTGCCATCATCCCAAAGAGGCCAACAATTACTTTCATAGAGCTTCACCTTGACTTTTCCAAGCATTCTGGTTTAATGTGCCTGCTGAACTCAACCCGAACTACTGAGTCTTTTGCCCTTTTCAAGAAACTGAAGATGCATCTATTTACTAACACTAACTATTCTCTCTGTTTATATGGAAATAAATAAATGTATTGTGCTAGACTAACTGGAACTGCATTTTGTTGCCTTATTGTTGGCTTGATTAATTCTATTGCCCTCCTCATTTGTAAGAGGCTTTGCATAACAGCGTCTGCTTCATGATTAAATGTAAATGTCATGAAACACTAGAGGGCGCAAGCTGATCGGTCCTTTACATGCAATCACATCATTGCCGCGTGACACGAGCTGATTGGCCTCTGCTGATCCTGCAGCCAATGAGATTGCTTGCTCAACATTTAAATAGTCTGTTTCAGTGTTTGCTGTAAGCTGGACATCCTCTTTACCCCTCCACCTCCCCCAGCTCCACCTGCCTAGGTCTGCTACGGGATTTATGTATATCTATTTATGCAGTAAAGGTAGCATATCTTACATGCTAATTGCACGAAGTGTGTGTATCTATTAGTGGTAGCAAATCCATATTTTATTTTCAGTAGCGGCGTAGTTACCAAATACATTACCAAATATGGTAAGAGTTATCGTGATTGAAATGCAATTCTTTGCTCGTGTGATCTTGAGGAGAACTGACTTCATACACAACACCAGTATTGATGAAGAAAAGGGATCCTGCAGCATTTGATTGATATACACTCATGACATTAAGTGAGCAAATACTTTTTTGGGTCTGTATATCCAGTATAGTTGTTGAGACTTCCTTGTTTCACTTTGACTCAACTTGCTGTAAGTGCATGTCTTATTTTGAGAGCTCACCCAAACTTTGAACTTTTCAGATTTGTGCGTGTGTGTGAACATTTTTCTGCTTGTGCATTCAAACTTTCTGTATGGGGTGATATTTTAGCCCGTCATGAATTATTGAAATGTTAGAAATAGTCGCCTAAAACCATGGCAAAGGTGGAGCGGTTTTCAACTCTGAGGGCCATTTCTCCTCAAACCCCTCCTCTATTTCTCCTCTCTCGTGCTCATGCCTTTTAATGGGACAATTCACTCTAAAATGTAATTTCTGTCATCATTTACTCACCCTCATGTTTTAAACCTGTATGACTTTCATTCTGCTTTTGAACACAAAAGTATGTTTAGCAGAAAGTTCAATTTCCATGCAATAGAAGCAAACAGTGACATTAAAGTTATTATAAAAGCATGTAATGCTTTGCATGAACAGCATACTAAAATTTAAGTTTATTAACTCAAACTCTTCTTTTCCACCGCAGCTCTTTAAATCTCAAAACAGAGTTATTATTGTAAAAAAATGAGAAATATTTATTAATAATACAGCTGAAATAAACTAAAACATGAGTTGGAAAATAAATGAACCCTAAATAGAGATATAAACAAAAATTAACACAAAGCTCATTCAAAATATGAATTAAAATAACACTATCAAGATAAAAGGTTATTGAATATTTATAGTAAAATATAAATCTGGTCAGCTAGATTTGTGCATTTAAATATATAAAAATAATGATTTAGATGAGATACATTGTGTATAATAATTAATAATAGCAATAGGCAACATTCACACATGCATTTTTCAACTTTTGATGTCAGCAACACCATATGTGATTCCTGCGTTCGTGTCTTTTTTTTTGAAGACCGAAAAAGAAAGTAACGTGGCGTTGCAGTGACATGAAGCTGATCACAGACTTTCAGTTTTGGGTGAAGTACTGCTTTAAAACTCTGGGTTGTTTCTGGTATCTTTTCTTCACTAAACGGAGTCGACGGGAGGGAAACAAACAAGATCGTGTTTGTCTTCTCTCAGAACATCATGGGACAGACGCTGTGGTCCTCGCAGCTGTCAACACACCAGAAAAAATGGATAACGTGGAAAAACCGAGGTTAGGGACCCTTCCCAGGGTGCCAGGGGTCAGGACCATATTTTGAATTGAAATCACACGGGTGGTTCTAGGATTTGATCTTCAGAGGGGCTTCAGTGACGATCTGTAGCAAGAGACCATTGCTTAACCAGTGCCTACTTACAAACTGGCACCACTTACTAGTCAAAAGTACCCTATCAGTACTTGAATTGGTGCTAAGTCAATATAAAAATGCATGTTTGAGCTTTACTGTAGCTCAACCAGTAGAGCATTGGTGCTTGCAACATCAAGGTTATGGGTTCGATTCCCAGGGAAAGCAAGAACTGAAAAGAATATCAATGTGTTTCTTGAATGCAATGCAAGTCGCTTTGGATAAAAGCATTTGACAAATGCAGAAATGTAAATATTTGAATTGTTAAAATTCACAGCCTATCTTATGTCAGTGCCGTTGTTTTGTTTCAAGATGCACAACAGAAATCTTTGATCTAAGGCGTGTTTCTAAAAGCTACTTAAATGCTCTGACTTTATTTATTTCGAATTTTTTTTTTTTTTTGGATTAAAGAATGAACATTTGAGTCATTCATGGTGGATTGCACAGCAAGTGTGACAGATGAAGGTGTGAAAAGACAAATATTAATTGATAATATTATAAAAATGTATGTGAATCAACTGACCCCAATTTTTAAAAAGCTTTATATATTCTATAGCTTGTATTATGCATCAACTTTATTGCAACACAAATTTAAAACCAACTCTGAGCAATTGGTAGAGGGAAAGTCAAACAGGCTGGGGTCGAAATCCAGATCATCCGTTAGCAAATAATATCCAGTTGTGAGGCGAGAGCCGAGGTCAAACTGACAGAGAAATCCAAGCTCACGCTCAAGATCAGCTGATAGTCAGAACGGCAAGACTGGGGAAAACGGGGAACTGCAACACAATAGGGCAGAAGAGAAAAAAACGTAAGCAGAAGAATAGCTAAACCATGTACAAAGTAATAGCACAAGAGTCTATAAACGCTAAACGCACTGGCAGAGAACAGAGACAAACAAAGGCTTAATACAGCTCCGGAAAAAATTAAAACACCACTGGGGAATTAGCAGTTTCTCTAGATTTATTATTCATATGTAGAGTAATGCCTTGAGATACGAGCATAATCTGTTCCAGGACGAGCTCGTAACTCAAATTGCTCGTATCTCAAATCTTTTTTTCCCATAAGAAATAACAGGAAAAAAGTGTATCCGTTCCAGCTCTATAAAAAACTCCATTATTAGTGCTAATAACAATGGAAAACATAACAACATGTTTTTAATTGCTATAGACACACACACACAAAGTTGTAGTATTCATCTGATATAAAATAAAATGTTTTTAATTATGAGTTCTTTCGAGTCAGACGATACAGTAGCGGCTAATGACGGCATAGGAGGAGGGAGGGATTACGTAAATAACGAAAACACAGTACTGAAGTGTAGTGTTTCTTCCTGTGTTGTGTATTGGATAGACTCAGAAGCTCATATGTATTATTATTGAACACTCATAACTGGTGCTGCTCCCAGCTTAATACTGGTGAATCACTCGTTGCCCCCGGTAACCCCCGCTGTAAAACCAAGCTGCCTCTAGTGGAGATCATATGCAATTACCCATAAATGAGGAGCTTGAGCTGCTGCGAGTGCTGAACACCTCTAGCATCTGGAAGCTGCTCGTATCTCAAATATTTACTCGTATATCGGGACGCTCGTATCTCAAGGAATTACTGTATCTATTTTGAGTAAAATGGACTTCAACGAACTTGATTTATTCTACAAACTACTGAAAAACATTTATTCCCAATTTCAAATGAAAATGTTATCATTTAGTGCTTTTACTTGCAGAAAATGACAACTGGTCATTTTCTGCAAATAACAAAAAAAGATGCCATGTTTTCAGATCTCAAATCAGGCAGAGATTGCATTGGTGCTTGCAACATCAAGGTCATGGGTTCGATCCCCAGGGAAAGCAAGAGCTGATTAGAATGTCAATGTGTTTCTTGAATGTGATGATAAAAGCATCTGATAAATGTAAATGTGCAACTGTTTTAACTTAAGAAATCAGTATTTGGTGGAATGACCCAGCTTTCATGCGTCTCATTGCTGTTGGCCGACTTTATGCCGCATTCAAGCATCTTGGCTTTATTTAATGGATGGTGACCCTCTTACCTTGAGGTTTTCAGTGTTCAGGTCTGGAGATTGGGCTGATCTTGATCTGGTGGTTCTCCGTCCACACCTTGATTGCCGTCTGTGTGCATGGAGCATTCTCCTGCGGGAATAAAACAATCCCGAGAACTGTGGGATATTGTCAGAACAGAAGGAAGCCAGACATCTGGTATGTGGCTTGAGTTATGCATCCTTCGCAAAGACATGTCTGTCTGTCTTGTCGTTTACATCCTGGTTCCCCATGTGCTCTCCCAATGTCATTCCAGTCACCTGCTTTGTAATCAATCACCTGGTTATTCTTGTCCGCTGTCTTTCGGTCCCTCATCACTCCTTGTGTATGGAATCCCTGTGTTTCGTTCAGTCTCTCTGTCCACATCCGTTTAGAGTTGTGATATAAACCCGCTCTTGAGTTTTAATCTATAAAAGTCTGTTCTATTAGATCTCCTTTCTCTTTGTGCCCTTGTATTCACCACAACCCGTGACTATATCTGTCCGATTCTGGCCTTGATGAAGAACCAATTTCTCCACCAAATTACACAGTGGGTGCGTGAAACTGTGGTTTCGACTGGCCAGATCTCGGTGGAACCATTAGAGGAGCAGGAGTTGGGCAAAACTTAAAACTGAGAGAAGATCAGAATCGGGCAGATCCGTCTTTTGCGAAGTGACGTGTGACTCAAGCCTCATACAAGGTTATCCTTCCGTCCATCTCCTCTGCTTTTACAGGGGTCTCTTAATTATTTTCCAGAGCAGAGAAATAAAGAGGCAAAGAGAGAACGACTGGCAATGATTGCAGAAACCAAACCAGAGAACTGAAAACAAAAGGACTGCTCAAACGAGAGTCCTGACATATGTATATAAATGTGTTTTTTTTAATGTAATAATGCAGAATGTTTTTTTTTTTTTTTTTTTTTTTATGAGGAGGAGGTTTTGTGTATATACAGTTTGAGTATAAAAAAAATTATGCCAATGAAGAGTCTCCACAAAGATAGTGAAACCGTGTGTGTGTGTGTGTGTGTGTGTGTTGTGGTTTGCACCTTCTGAATTGTGCTGTGTGGACGCACTGGTTTGAAACCGGAGAGCGGGTCTAAGTCAGCACTGACTGAAGCTGATACACACACTGCAGTCAGTCAGGAGGTCAGGCGCTAATCCACCAACAACAACAAGCTGAGACCTGAGACCACGAGAGTTTCTACACGTCTATCTCTTCATGCTTCTGTTCTCGTTTCTGTCTGGAGGTTAAATTAAATCTCTCTCTTCTATTTTAGCTTTCGACTCTCTACAGAACAGTACACAAATGCAAACATATTTCCAAGAGATTTAAAAGTAAATACTATGTGGTCTTGGCACTGAGGGCTGTAACCGTGTGTGTGTGTGTGTGTTTGTTAGTAATGGTCCTTTTTATTTAGATGTATGGTTTTCTTCAAAAGCATAGTAAATATGTACAATGTTAACATATAGTAAAGTGTCATTTATTCCTGTGATTAAAGCTGAGTTTATTAGATGATAAATACAGTAAAACAGTGTAATATTATATCAGTGTAAAACAGCTGTTTTCTATGTGAATATATAGTAAAGTGTCATTTATTCCTGTGATTAAAGCTGAATTTATTAGATGATAAATACAGTAAAACAGTGTAATATTATATCAGTGTAAAACAGCTGTTTTCTATGTGAATATATAGTAAAGTGTCATTTATTCCTGTGATTAAAGCTGAATTTATTATATGATAAATACAGTAAAACAGTGTAATATTATATCAGTGTAAAACAGCTGTTTTCTATGTGAATATATAGTAAAGTGTTATTTATTCCTGTGATTAAAGCTGAATTTATTAGATGATAAATACAGTAAAACAGTGTAATATTATATCAGTGTAAAACAGCTGTTTTCTATGTGAATATATAGTAAAGTGTTATTTATTCCTGTGATTAAAGCTGAATTTATTAGATGATAAATACAGTTAAACAGTGTAATATTATATCAGTGTAAAACAGCTGTTTTCTATGTGAATATATAGTAAAGTGTCATTTATTCCTGTGATTAAAGCTGAATTTATTAGATGATAAATACAGTAAAACAGTGAAATATTATATCAGTGTAAAACAGCTGTTTTCTATGTGAATATATAGTAAAGTGTCATTTATTCCTGTGATTAAAGCTGAATTTATTAGATGATAAATACAGTAAAACAGTGTAATATTATATCAGTGTAAAACAGCTGTTTTCTATGTGAATATATAGTAAAGTGTCATTTATTCCTGTGATTAAAGCTGAATTTATTATATGATAAATACAGTAAAACAGTGTAATATTATATCAGTGTAAAACAGCTGTTTTCTATGTGAATATATAGTAAAGTGTCATTTATTCCTGTGATTAAAGCTGAATTTATTAGATGATAAATACAGTAAAACAGTGAAATATTATATCAGTGTAAAACAGCTGTTTTCTATGTGAATATATAGTAAAGTGTCATTTATTCCTGTGATTAAAGCTGAATTTATTAGATGATAAATACAGTAAAACAGTGTAATATTATATCAGTGTAAAACAGCTGTTTTCTATGTGAATATATAGTAAAGTGTCATTTATTCCTGTGATTAAAGCTGAATTTATTATATGATAAATACAGTAAAACAGTGTAATATTATATCAGTGTAAAACAGCTGTTTTCTATGTGAATATATAGTAAAGTGTCATTTATTTCTGTGATTAAAGATGTATTTTCAGCATCATTACTCCAGTCTTCAGTGTCACATGATCTTCACAAATCATTCTAATATGATGATTTGATGATCAACAAACATTTGATTATCATCAGTCTTGAAAACAATTGATACAATTCATATTTTGTTGGTAAGTACTGATACATTTGAATTTGTATACACATTATTTTATCAAGTTCAGCATTGTTGTAAAATAGAAATCTTTTAAACATTATGAATGTCTTTTGTCACTT